>OZ007555.1:131391123-131991123 GCA_963931855.1 Philhelius festivus | reverse complement strand
TTGAAGAAAATAGCTCCAGCATGGCTCAGTCTGTAGATCGAGGCACAGACATACAGACATACAGACAAAGCTGGGCATTAACTCGTTAATCCGTTAATCGTTAATTAACGAAGTTAAAATTTTGATTAACGGATTAACTTTTAAAAATGTTAACGGACACGTTAAATCCGTTAATCAACGTTAAGTCCGTTAATCGTTAATCCAATGCCTACTATTTACCGCGCGGCGCGAAAAACAGGTTCAGACAAGTATGAGATAAGTGCCGCGCCGTGCGTGCGTGCGGGGAAACAAAAACAGCTAGGTACGTATTATATTTTGACGGCGCGTTTGAGTGAGAAAACTGCGAAGAGATTCGTTTCGTGTGATCATTTCATTATGCCGGTCGTCCACTATGTGCGCGATAAGTTCAACCAACTTCGTTCAACTTTTTATTCAACTTCTTACACTAGTGCAGCAACTTACGTCATTCACGTTGAGCAACTAAAGTTGAACAAAATGCGTTCGGAACCCCGTACACATAATTGACCAACTTTCTCATATGTTGATTAACCTCACACACCTAGTTGATCAACTTTTAAAACTTATTCCAGTGTTGAATAGCTCCGTACACCTAGTTGACCAACTTACTCAAATGTTGAATAACCTCGTACACTAGTTGATAAACTTGTTCGATTTTGACAGAAAAATAAGTTTTTCGAGCTGATCAACTGCGTTATCGATATTGTTGCTCAACCAGTTGATGAACGAGTTGATACCTTCGTACACTTAACCAAGGAACCAAGGATCGCTCGTTGGGGAACGCGTTGAACGCACCACGATAAACAAAAAACTCAAACGTCAAACCTGAAATAATTTTGACTTCAGTTGGGTACATACATTTATTGTCGACGCACGCCTTCGCTTTAAAATATTCTTAAATTTGTTCCGTATGAGTATGATTTCCTCTAAGAAAAAAAAAAGTGGCTGTCGCATTAATAATATTAGAAAATGAACGACAAAGGAAGAAAAAACAGCCAAGACGATTGTGGGTAGACGATTTTTTCTTGAGTCGCGCAGAAAATTGTTTTTTCAATGAAATATATGAGAAATTAAAATCGATTGATCCCACCGCGCCCGTGAATTCGAATTCAAAGTTTAGGCAAATGCCATATCGAGGAAATTTGAGACCAAGCCAATTCCCTGGCATCTCGATTTTTATAAGAGGGGCTCTTAATGTCCCATATATTGGGCTTTTTCTCAATTGCTGAAATCATTTGCAAAATTAATTCCGTGGTCCACTCTGATTTTTTATCACCTTCCATGTCGAAAAACCAAAATAAACTACAGTTTGCAAGTTGTAACAACTGCAAGTTAATGGCAACGCAATAGTTCAACCACGTAGACACATGTCACTGCAGCCAACGCAACGCAACACAATATTAAGTCAAGAAATCCCAAAGAAAATTAAAAAGTTGATCAACGCGTTGAACAAATAATGTGCAACACATTATCTTGAAAATGTGGCTCAACGTGTTGATCGAACATTTTCAAGGAGCAACACGAGCTCGTACTCTACCCGTACACTTGTTACGCAATTCGTTGTCTGAACAGAATTGAAGGCACCGTACATTAGAGTTGAATGCGTTGAATTCGAAATTTGTGCGTTGATCGCCTATTGGACGACCGGCATTACTTAGCGCCGGTGCTTAGAGAAAAAAATATAAAAAATGCAATTTTTATCACATGTTAACGGATTAACGATTAACGTTAACTTGCGTTAATTCTTCCGAAATTTAACGCTTTAACGTTTAACGAAGCTAACTTTTTTAGTAGCGGATTAACGATTAACGAAGTTAACTGTTTGATTAACGGTGCCCAGCTATGCATACAGAAATACAAACAGATAGACGGAAATGCCGGACTCGCTTTATTCGTATTTGCTATCATCGTAATGTCAACTTTGATCAAAATCTCGAGTTCGATTTTTTTCCAAATGCAGAATTTTCCCTATAGTAAAATTTTAGCATTTTCAAATTTTCCTCCCCATTCGTTTTTTGTTTTTGAGATGGTTATTTTGTACAGATTTTAAAAGAAGATGAAAATCAAAAAAATCTCAGTAAGTTAAAGCTGGGCTGTGCTTGAAAACCAAAATTTTCTAAAAATGGTTATTAACCCCTTCTAGAACAATTTGTTCGTTTTTGATTTTCCCAAAAACGGTACCATCGTTTTTGATCACAATTGTATGCTAGAGCTCCCCAAAACCAGATATTTTTTTTTCGAAAGTCCGATATCTCAAAAACGAGTGAATATTTCTTCTAAAATTTAATTTTTATTCGTACAATAATTAAAATTTAAAGTTATCGGTCCAAAATGTTTCTTAAAAATGTTTTGATAATTTTGTTTATTAAAAAAAAACGCAAAATTTGTTTTGATAATTTTTTTCTATGTTAAGGCTCCCCAGCAGTTTTTATATTATTGTGTATTCAAATTTAAAAAAAAAATATTCTCTGGATTTAAAAAAAAAATTCAAAATTTTTTTTTGAAAACTAAATATTTTGAAAACCCCATGCTCGATTTTTTTAAAACTTGATAAATAAAAGTTTTTTAATAAAAATTATAAGATGTACGAAAAAGAAATTATTTTTCCCAAAAATAACGGTACCCCTCCATACAAATGCTAAAAAATGGTTTCCAAAAATCGTATTTTTCTCGAAAACGGTTCCGAGAATTTTGCTTAAATTTTTTTTCTTTTGATTAATTTTTACGATCTATAATCAAATAAAAAAAATTTGAAATCAAGATACATATTACTGACTTTATCTACCATAGAACCATTTTTTCAAATTTAGAATTTCTAATTATTGACAAAACGGATTTCAATGAAATTTTTTAAAGAGTTCTAAAAAGTTTAAAAAATATTACATTTCAAAACTTAAAAAAAAAAATAATTTTTGAGTTTAAAAAAAAAAATCAAATTTTTTTTTTTTTTTGAAATTTCGATATCTCAGGAACGGCTCAATATTTTTGTTTGTAAATTTAATTTTTACCAAAATTTTTCCTTATAAACGTTTTAAAAATTTTGTATATAAAAGCTTATTTTTTTAAGAAACCAGTACAGACTTATAATTTTTGTTCTTGCATAAGCTAATTTTTGCTTGAATCACATGGCATCCTGCTTTTAGCTCCAACTACTAAAGGAGTTGTTTTATAGTCTATTTAAAAATGAATTTTATGCTTACGAACAGTTTTTCTTTAATAACATTCATTTTTGAAATTCTTAGTCGTTTACATAATAGCAAGTTCGTGCGACTCAGTCGTGGATTTTATTTTCCCCTCCCTATCCTCAAAATTAAGAGAAGAGAAACAAGAGGCAGCATAATAACCTTTATAGGGGATTTGGATGAGCACAAATTATAGCTACATACACAATGTGTCGTAAGTCGTAAGACAGTATTGTTTTAAAAATATTTACGAGATTTTGAAATAATTTCTATTCCTATAATCTTCGTTTCTGGCTGAATTCACATTAATATTCTTCTACTTACATCTTTGGTCCTTTGTACTCTTCGCGGTCCCGATGGTTTTGTTGGGGCTGGCGATGGCGATGGTGATGGCTCTGCTGAAGATGGTGTGATGTTAAATTTAATGAAGGCGAAGTCAAAGACGTTGTTGTTCTGCCATTTGGATCGGTGTACTGCTTTTGGTTTTCATTGTCGTTGGTGGTGTTCATAGTGGTTGTTGTCAGCACCTGATGGCCTCGAGACTTTGGAGATTCTAATTGGATGCCCGACTTTTGATGCCGTTTTCGAGAACTGTATGATGTCAACTCAGTGTCCCTGCTACTGCTATTATCTGCAAGAGAGGAGATAAGAGCGATAGAATTCAGGAGCAGTTCTGGGAAATGGTAAATAATTGTATAGTTCAGATACAGTGATAAATTTTAAAATGACTTCTTGTCGACAATTGAATTGAAATTGATAAACTCAAAGCGGATATTTGATGTTATGACTCGTTAGACGAACGAGAAAGATAGAAATTAGATTTTGAGATTCTGTAAAATGTATATATGTTCTTTTAATAACAGACACAGTTGTATAGGTTTATAAGAAAATTGAGATAAAGTTACCTTCGCAAGAGATGATACTGACACTGGTTGTTAGCACCTCGGGTAACAAAACATTTTAGCTAATACGAATATGGTATATGATGTCTATATCTATTGGGAGGTTTTATTATTTTTATTATTATGTATCTAATGTGATAAATGGTGCATGACGAAAAATATTTATTCAAATAATTGGAATATCACAACCATATTGTTCAGTTCACATAATTCATATCAAGATTTCATCATTTTGTAGTTGAAATTGAAAGATCTAAGCGAACGCAACGGACAGAGATTGTCTGACATGTTTTTTTTTTTTGGGAAGTATTTCGTAAGTTGCAAGACAAAATGTGGTAGGATATTTGCTTAATAGTCACACATTTAGAAGAAACTTTTTAATTAAATTATTGGTAGTGTTTTGTCTATGTACATGTGTGTGAACTTTTGCCAAAAGTCTAAACTGCAAAATTGATTTTAAATACATCTTGATACTTTAAAATTTAAGGTGATAAGATATAACGGAAAAGGTTTCTACAATATGGCCTTTTTAAATATTCTCTGTTTTACAGTTGATTCTTAGTTTTTAATTTATTTTTACTCGTGGAATCTTTTAAATATTCGAAAATGTTTAATATTAAGGAAACCATTTTAATGTATCCACATACAACACATAAATATTCGTATTTTGTATGGCATTTCAAAATAATTGAAATTATACTGCCTATTTTGTTAAAAAAAAAGTCAAATACAAAAATTTTATAATTCGATCCCGTAATCCGTAAGCTGTCACAACAGTTCAAGTCCCACCCTGTAATCTTAAACAGGCAATCAAGAGTAAAGTTCCAACCTTCACAAACAAGAGATGGAACTCTCTCGATTCATGTCTTACAACCAGAAAATTATGGCCTAGTTTCAACAAACAAAAGACCGACGTTATCATCCAACTGAGTAAATAGTTTCTTTCTCTTCTCGTGAGCATCATCACAGGTCACAACCAACTCGGTTAACACAAGAAAAAGAACAAAGTCAGTATGGACGACTTATGCAGAGGATGCGGTGACGAGGAGATACACGAGAACACTCCTCACTAATACCTGTGTCACTGCCCTGCGCTATATCATCTAAGAAACAGACATCTAGGGAGACACATCTTCAGTGACTTGGAGGAGCTCTCTAACATTCCAAGCAAAATCACGTTAAAATTCGTTAACGACACCAAAGGGCTTGAGAATTCCTAAACTCTGAAAACTGCAGTACGATAGTGTAGTACGAACGAAAACGACTAAACGATGTACGTGTTCTTTGAAGGAGCAGCACCAACGGAGAACACAAGGGCACATATACACCTGCGATTGCCACTCCTACGTTGAACATGAGCATCTGTGGGTGGATGGGGCCACCTCTATCTTTGATTGGTAAAATCCTCTTCGGTATGGAAACAGCCTCTCCGATTTAACTATCGACCAAACAAACGAACATATACACCAAACACTGACATATTAAACTCATCTACCAGGCGTTTTAAGGAGCCACATGCTCCTACGGATCTGGTGGGGAGGATGATTGCTCAAGTGGGGTAAAGGATAGGAACACGCCCTGAGAAGTCGTACACCTCTCCCTAGCCAGGTTATTATGCGACGACAGTAACTTCAGTACTTTAAAAAAACCCTCTGGCATTTCAGGTAATAGCTTGCTGTAACCCAACTACACCCTTAACGGGCTTGATCGACATAGGACTATCATAGGTTTCAATAAAAGGGGTCACAAACCCTAGGATATCACAACGGATCTACATTGATCTAAGTGTGGAGGTAACAATATCAACTGTCAGCCCACAAACCTAACCTAACCTAACCTAACCTAACCTAACCTAAACTCAAACTTAAAAAAAAGAATCTTCAAACTAAACTTTTTACAAAATTTTACGTTAATGATTATAATTTTCGATTTCAAATGCCTTGTATAAAAAATAACCGAAACCACTTTCTTCTAAGAAAAACTTTTTTAATTTCATACTTGACTGAACTTTAAGGTCACAGTGTCTTTTATTATTTTTCAAACATACAGTATCTAATAAGCATATTATAAAGTGACAAAGTATTGGATTAATCCTTTTCTCAGATTTTTTATTGAGAATACTTCATTACGCCCATTAAGTTAAAAATCATTTTTTTTTAACTCAATATTTCCAAAACCCTATGCTCGATTTTTTAAATCTTGATAATTAAATTTTTAAAATACAATCTACAAGATGTGAGAAAAATGTTTTATTTTATCTAAAAAAAAGAGGCTGGGTGCGACCCACACTGATAACTTCCCAGTGTGGTAAGAAAACCTTGAGTAGAATTTTACATCTTTTTCATGGACAAAAAGATAAAAACATATTGCGACGTTTTCTTCAATTTTATCATAGCTATTAATGGAATTTGAATATGTGGGACTTAGGTAAAACTGAACAACCTTATTCATATACGCATGTACAGTACATACATTCTTCTAAAAACTAAGTTGATAATAAAATTATAAAATTATGTTATATATTATAGAAATTACTTTATTATTTCGGTTCCAAACATTTTGATTGAAAAAAATTTAAAAACGAAATATTCAAATATAAAAGATATGGTTTGGTTATTGATGGAAGGGTACTTACAAAATATATCCGCTCCTTAACTAGATATATGTCAAATATAAACCATTTGTTAGAAATTGTATTATGTATAAAATTAAATAATGGCAAAGTCAATATCATTGCTCGTTCTCGAGATATTCTAGTCGAAAAACAAATATTACCACTTTTTAGTAGATTTTTTTTTTTATATTTTTGTTAAAACTGTCAATTCGATACTTGTCAAAATTCAACCATATAATAATGATTGTATTATGTCGATACCTTCCCGTAAGAATGTACTAAGTGACACTTTTTTCGAAAATGACTTTTTGATGAGGAAATATACTATATGTTAAGGGCCACGCTTTGGCCTGGGTTTCGCCAACCTTTTATGCGTGAAAAGGAAACTAGAGTACAAATAAAAAAATTTATCAACTGCCATGTTTTCTCATTAAAATAATATTGCCCCCTAAAATTTGTATTATCCGCCAAAAAAATTGCTAAGCTACATTAATAAAGATCTCATTGTCGTGAGCAACAAAAAATTTTGTTAGATGTCACTTAGTTTAACCAAAATTGTCTCTTAGTACACTATGATTTAACTAGAACTTTCTTCGTTTCCTGAACAATTTAAGAAATGTCGCTTAGTATACATTCTTAGGAGAAGTTATCGATGTATAAAACAACATACTTTAGAAGGCACTATCGGTGTTCATTCCCAAGAAATTCGACTTGAAATACAATTTTAACTAGTTTTCACTAGAATTTTTAATAGTTTTTTTATTTAAAAAACAAAAAACTATTAATTCATATTTGTCAACATTTTACCAATTGTACAAAATTATACTATGTATAAAATAAATTAAATTAGGAGTCAATATCACTACTAGTTCTCGAGAAATTTGAGTCGAAAAACATTTTTTACCAATTTTCAATAGAATTTTATATAGTTTTTATTTTTTGTAAAAAAAACTGGAAATTGATTTTTTTTGAAATTTTCACCAGTTGTCAAATACATTATTTTTCGTAAAATAAAATTATTTTGAGTTTCAAGTTGTTTTCCGTTCTTAGAATATCTGGGTTATGAAATTTTTTTTTCAGTTTTTTTAATTTAAAAAAATAACGGTATGTTCATTTTTTTCCATATTCATATCAAATCTGTATGACCTTATAATGAGTACATTAAATTTTATTTGAAGTTAATAGCATTATTTTTTCGTGAGATATTTGAAACTAACCAAAATTTTTACTTTTTTTCTAAACTGTTATAGTGAAAAAACTACTCACTGAATTTTAATAAACGCCCTTTCAGCCTCTTTCGAAGTTATTATCTATTAAACAAAATTTATTTGAAGTCGATATCTTTACGCGTTCTTGAGATATCGACGACGAAAAATGGTACAAGAACGTACGGACGTACGAACGTACGAACGTACGAACGTACGTACACACACACACACAGACATCTCTCTAAAAATGATTGATATAGCCTCTAGGGACCTTGAAACGTCGAGAAATGTCAAAAATTCCAATTTGACAAATCGGACCGATTACAATAACTCCCTATGGGAAGTTAATAATTCAACAAGACCATTAATAGTGCGTAGTCTTCTACTTGGCTGATTAATTTCAGTAGTATATAGAATTTGTATTATAAAAATCTTCATATTATTTCGATTATAATCCTCAAAATCGTTGTTTTAAAAATTTGGGCAAATATCTTTTGAAAGATTACTTATACCAAAATCATAAATATACATATGTATTGATTATAACGTATTAATTTTCCGTCGGGAAATACTGAACAAAACTAACATTTTATATGAGCGGCAAAGCTTTGAAGCGGTAGCAAAAAAGTGATTGTAACTTTTGATAACAAAAATTAAAAAAAAAAAAACAAAAACTATCAAATCTGTTCAACTCTCTCGATTTAAGTGGGATGTGGAATTACATTTTTTATCCTTCAATCACGCTGAACAAATTTGATGAAGAGCACGATTGTATAATGGAATTGTGGAATTGATAAAGGATACTCATTTCTACCGATATGAAATAAAAATATAATACATGGTAACAAAATAATGACTCATTAAGAAATAAATAAAAATAAATAAATCAACTTCGTAAGCAAATCAATCAAATTAATTTGAAATTTGATTTGAAAAATAAATATAGAAAGTTTAAATAAGACTTTGGATATTTTTTAAAGGAAAATTGATTGCCGTATATAAAATTTAGATCCATAAAAATAATAAATAAATACACAAAATAATATGCACTACTGGATCAACGAGCTTGCTCTTATGTAACATATAATACTAAACATTTAAAAATTGAATTCTGTCAGAGAAAAAGTTCATAACCAGAAAATTCATTTTTACTTGCGGTATACATAGGTACTATGGGGCAAGTTCTGCATTTGGAAAAAAAATCGAACTCGATTTTGATCAAAGTTGACATTACGATGATAGCAAGGACGAAGAAGTGGCTCCGGCAATTCCGTCTGTCTGTCTGTATGTCTGTACCTTGAACTACAGCCTAAACATCTGAAGGTATTTTCTTCAAACTCGGTACTTAAGGGTCTTCGGTGATTCCTTAGAGGAGAAATCGAAATTTTTTTTTAGCTCTAAAACAAACGGTACCCCCCATACACCCATAATGCATAATCTCATATATCTCGTAAACGGCTCTAACGATTTTGATAAAAAAAATGGAGTGTGATATTATCGACATGGACTATATTTTGATTAAGAAAAAATTTGGGGGAAATGTTATTAGGGGTACCTGTCATAAAACCGTTTTTTTTTATTTTCGAATTTCTCACCAACGGCTATAACGATTTTAACCAAAAATTTTCAGCAGGAGTCCCCTTAAGTTTAAAATAATATTGTATATAAAAATATTAGAAAAAATATTTGTTGGGTTTTTTTGAAAAAAAAAATCAATATCTTCAAAACCTATGAACGATTATTTTTTGAAATTATTTCCTAAAATTAATATTATTAAATACCTATTTAAAATTCGCATCCCATATTTTTTTTCTTGAAAAATTTTAAAGAAATTTCTTATCTATATTAAAAATTATTTAATAATAAAAGGATTTTTTAAAGTTTGTTTGCATAAATTCATACTTTTCTAGAAATCAGACATCAGATATGCAATTTTATGCATATTACTCATTAAACCCATGTTTTATATTTATAAAATGTATCTTAAATTCCAAAATTCTTTTACATAAGAGCATAGTTCGTGCGATCCAGTCGTGTATTTAATTTTATTTTGCTCTCTTTGTAAAATTAGCTTGTAACTAAATTATAACATTTGTATCTTACTGTTATTAAGCATTCACGAAATAAAATAAATAAGTAATGAAAAATAATGAAAAGTTGGCTAACCAAAATTGGCATTCTGTTTTTATGTCTTATTGCTTAAAGAGTTTAAAAAATTAATCTCATGCTTATAATTAGTTTTCTCTAAAACATTGGCGCAAAATTTTAAACAGCCTTTTTTTAAGGTATAAGTATGATACTACTTAACAATTTGCTAACTTTATAGTAGTTTACTAACTCATTCTTAATTTTAAACATTTTCTCACTAGTATCGTACTAAAAGAATTTCCTTAATAAATTGCTTCTGAACACACCTGAAACAATGACATTTCGTTTAAAAAAGTAAGTACACGAACCTTGTGTGATGATTGCAAATTTCAGAGAGTCATAATTATGAAGATAGCACGATACTAAAAAAATAAAGTAGGTATTCGATGATTTTAACTTTAATAAAAGGGTAGAGAAAGTATTTTTTTTTTTTTTTTTTTTTATAATCTACACGCGCTCAAGGGATTATGATTACCCTTTAAATGTTTGAACACAGCGCGGGCGTGAAGTTAAGGAAGAGAAAGAAGGATAGGAAAGTTGTGCGGCACGATGTTCTGAGACTGAAGGTTGTTGTCTCAGATATTTTATCTCCAGGGATGGCGGCTGAACTAAAGCGGAGAATGCCGTGTCTTATTTCTATGTCGCTTATAATTCACATTATTTTGTTCGTGTTCATCCTTGTTGGGCATACTAGTTTAACTCAATTACATGTTGTTAGTGTTATGCCTGAACAACATGTAACCAGAAACCCATTGATGACAATTTTAGAAGGTTTTTAATGGAATTAAAACGACATATACGACGACGGCAGGGATCGAACCTGTGATCATGAGGTTCACAAGCGAGCACACATCCATCGCGCCATTAAAATTTGCAAATTCTTTGTTTTAACCTAGTATCATACTAAAACAGCTTTAGCATCGTACTAATTCAATTAAAATTTTGCGCCATTAATTTTTAAAATCCTTATTCTATTACATAAGAGAGAGTTCGTGCGACCTAGTCGTGCATTTTATTTTTTTTTCAAATATGTACAAGAGTTTTTGAGTACTTTTTTTACTCATTGTATTGTACTATTGTATACAATTTCGAAAAACAAAATTGTATTGCAGGTACCGTTATTTTTGGTCTTAAAAAAATTTAAAAAACCCGTGGGGGGGGGGGGGTAAAGAAAATCAACCAAGCCGTATAAACTGTTGTCGAACAGACAGACAGACAGAAATGTGAGACTAACTTTGTTCGTCTACTCCATCATTGTAATGTTGAGTCTGATCGAAATCTCGAGTCCTGAACAAAAAAAATTTCGTTGTTCATAAAAAACAAAACTCGAATGTTGAATACGTGAAAAAATTGCATTTTTTGTTTGTTAAGTTTTATAAAAAAACGAAATATTAAAAAAAAAAAAACAAAAATTGATTTATGCCGTGTTTATAAGTAGAAAATGACAGGGATGTTTTTGAACATTGAGAGCGGCGCTTTTTCATAACTCGGAAACTAGAAGAAGTAGTTTAACGCCGCCGATTACACAGAAAAATTGTGTGTTTTTTTTTCAGCTCAGTTCTGTGTTCTAAACTAAAAAACGACAAATTTCGACTTATGCCACTCTGCCGGAAAAGCGACGATAACATGTCATATAAAACCTACAAAAGTTGGGTCTGACATTTGAGTACTATCTTCAAAAAAAGTAAGTTTTCTTATGAAAACAGCCAAGCTGATTCTTCCTAGTTCTCTTTCGAGCACAAGTTGTTTTAGAAGTAAAACTTCTTTTCCGGCGTTGGGGGTAAAAAATGTTCTATGCAGCTGTCAGTGACATGTCAAAACGACACATAATCCGTCAAAGACAGTGACATGTTTTTAGAATACAAAATGTTTGTACGTTTATAGGTTAGAACCTTACAGAGGCTTTGCTTGAGGGAAGTTTTACTTCTACCACGCGTACGTCAGTGCACACAACCTTGTTTTATTCGTTGCAGTTCAATGGCTGACATTTGACCTTTCGCGATTCAGCTCCGTCTTCTCTCTTTTTAATTCAGATCGCTCAGAACATTTATGGCAGACTGATCGCTTTGAAGAGCCCATTGATCTCTTTCGCCTTCTAAAATCTTCTTAAATGTCCATTTCGATGTTTTGTTTTCTTTTCTTAAAAAGCAACTACTTTTCCTTCGACAGTTTGGGACCTTACTTGCAGTATCATTTTCTAATTTCTGAAAGCGGTGGCGGATGTTGTTCTGCAATTACGGGTCCATATTTGTTTCTTCAATTCCTTTGACATTTTATACTTAATAGACCCGGCAGTGTTGTTGACGTCCTTACAAATTCCATTGAGGAACAATAATTCTTCATTGGCTATAAAGCCAATGCTTCGAGCAATAGCATCAGGTTATCCGTTTTTTTTGTATGATGCGTTTGGAGTGCTGATGGACTCGTTAATTGAAATTCGCTCTCGATGATCGTAGCAGAAATACAAACGGTTGAAGGCATTAAGGCACAGAGAATAATTCTTGCTCGGTCGATGGAAGAAGTTTGTTTTTTTTTTTGAAAGGTGCTCCACCGGGATTTTGTTTGGCTCGCTAGCATGATAAAATACACGATTTTGAAATCAGAAAGACCTTTACGAGTCGTTGCAAGAGGCTTACATTCCTCATGTCAAAAAAACGATGTAATCCGTGATCTTAAAGAAAAAAATTACAAGATCTTAAATGCTGAGAACATCGTAAAAAAAGAAAAACAACAAAAAGATAGAGAAACTGTCGTGGTAAAGCGTGGTCTCCCACTATTTATACTCACGTTCGATAAGACAGAAAAACTAGAGGAAATCTACAGAATTAAAACAATACTGAACCTCGTTGTTAAGATCGAACCTCTGAAAAGCCGTACAAAGCAAGTGCCTCAGTGTAAACGCTGTCAAGGTTTCAACCACACGCAAAGCTATTGTAAAAAAGAACCTAGGTGTGTAAAATGCGCGGGAAAACATTTAACTGCTGACTGCACTGGAAATAGCAAAAGTCCAGCGAAGTGCATAAACTGCAATGGAAGTCACCCGGCAAGCTATAGAGGCTGTGAAGTAGTTAAAGAGCTACAAAAACGCCGAGAAAAAATTCATATGGAAAGAAAACCAAAGAAACAAATAAAAAGCCCAATATCTAAGACTCCTAAAAGAATAAATACACTAAGAGTCGGCATCGGCAAAGAAAATCAAACCCCATCAACGTCAAAGACATCTCCAAAGAAACGTACTGTTAAGTCATACGCCGAAATGGCAGCTGCACAGACATCTCCAAAGAAACGTAGTGTAAACACAAATGCCAGAATGGCGGCTGCCCCCGTAATAAATCAACCTGACTCTGACGCACTATCTCAATGCTTGGCTTTAATTTTGTCAAAATTTGAAGATCAGGTCAAAATCAATAGAACTATTTCTGATAGGTTAGCAAAAATCGAAGATTTTATTCGACCCAAACGTTTTAAAAAAAAATCATGATGGAAAACCTTAAAATTATTACGTGGAATGCCAACGGATTAAGGCAAAGACTTGAAGAACTAGAAATGGTCATACGGGAACAAGATATCGACATTTGTCTAATATCAGAAACCCACGTTAAAAAAGAATCAAATTTCAATATAAACGGTTATCTAGATTACCATGCAATTCATCCGTCGAACAAAGCAAGAGGCGGAGCATCATTATACATAAAAGAATGTATCAAACACTCGATAGGCCTTAAGCTTGAACTTGAACCGATGCAGCTTATAAGTGTGCAGGTTAAAACTAAACATGATACATTGAATTTCACATCTATATACTGCCCTCCACGGTACAGAATTGATAAAAATGATTTTTCAAACTTGCTAAAATCACTTAGACCATCTTTAATAATCGGTGGCGATTTTAATGCAAAACACACGTTTTGGGGTTCTAGATGCATTTCTCAAAAGGGCCGAGCGTTATATGAAGCCGGTATGGAGAATAATTGTGATTTTCATTCTAGTGGGAAACCAACTTATTGGCCGACAGATACCTCGAAAATACCTGACCTGATTGATTTCTTTATAGTCAGGGGAATACCGTCAAATCGAATAAAAATAACGGAATGCTTTGATCTTTTCTCTGACCACTCTCCCGTTATTCTCACTATGAGCGAAAGTATTGTTAAAATTGAAACACCACCTAGGTTAACAAACGGTAAAACTAACTGGGAAGGTTTTAAGAAAGATATTGAAGATAATGTTGAATTAAGGGTATCACTACAAACACCTCTTGAGCTTGAAGAAGCGGTAGATAATTTTGTGCATATTATTCAAAAAGCCGCATGGAACAATACTCCTTACCAAAGACAAATGTCAGGCTATAGAGAAGCTAAATATCCCCAAGAGATAAAAGAGGTACTTAAAGACAAGCGAAAAGCGTGCAAAAAATGGCAACAAACTCGTGCTCCCCAACACAAAGCTAATTTAAATCACCTCAGTAATTTGCTTAAAAAGATGATATCAGATTTTAAAAACCGCGAAGCTGGAAATTACCTTGAAAACTTGACGGCAGGTAAAGAATCTAATTATTCTCTATGGAAAGCGATAAAAGCTACGAAAAAACCAAAGCTTCCAGCACCCCCGATTATGAAAGACCAAAATGAATGGGCAAGAAGCGATAAAGAGAAAGCAAACGTTTTCGCTGATTACCTAGAGGAAACATTTAAGCCGTTCAATGGGCAAGCATTGAATGATGATATAAGTGTGAATATAAATTCAAATGAAAGCTCCATCACAAGAAATGTTACGCTTGCCGAATTAAGCAAAGAAATTAAGAAACTGAAGTCAAAAAAAGCACCAGGATACGACTTAATTACTGCGGAAATTCTTAAAATGCTCCCACGGAAAGGTTTAGTAAACCTCCTTTACATAATGAACGCCACTCTAAGGTTAGAATATGTTCCAAATCAATGGAAAGTCGCAGAAGTAATAATGGTCTTAAAACCTGGCAAACCATCACATGAAAAGAAATCGTACAGGCCCATTTCACTTCTTCCTGTAGTGTCGAAGGTCTTTGAGAGAATATTTCTTCAGCGTCTTCAGCCCATAATAGAAGAAAAGGGTCTTATACCTGAACACCAGTTCGGTTTTAGAAGTAAGCACTCGACGATTGATCAAGTGCATAG
The DNA here is from genome assembly GCA_963931855.1 of Philhelius festivus. Classification (NCBI taxonomy): domain Eukaryota; kingdom Metazoa; phylum Arthropoda; class Insecta; order Diptera; family Syrphidae; genus Philhelius; species Philhelius festivus. The sequence goes on along the minus strand of OZ007555.1, from coordinate 131,975,898 downwards.
AATCACCGATGTCATCGAGAAAGCCTTTGAAGAAAATAAAATTTGTTCAGCGGTCTTTTTAGATGTGTCTCAAGCTTTTGACAAAGTGTGGCACGAAGGCCTCAAATACAAATTGAGACAAGTCCTATCTGAAGGACTATACAACATTCTTAGAGAATATCTAGAGAAAAGAATTTTCCGCGTTAGGCACGGAAATGATTATTCAGATTTTAAAGAAATAGTGGCTGGGGTACCACAAGGTAGTGTTCTAGGTCCCATTTTATACCTTTTATTTACACGCGACATACCCCAAACAGACAATACAATTGTAGCTACTTTTGCAGACGATACCGCAATACTTGCAGTAGGCAAAACGGCTAACGAATCGACATGTAAATTGCAAAATGCTCTTAACAATGTCAATGAATGGACAAACAAATGGCGAATAGCGCTTAACGAATTTAAGTCAGTCCACGTGGACTTTACTTATAAGAAAATTAATAGATTACCAGTCTTTATTAATACAACTCAAGTTCCATTTGCAAATGAGGCAAAATATCTCGGGATGACTCTTGACGCGAAATTAAAATGGAAGTCACATGTTAAAAATAAATGTGATCAATTAAATATTAAACTAAGGGAAATGTACTGGTTACTCGGACGACATTCTAAACTTAGTATCGAAAACAAATTATTAGTTTACAAACAGGTACTTAAGCCTGTCTGGACATATGGTATTCAACTCTGGGGTTGTACCCACGATACAAATCTAAATAGTCTACAAACTTTTGAAAACAAATTATTAAGGTCCTTTGTAAATGCGCCGTGGTATATTAGAAACGAAGATCTTCACAGGGATCTTGGAATCCCCACGGTTCGCGAAGAAATAAAAACTTTTTCGCAAAGGCATAGAAAGCGTTTAGTTGAACATACCAATAGAACAATCTTAGAAATTCTTGACGAAACAAATTTAGTACGACGTTTGAGAAGGACCAAACCTTCCGATCTAGTACGGTGAAATTATTGTACTGTATTATGTATATTTAAATCATTGCTTAAAATAGAAAGAAGCTATTCAACTAGCTTATAATTAAACCAGTAGGAACTTTCACCGGAAAGTTGCCTACAACACGTTACTTAACTTCGAGAAAGATAAATTGCTAGATAAGTTCCATATGAACTTAGTTGCAATCGGGAGGAGGAGGTGGTTTTAGTGCGGTCGGCCTGATTAACGGTCTGCTTGCATAGAGTCTTACCTTCCGTAAGGCTTTATGGGGGCAGAGTTGTTGGTCGGGAGAGTCCCACATATCTATGAGCGCGCGTTTTTCGGTCCTCATAGAATCTTTTGAAGATTTCAACACCTACCCACGGGAAAAAAAAAAAAAAAAAAAAAAATTTTGAAATTTTGTTTTATGTTGGTGTATTTTCCATGAAACAGCTTGTTATCAAAAAGCACGGTAGTGCCCAGCCAAGTTCTGGCACTACACCCTTTTTACAGGAACAAACTCAGGCGATTTTTGACCCCTTCCTATCTTCAATACCAATTAAGTCAGAAACTTAAAACTCCGAATATATGCTAAGCTAGTCAGGAACAGGCGCCTCACCAAATATCAATTTTATAGCGTAAGCGGTGCCTGAGATATAAGGCCTCAAAAATCACAAAAACCGTAACTGACTGACTGACAGATCATCAAAATTATGGAGCACTTCCCGAAATCGTAGAATTTTGTAATTTTGCACAACGGTAGGTCTTGTCATGCAAGCAGAGGAAAAAAATTTGAAGTTTTCCATTCAGGGGGCGTGGTATACGCCTACTTTCTCCGAAACCCAATTCGAAAGGTTTTAAAAACTTGACCAGTGAACCCATCAAATTTTAGTCAGTAATCAATAAATAATAAAATTCCTCTATTACATTGTAGCTGTTTCAATATTATTCTATTTTAAATATTCGGTATTAAACCTTCATGAAGTTTTGTATAGAAGAACTTGGCTCTTTTTTTTAACATTTATGTTTTTTGGTCTGATTTCTTTTTCTGGAAGAAGAATGCATTTATGTTTAATAATTCAATTAATGATTATTTAAACTCCAACTAAGTACTTGGCATGGTGGTGTAACATTAGAAGGCTTTGCATTTTCTGCCTTGCTATGTCCTTGTCGTGTTTTGTGGCACCATCTCGTTTTTTTATTGTTCTCAATGACATCACGGTATATATGAGCATTTTTTACCAATCAATATTCATCTTCCAGCATATATATAAACAACTTTGGGAATTTTGACATACTTATTCGGCTATTATTTTTTAATTTTATACACACAATCCAATTTCACACAAATTCACAAAATAACAAACAAAACTTAGAAAAAAAATCAGGTTTATTGGTCGAATTGCTTTAAATTAATGTTATGTTTGTAATATTACTTGAGCTAGTGTTTCAGTAAAAGACTGTCTTAAATTAATGAAACAAGATGTAAAAACGAATTTTTGCTTCATCCATTTGCCATTTGGTTTCAACCGAAATTGATTCAAATATCTTTTAGATATTTTCAAATGAGCCCATTTTTGTTTAATCTTCCATTATGCTCGGTTGAAAATACAAGGTCTCCTCCATTCATATCGACTACACGCACACAGGAGTGGTTGAGAACAGGAAGTAAGTCAGTAGCTTATTCGTTTCACAATCAACAACAACGACATTTACTATAATTTCATAATCCGTATTTGCTCGGTTCTTAAAGATTATACATCTTTTATTATCAATTTTTTACTTGAGTTTTTTTTTTGTGATACTCACTAACCAAAATCCAAAACATCCGAGCTTTATTATTTGATTAAAATTGTAAAAGTCATCTCCCAAACTTATTGTAATTAGCGAAAATATATTTGAAACATATACTATTTTAAAATTCAAGCATTTATTTGATGTCACTAGTTCAACAACAACACAAAAGCTAACAATGAACTGAAGATACTTTGGGTTTCCAAACAATCTTTAATCAACGAGAAAAAAAGCGATCCCGCTAAACTTGAATCCCTTACTACAATTAAAAATGTTCACCTCATTTGAATTTGTTCAGAATAATAACCTGGTTCTCAAATCTCGGAGTAAGTAAAGCACTAGTGTCATGCGCTTTTGTCAGCTTACTCTTTTTTTTAAGACAAAACAAAAAAGCTTCGAGATCGCAACGCTTAATTATTAATAATGCAAACAAAATCAATAAATTAAACAAACACAGCGCATCACTTAAAGAGTTGTGTGTATTTTATTTTTGCTATCTCAAATACTCAGTTTGACTTAAGCATCGTGCCGCTGCTGTTTAGATAGTTTAGAGCAACTTCATTTGGCAGCCAAGGGCGGATCCAAAAGTTGACTTTGGGGGTACTCATGCACGAGTATGTAAAATTGTAGATAGTTTCGACTTATAATAATTACATCAATTTCAATTCAATTCAACTTTATTAAGACATTTTAAAAACAGTACATTTGTTTGATCTTACGTCTAAATACAGCAGTCGACTTTTAGAGGTATGCCTAGCTTGGATAGTTTTAGAGATAAATAGATTTTTATATAAATTTGAAAATGACAATAGGAATTTTAACTATAGTAAATCATGTTTTGAATGCGTACACTTGCTACCGGCGTAATAATAATTACATCAGCTTATGGCCCTTTTGGTGGCTCCGTGGTACAAATTAAAGTTAATTTAATGGTTTGTTTCCCTTTAAAAATATTGATACAAAAACGGAGACAGAGTTAGAAATTAAAGATTAGAGAAAAGATTCATTTCGTTGTCCTTTTTTTCAATGTGTCGGCATTATAAAATCCATTAATAGTCGGGATTTAAACAAAAATAAACAGGACGCACGGTTTCTGAGAAAAAAATTCCCAAAAATCGTGCGTTTTTTTGGCATTCTAGACCGTACTAGTACCTTAAAGTGTAAATAATATTATGTATCAATTTTTTGTTTTTAAAAAATATTTAAAAATTGTATATTCGACAAATCTACTGATATAAATCAAACCCATTTAATACTTGCGATTGGCAAGTTATGGACTCCTAAAAAAAAGTTGAACCAGAGATTTGACATAACGATTTTCTGTAAGCTTTCTAGATAGCATTTTTAAATTCCCCCCATATGTTTATTTTTTAAACGAAAAATAACGGTACCTGCCATACTAATTTTTAGAAACTATTTTTTTCTCAAAAACTGTTCCACTGATTTTTTAAATAAGAAATTTAAAAAAATTCATTAAATAAAATCTAGCTAATAGTTGGAAAAATAATGATTATTAAAGGTACACACCCTAGAATCATTTTTTTTTTTTTTTTTTTGAGTTTTATCGAAAACGGTGTTGATTTTGATCAATTGTTTTAGTTTTAAAAGTATTTTGTATTAAAATTTGAAATAATTTGTTTGGATTTTTATGCACCACACTCGATTCTTTTGAATAATGACAATTAGTGGCGCAAAATTTTAAACGATTTAGTATTATGTTAAAGTCATTTTAGTAAATTACTAAGGATTTTGCAAATTTTAAACGATTTTAACATATTACTATCTCTTAACATTTTACTAAAGTTTTTAATTTTTAGTAATTTGCTAAATCCATATGACTTTCTGTTATTTTCTTTGAAAAAAATTTCTTGGCAATCTATATTTTGAAAGAGTTAAAATGTGTTTTTTTTTTATTATTCGTGAGCTAATTTTTTTGAAAAGTAAATAAAATAATATAAAATGTTTTCTGAGGTGCATTCGCATGTGACGATTTAGCGAGACTTTCTTATCGGCACTGTAGGAGCACTGTGTGCAAGCGTACTGCTTGCCAGTCTTAATGGATTTCGCTGATGGCTCAGCACTGGATGTGATGGTGGATTTATCTCCCGATGATGTGCTTCCAGCGCCGGCTCCACTTACCCCACCACCACCTCCTGTCCAATCTTCTTCGATTTCTTTCCTGCGAGAGGCAAAATAAGATCTATGAGTATTTATGCCTCAAAAACTAAATCTATATATATAAAAATCAATGCCACTTTTCGTTGTGTTTTTATAACTCAAGAACGGGCTCACCTATCCGAACCAAATGTTTAGGCTTTGTTCGGACTATGTAGTAGATGGTTTATGTGAAGTTTGCACAAAAACGGTCGAGCGGTTCTTCATTTATCACATTTTTTGTAACAAATGAATTCAATAAATGTCGGATCATTTTGTTAGTGGAGATTTTGCTGTCAAATTGAAACTTTTTTCATATATGGATTGAATCGTTCAAATGTACTATGTATATGTGTGCGTGTACTTTTCTCAGTTTTTTAGCGATACTGATACACCACTATTAATGTAGCAATTTGTTTTTAATTTGATTTATTCTTTTTTATATGAAGGAATAATGCCACGAGCCGGGCGAGCAAATATATGTAGGTCGGCGAACGCGTAATGCAAACGATGTGGCATTACTAAGACGATCACAGACTGCAGATGAACGCGCACATGCTAATGCATCGCAGCGTGAACGTAATGCACGAAATAGATCTGTTGACCCTGTACCTGTACTGAATCTTGCACGGCGATCACGAATACGTGCGTCGTGCTCCTTTGGCTGAAATGATGCGTGCTGCTTTTAATTACAACAGTCAAATTAATTATGTATAGTATGAACGGATACATTGGAATGATGGACGCAATAATGTCCACATTGTGATGCGGCTAACTTTCCAGGTGAAACGCCCGGCATCAGGGTTCGAACCTGAATCATAAAATAATGTCGGAGCAAATTTGAAAAAAAAGTCGAGCAAATGCAAAATTTTCGGAGTAGATTTGAAACAAAAAGAAAATCCTTACTTTTCAGGAAAATTAAAACATACATATGTATGTATGAACATAAAAAAATAGTATTAGCAAAAAAGAAAAATAAATCACAGGTTTCATTGGAAAACTTAGTATTATTTTCAAAAATTGTTTTGTAAAAATAAACAAATTACAAATTCAGAAAGAATTTTTAACAAAGGTTTAATGGTTTTTTTCAACAATGTACATATATAAATAAGACAATTTGTCTGTGTGGAAAAAGTGGAGTGAATCTCGAAAAATCGGAGCGTAGGAGTAGATTTAGGTTCGAACCCTGCCCGGCATGTGCTGTGCTAATGGCAAAGTGAGAATGCCAGCATTAGAAACTCCACCCGAACCATTGCATTCACTTATTTTTGGGACATTTCAAACGTTGAATCCCTTTTTGAGTCATATTGAACTATACAATTCGGCATTTCAAATGACTTCTTTTGGCGCTACTAAAATTATTAGAGATAATTTTATGCCGACGTTTAAGGTAAATACTTCAACAGGACTGTCCCATGTTTATATCAATCTGAATCATAAAGTATTCGATAGTTTTAAAAATTCTGATCCAACATCTACCTAAAATTGCATACATGTTACAGATTCAGGGCCAGATTTATCATCAAGCTGGTTCGTTATTGCCATACCCCGACGCTGATAATCAATTTTTGCACACTCTACATTAAAATTGCCATTGAATGCACAGGTGATTGAAACTACAACTTGCAATATTTCGAGAAATTCTGCTATGGCAAAAGTTCTGCGATTAACGTCAATTATTTTATGGGATGAGTGTACAATGGCGAATAAAAAATCACTAGAAGCATTTAATCGAACAATACAAGATTTACGTGGTAATCAACAGCTTTTTGGTGGTGCTTTGATAATACTGTCAGGGGATTTTCGACAAATATTGCCTGTCATTCCTCGATCAACTCCTGCTGATGAAATAAATGCCTGTTTGAAGTCATCAATTCTTTGGAGATATGTATGTATGTACAAAAATTGACACTGAACATTAATATGCGTATTCACCTACAAAATGATCTAGCTGCCCATGAATTTTCAAAACAATTGTTAGAAATTGGTGATGGCAAAATATAAATCGACAGTACCAACGGATTGATCGCTGTACCAAACAATTTTTGTACAATTGCGCAATCGATAGATGAATTGATTGAATGTGTTTTTCCGAATATTCTTCAGAATTACAGAAATTATGATTGGTTGAGAAAACGCGCCATTTTAGCACCCAATAACATTCATATCAATGCCAATAATTTTCAAATTCAAGCGAAACTGCCAGTTGCCAACTGACAGTGTCATGTATCAAGATGAATTATCCAATTGAATTTTTAACTTCATTGGAACCGGCCGGTATACCACGCACCGCATTACTTGAATCTGAAAGTTGGTTCTTTGATTATATTGTGTATATTGATTAACTGTGTAATGGCACCAGATTGACAGTGAAAAAGTTATTGCCAAATTTGATTGAAGCTACGATCCTAACTGCTAAATCAAAAGGAGAAGTTTGTTTGATACCGCGTATCCCTACGATTCCAACTGATATGGAAAAACAAAAAAAATTTGTTTGTCCAAATGTTTTGGATTAAGTTTTAAAATAGCTAGCAATTAATAAAATATTTTTTTGTTTGAATAAATGAATAATTTGATGTTACAATTAAATTGTTTTATTATTTCACTTCATACGTAGCGAAGCACGTACCGGGCCGCTAGTACATTATAATGAAAAATTACCTGTGTGAACGGTAGTAAGCTTGATGCGCTTCCAAAGTCGATCTTGACGAGAATCCAATTCCAAGACACATGAAAACTTTCGTATGCTGTGAATTATCTACAGCCGCTGGAATTTGGCTCTTAACAGAAGTCTTCTGATCGATAGGTGAAGGTAAAGTTTCCTCCAATTGATGGTGATTCTTTGTTGATTCCTCGTGAAGTATTTTTAAATTTTTCGCATCCGGGTTAAGAGCAGGATCAGACGCTAATAGTGCATTCAGTCAAAGTTTAGGAATCGCGTTTACCGTGACAGGGTGAATTTGCTTCCGATGGGAGATCTGATTGAACTGAAGGTGAATTTCGTTCATCAACTTCTGGTTCTGAGGGCGGTGATAGGGTTCTAGGCGAACTCGAAGCCGGACAATTTTCTTCCTCCATTACGGATTCTGTTGTTGGTTCGGCTGATTGATCAATGTCAGCCGAAGCCACCGGATCGGTTTGCTCATTCAAATCGCTTGGGCTTAGATCTTTTGTTTCTCTTTTCACAGTCATATCTTCCGCAGTGTCTTGGTATTCACTTTTGAGTTATGGTTTCGGATTTGACTGTTTCCTTCTGGATCTGGACATTATTGCCTCACTTCTTCTCAGGATGGAGTCCTCCAGTCTACATGTATTAAAGAGTTGTTATGTCCTTGATTTGCCAGTGTCGATTTTGAAATCAATATTTCAGAGAACACCTCCCAAAAGGTTGTTTTAGGATAAGTTTTCCATTTAAGGAATTCCATTGAATATTTTGTCTCTTTTTTTTATTAATTGAATATTCAAATCCAACACACAATCATAAACGGTGATAGTAGGGAGATTATTGTGAACAAAATTTTATTTGCCCACTTTGACGGTACAACGAACCACGGCAGACGACAAAATTCTCACGATAAATATACGAAGCACAAAATAAATTGTAGGTTGTCACTTTGACTTCTGACAAATCATCAGATTTAGTTTTGTTTGATTTGTATTTTTTCACGAACTGTCATTGTTTGGAAGTGTTCAGATGCACCATTTTTTATAAAAGGCAATTATAAATTTACTAGTTAGAAAAACGAAAGAAAAGGTTTAAAATTTTCGAAGAGTTAGTAAATTACTAAAAGTTTAACAAGTTGCTAACTAGTAAATTGCTAAGCCCTTAATAAAAGGTTGTTTAAAATTTTGCGCCAATATTTTTCGATACTTTCTATATGGTGCATTCAAAAAACCGAAAAACCGGTACCCATACAAGTGTTAAAAAATTGTTTTTGAAAATCCTATTTCTCTTGCACATTTATGACATTGCATTACATTCTATACACTTTCCTATGATAGAGGCATTTTCCGAATTTTGAATTTCTCATTACAGATGTAACAGATTTTATTGAAGTTTCTTATATAGAAACTTCAAAAAAAAAAAAATAAAAAAACCATTGCATATCAAAACTTAAGCAAAAATATTATTTGAATTTTCAAACAAAAAATATTTTTTTTAAAAAACCAATATCTGAAAGACGAGTCAATGATTATTTTTTGAAATTTTTAATTTTATTTGCACAATGATGTTGTTCTTGCTTATGGCATTCTGTTTTTAGACTTACCTATTGAAAAAAAAGATTAAGTCTTTCAAAAACTGGGGTGACATTCTGTATCGCACACGCGAACAAACGTTTTCGCGCGTGCGAACAATTTGCTTCATGTAACATAAAAAACGAAAGTTTTCGTTCGCACATGCGAAACAAAATAAACGACAGCTTATTCTTTGACGTTTCTCTTCTTAAATATTTCAGTTTTGTTCAGAGAAAAAGTTTTTAATAAAATAAAAAAGAAGATGATACAATTATTGCATTTTTGAACGATAGTGAAGAAGAACATGAGGATTCGGAGTTATTGAACTTGCCGAGTACAAAAAGAAATCTAAGAGTTTTTTTTTTTCCAATTTATCTACTTTGTCAGATCAAAGATGTGTTTTAATTATTTGTTGCAAATTATTTTATAATATTAGTTTACAACAATATAGCTTTATTCAACGATTTCGGTTGAAGAAAAAAGCCTACAAATATATGTTGGAGAATACACGCGAGTCACATATACATAAGTATTCCTCCAATTTTTGAGGCTTTGCTCTACTTTAGAGGTACTAGGTGAAGGAAGCTACCAATGGTCAGTTGGAAACGATTTCGTTTGCCCTCTTGCACAGAGCACTCTGTCAAAAGTATTTGGTGAGTGATTAACACCTTTGGACGACCAAATTTATGCGGAATGGATCAAATGGTCATCGGATTCAAAAGTTATTAAAGACAAATTTACATACATTCTGGAGTTATCATGTTTCTTGTTAACACCACAGATATGTAAGTACAGTACGAACTCGGTTAACACAACCTTCGATTCGCGCAATTTCTTGATTTTCGCAACACTAAAATCGTAGCACGTCTGATATAAATGCTATTTTTCAAAAATTTTACATAGATTAGTTCAATTTCTTGTGTTTATTCATCTTTTCATTAAAATCAAAACATCAAACCAACAAAAACGATTTGTTTGCTTTCAATAATGTTTTTTTTATAACATTTTAGTTATCTCTAAAAAAAAATAAGCCATCACATCTGTCTATATAAATTTTTATCTAAGAAAATGTAGCCCATTAAGTGCAACAACCCCGGTTATTGCAACCGCCTTAATTTCTTTTAGTTGTGTTAATCGAGTTTGTACGCTACATGTTTATGATCTCCCACTTTGTCAATTTTAATAGTTATTGGTTGTGTTAATACATACATACATAAACAAAGATTTATTTTGCATCACATTTTGCACAAAAATACAATCTGTCACAGTAATAGTGATGAGTCTTCTTGACATTTTATGTGTATACAAATTTACTTTAATCGATATTTAATGCTTTCTTATTATGTATGTGTTTTTTTACTTAAAAATCAACAAAACTAATGTTAATTGATATTAAAATCCCAAGAAAATAAACTACGTACCTTATTTTTCTTAATTTTGCCTCATTTCATTTCTTAAATCGTGTACGTGACATCGATTTTCTTGAGTTTTATGTATCGATTTAAACTAATGTTCCATCCTTCCAATTATCTGAAAGCTGTCAGCATCATAGAAGTATGCAATCAAATTTGTTTGGGTTTGAAGCATAAACGAACACAGAAGCAAAAACGAAATGCGATACAGAATGCCAATTATCGCTTTCGCACATTTTCTTTCGTTTTTGAAAAACGATCAATCGCTATCGTTTCGTTTATTACAGAATCTGCCCCCTGATTTCGTGCTTCTGAAATTCACTAATAGATTGGAATGGTTGAGAGTTATAGGCCTAGGTCAATGTATTCAGATTTCTACTGTAATCAGATTTGTTCCTCTTTTTCATAATTCACTTCTTCTTAGTGAATATTGCGGGCTCAGTAAAATTCTGTAGCTCAACAAACGTGACAAGAATAAGTTATCTTCTTTTTTTCAAGTAAGAATATAATGATATAAGACTGGTAATTGTTCCTTATTAAGGCGAAATTTATTTGTTTTAATGGCTTAAATAACTCTTTTAGACGTTGGAGCTAAGAACAGAATGGCATAAAATTTCTCAAGCAAGTATAAATTTATGCTAGAACAAAAAACTATTATAATTCGTTGTAGCGTTTTTTTTGAAAAATATACTTTTTATCGATCGTAAGAATTAGTCGAAAGAAACAAAATTTTATCAAAATTTAAGGTGCCGTTTTCGACAAGAATATGATTTCCGAAAACCATTTTTTTAACATTTGTATAATATAATAAAATTTTCTTACTCAAAAATCTTGTAGATTGTATTAAAGTTAAAAATGTGAAGTTTTAAGAAAATCGAGCAAGGCGTTTTCAAAATATTAAGTTTTGAAAAAAAAAATTGGAATTTTTTTTAAAGATCCTAAAAATTTTGTTGGAAAATTTGAATACACAATATTATCCAAACTTTTGGGCTGCCTTAGCATACAAAAATGAAAAAAATTGGTTGTACAGTTTTTTTTTAGAAAATTAAAAACAAAAAAAATGATTTCAGGGTACCATTAATAACCTTTTTCAGAATTTTTTCAGATTTAACTAAAAAATTTTTTTCTTAAATCTGTGAAACAGTTTTCGAGAAAAAAATATTTTACAAAATTTGAAGAAAATTTCTTATGCTAGGTATCGTTAGTTTTGGTCTTAAAAAAAACGTGTGGGGATGAAATTTAAAAATGTTATCTACCAAGTTTAAAGAAAATCAGCAGAGCCATTTAGGCTGTAGTCGAACTTACAGACAGTCAAAATTGCGAGACCAACTATTTTGTCTTCTCCATCATCGTACTGTTAGGTCTGATCAAAATCTCGGGTTCGATTTTTCTTACAAATGCCTAACTTACTATACCTTTATGTCGCAAGTAAAAAGCGTTTAGTTAATACCTCACACTCAGCTTTCTGTTTCGTTATTCGCAACACCTGTTAAGAGTTTTGATTTGAATGAAATCATAAAAACGCTTAAAGTTGTGTGATTTAAGTACATACATTTTTGATTTAATGGGTTTTCGGTTTCAAAATGTTTCATCATGTGCTAAAATTTAATAATGTAATTTAATCAAAACATTATCTGTTTTTTTTTTGTTTTCAATTTTACGTTCTTCATGAGATTTATTATTTTATGTTGCTGTGTAATAAAAATAACATATACTGGGTTTGTTTCGCAATAAATCAGACCCAAAACAACCGACGAAAAAGTCCTCACTCTCTCTCATATTTTGCGAAAATTTGTTGAAAACTCAAAAGCTTACCCAAAACACTGCTGAAAAGGAACACACTCATGATGCAGAATCCACCCCTTCAATAAAAACGGAACCAAAGGTGTGCGCCTGAACTAAACTAATGGCGTGCAATGGATGACCTGCACTGATAGCAGCAACAAACCAACACATGAGGAGCACTAAATTGAAATACTATCCAACTTTCAGCTTTCAGGTGATATAAATTATTAACAAAAATATTTCAAGTTCTTGTGGTAGAAAGAGAACTCCGTAAAAGTTATTCCATAGTTTCGTGGTCTGTTGTAGGTATGCAAAAGACAGTGTCGGATTCTGTGATTAGTTGACAAGCTAGGTAAAAGCAGCAGATTTTAATGAAATAAATACATTTTTAAGCTTATTCAATGTGCGAGGTCGAATACGGCTTTAAAAGTTAATGAACAATAAGATAAGCACACAAACAAAATAATAAAGGGGTAAACATTTGAAATACCTGGATCTTCATACATGCGTTAATTAATGGTAAAATAACTTTTACATTTGAGATTATTATAATTTATGATTTAAAGCTAGTCTTAGACATGAGTTAAATAGAATTTACCTTTTTGAACATTTTGGATGATTTCTTAGGGGAGATAAATAATTGGAGTCCGGCACTGAAGAAGCTCCAAGCTAGCAAGTTTTCTGGGAAACGGAACTTTATCATAGCTAGGTATATACTAGGTAAGGTATTTCTATACTAGGAAAGGCACAACATAAAGAAGTAGGTTTATGTATTTAGACAAGATGCAGTACTCCGGACGAGAAAAACTTATCAGAAAGAAAAAAACAAATAAAACAAGATAAAATTTTCTTCGTTTGTGTACGAGTATATGTATGTAGAACTTGTGGTGGTCATATATTAAATAAGGAAAATAACTTCAAGAAGTTCTTATTTACTTTTTAGTTTCAGTGTCGTAAGTTAGGTGTGCAATGAGCTATGATTCTAAGGTGAGTAGCGGTCCAAAAATTTGTTGAAGTTAATTTTGAGCTTCAAAGGTCGAAAGTTATGCTCCCAATAAACTTATATTTTGCCAGATGCACTAGTTGTATGTTTTTTTTTATCTTTTCAAGTATCCATAGGTACATGTTTCCTTTTTGGTAAAGTGGCTTCGGTTTTGGTTTAGGTAACTAAAACATAATAATTTTTAACTTGCAGTAGCAAAACTTTGAGAGTTTTTTTTTTTTTATTATTGTTAAAACATGAAGAATCCTTATTCGAATTGAGGACCATGGCGGAAGGACTGAATTTTTTAAATTAGATTCGAATTTGATTAAGCAAACTTTGATATGGATTATTAAAGTTAAAAGCTGGTGCAACAATTTTCAAATCTAACACAATCTGTATTTCAATTAGAGGAATTTGGGTCCAATTCTTAGCCGCTTCAAAAATTTAATAATATGTATGAAAAATGGATGTAATTTGAAGAAATCAATTAAAATCATTACTTTAAATTCTAAAGCGTATGCTTAAAAAATTCTTAAAGCCGTTTTTGAGAAAGAAAAAATTTCCAAAATGGTGTTTGAATGGAAGGTACCATTATTATTTTCTTCAAAACCTTTTAGATAGTGTAAAACAACTGTTAGATGTTAACTTTTGAAAAAATTGCGCATGTGATTTTCAAAAGTTTGAGTTACAAAACAAAAATTTTGAAATGTTTTGAGAATTTTCATCCAATACTTTTCAAAATTGTAAGGAGCCTTAGGATAAAAAATAAAATGCACGACTGGGTCGCACGAACTTGTTCCTATGCGTAATAGACTAGGAATTTCAAAACCGAATGTTATTAGAGAAAACTGTTCATAAGGATCAAATTAATTTTTTAAATTCTTTTAATAGTAAGGAACGAAAACAGAATACTATGCAAATATGAATTTATGCAAGAACAAAAATTATAAGTTGTTTTAGTGGTTTCTTAAAAAAAGATTTCATAAACAAAATGTTTAAAAGATTTTTAAGAAAAAATTTTGGTACGCCAATTTAAAGTTTTTATTATTGTTCGAATAAAAATTAAATTTAAAAAAAAAAATATTGAGCCGTTTCTGAGATATCGAATTTTCAAAAAAAGAAAAAAATAGATTTTTTTTTTCAAAAATTCAAAAAATATTTATTTTAAAGTTTTGAAATGCAATATGTTTTAGACTTTTTAGAAGCTTCTCTATAAAAAATTTCATTAAGAACCGTTATGTGGATAATGAGAAATTCAAAATTCGAAAAAATGGTTCTATGGTAGGTACAAGCTGTAATATCTTAATTTAAATTTTTTTTTAATAAATTAAAGATCATAAAAATTAATTGAAAGAAAAAAAAATTTATCAAAATTCTAGGTGCCGTTTTCGAGAAAAATACGATTTTTGAAAACCATTTTTTTAAATTTTTTAACATTTGTATGGTGGGTACCTTTATTTTAAGGTAAAATGAAAATTTTGTTTTCACATCTTGTAGATTATATTAAGAAACTTTTATTTATCAAGTTTAAAAAAATCTAGCAAGGGGTTTTCGAAATATTGAGTTTTGAAATAAAGAAGTTTGAAGAAGTTTTTTTTAAAAATCCAAAAAAATTTTTTTTTTGAAAATTTGAATACACAGTTCTATTTAAATTTTTGAAGAGCTTTCGCAAAAAAAAAATTATCAAAATCGGTTGTACTGTTTTTGAGAAAATCAAAAACAAAAAAAATGGTTCCATGGGGGGTACCCTCAATAACCATTTTTCGGAAAATTTTTTTCAAGCATTACCTAGCTTTAACTAAATTAATTTTTTTTTTTGTGTTTTTATTTTTTAAATCTGTTTAGCAGATTTTGAAAAAAAAAAAAATATTTATAAAATTTCGAAAAAAAATCGTATGGGGGTAAAAAATCAAAACCCATATCCAGCAAGTTTAAAGAAAATCGGCCGAACCGATTAGGCTGTAGTCGAAGCGGCAGACAGACAGAATCCAGACCCACTTTTTTAGTCTTCGCTATCATCGTAATGTCAACTTTGATCAAAATCTCGAGTTCGATTTTTTTTACGAATTCATAACTTGCCTTATAGTACCTATAAGTCGCAAGTAAAAAATTTATTAAAACTAGTTGTATAGAAAAACTTTAAAAAATGGTTTTACCGTACACTTAATACATACATACATATATGCACTTTAAAAAAAATTTCAAATTAGAGTTCAAATTAGATTAATTGGGAAGCAAGCATGGCAGGTATCTTTATTTTTGGGCTAATAAAAAAGCAAGTTATGGGAATAATAGAAAGACGCTAACTATCAAGGTGAAAGAAAATCGAACTAGCCATTTAGGATTGTGATGTGCTTTCCAGCCGAGGTTATGCTTGCCGGTCTCGCCAGGGTCGTCCCGAAGAAATCACGAAACTTTAGAGGAAAAGGTCTTCAAACCTTATTACAAAATCTGTGGGGAGAGTACGATAACTTAGGCGCCGAAAATTGATAACGGATTTTTGTAGAAGGGTCAAATACAAGCGTTTTTTACTATAGGAGGGAGGGGTCTATCTCGCCCCGTTTAGGAGGTATGGGCGATTTTAGAAAAAATGACTTAAATTGAAAAAAAAGAAATATTAAAAAACAACGGCAACACTTACAATAAAATACTATACCGGTTTTGAAAGCCAGAAGTCTGTTCTATAATCGTAAATTTAAATTAAATTATTTATGTCAATAGTTTTTGAAAAATTTGCATGCAAACTCAAAATTTTGTTAAAAAAAATGAAAAAAAAAAAGTTTAGACCAATTTTTTCAAAATTGTAAAATGAAGTGCTTAATTGGCTTTTTGTAGTCAATGCTACTATTAATTCTGAATCGAACACAAAAAACCGAATGGTTTTGTCCCTTCTAGTTTTTGAGAAAATCGAAAATTACTAAAATTACTTTTTATGAAATTTTTGATTTTTGGTATTTATAGTGTTGGGCATAATCGAATGATTTAAAGAATCGAATGATCATTCGAATGATTTTTGAAGGAATATCATAGTAAAAAAAAAGCAGGAAACAAACACTCAATTTCAAAGCAAAAAAAAAAGCAAAAACAAAACAAAAAAATCATAACAATGGTTCTCGTCTTTCCTTTGCAATTCCATATTCAACTCTCAACGATGCATCGAGTGCAAAAATATATGTGAATATAAACCTAGTCACACACGAAATACACAAAATCGAGTTCTCGATTTTGTGTGTTTTCTTTTCTGTCTTTTCGTTCAATATTCGCTTCTCGGTCTCGAATAGGCACTCGAGTGTTGAATTCTCATTTTGCTAAGAGAAAGTAGATAAGAAAAAATCATTCGAATGATTTGAGTATTCGAATGATTTGTGTGAAGAATCGAGATATCTCGAGATGTTGCCTGAATCGATTATAATCGATTATTTCATTCGAATGCGCCCACCACTAGTATTTAACTACGGTGATTTCATTTTGAGGATTAATGTTAATGTGATTCATTTGTAGGTAAAGTACAGCAAATCATTTAGGGTTACCAAGAATGCACCAGAGGAGGTTGAATTGCATGGCATTTCGCGTCTCAGTCAGTCAGTTTGTGAGTAAGTCAGGTGTTACTTAAAAATAGTCAAGTCAATTTTTCAATGTTCAATGTATTAAAACCGTGTTTACAGGCATTTTGATCACAAAAAAAAAATTATAGCAAGCACCTCCCTAATCTCTAGCCAATATTGAGGCCCATGGAAAAATGTGCCGATAGATGGGTTTATTGCTCTGAGTTTAACTTTTATATGGATTGCACCTGAGAAACTTTTAAATCATTAGTTTTAAGCAAAATTTAAGTAACGTTATTTATTAAAATAAAAGATTAACTATGTAAATCATTTAAATGTAATTTGAATTGTATATACCCACCTACAAATTTGTAACTATATATTTACTTATGTATCTTAGTCTGTAAGAGTATAATATGCTCTGGTTGATGAATAAATAATAATAATAATATTGTATTCTTACAATTTTTGTCACCTTTTTGAGTTGGAGTTGAGGGGAGTTGACGCTTTAGTTGGAATTAGACCAATTTCTTCTAAGAACGCGATGCTTTTGAAATATTTTTTTTGAAATATTAAAAAGTTATTCAATTTAGGATGAAGTAGTGGATGCTTAGTCGCCATTCTTTATTCAAAGAAAAAAATACTTTACTCTTATAAAGGTTGAATAACGAATGACCTTGGTAAACAATAACCTGTACCATATTAGCATTAAAAATGTTAGACACAAACAATAAACATACATATTAATTAAGGAATTATATAAATTTGCTGCATTCGTACAGTAGTACCTAGGTAATGTGAATTTTTAATAATGAATTAAATTTTCATGTCTGAACATTTTAAATGTGCAACTTTGGGCTACGTACATACATATATTTAGTAGACATTGGATATAGACCATAGGATAAATTCAAAGTTTCTTTAAATCCAGATTCTGTAAATGCAAAAGAAATCTTGCATACACCCAACCTCGAACCTACCCCAAATCCTATAGTGTGCCCAGGCAGGGGGGTTGCAGGGGGGCAGAAGGCCCCCTCATACATATCTCACTGTTTATACGCCGTAATGCGTAAGCAAGCAAAAAAACCAAATATCCCATAAAAAGGTAGTTTTAGTTATTTTCAATTTTCTCAAAAACTAGACAACATAAAATCATCTAGTTTTCAGTTTTTGAATAAGAAAATATTAGAGCAACGAATTTTAGGAAAAATAATAATATATAACTTTGCAGTTTTGAAAAATTAAACTTTAAACTTTTTTTTTAATGTTTTTTTTTCACCAAAATTTGAGTTTAAAACTCGTTTTTTTTAAAACTGTGCATAGATTCTACATGATTTAAAAATTATCTAATAGATCAGAGTATCGGCTTTAAAAAAAGGTATAATATTTAATTGTAAGTATTACCGTCATTTTTTAATATTTTTGTTTCCATTTTAGTACCTTTTTTATAAAATTGCCCCTCCCGCCCAAACGGGGGGAGATACACCCCCCCCCTCCCATAGTAAAAAATGCTTGTATTGAACTGTTCTACAAAAAACCGTTATAATTTCTTGGCGCCTAAGTTATCGTACTCTTACCCAAAATCTTTATTGAAAATAACTCTTACATATATCACACAATATTCTGCTAGTACTTCAATTAATTCTGGTAATGATTTACGGGTATCAACTCTTCTGGATTCTAGTCTTGCTGTCTCGTATCGGTTATATACTTGTTCCCGATGATTCGGATTTGAAAACAAGATTACTGACTGTACCTCATAGAACGATTCTTTTAAATTTTGATTTTCTCATTATAGGCACAACGGATTTTCATGAAATATTTTATAGAGAATCTTCTAAGAAGTTTAAAAAACATTGCATTTAAAATCTTTAAGAAAAATATTTTTTTTTTGAATTTTGAAAAAAAAAAAATCTATTGAAAAACAAAAATCTATTTTTTTTTTGGAAAATTCAATATCTCAAAAACGGCTCAATATTTTTTATATTTGCGTATCTACCAAAATTTATTCTTAAAAATGTTTTAAAATTTTTTTATATAAAAGCTTATTTTTTTAAGAAACCACTACTAAGACTTATAATTTTTGTTCTTGCATAAACCTATATTTGCTTAAATCAGATGGCATCCTATTTTTGCCTCCAACTACTAAAGAAGTTGTTTTAGTCATTTAAAAAATTAATTTTATGCTTATGAACAGTTTTTCTATAATAACATTCATTTTTGAAATTCTTAGTCTATTACATAGGAGCAAGTTCGTGCGACGCAGTCGTGCATTTTATTTACAGCAGATGTTAAATGAGGATCAAGAAAATCCCGCTTCTAAATTTAGTGAAGGCCCACTTCTATCACCCAGTGAAAGGGTAGATTTAGTTACACAAAATCTTAAGAGCAACAAGGCTCCCAGTCTTTGTTGATTATCAGCGGAACTAATAAGGAACGAAGGGGGTGTTTTGAAAAGGTACATTCACAAAATCATCAGCCATGTGGAATAAGAACATTCGATGCATATACCTACCTGTTAAACGCCATATTTAAGCTTAGACGTGGCTTCCCATTAAGCAGCTAGATAAATCTTAGAGCAAATCTTTTCACTGCAAGTAATCCTGAAAATGACCAACGAATCATAAGTCAAACCGGCATTTCTTTGTCAGGAGACCTTTACGGCGATGACTGATCTCGGGATTTGCCAGTTTTGCCAAGCGACATTGAATTTGCTTCGTGCATCGAGATCCCTTTAAAATAGAATGCGGATGATATTTAAATCTTTTCTCTCAACTTGTTCACAACTTTTCGTTAAAAAGTCCTTTGCGGTGTTAAACAATAGGCAAAGTTAGTTGGACTTGAAGTAAACGAGGACAAAACAAAGTAAACCCTATGAAAAATACGCATCTGAACACCGTATCGGACAAAACATCAATTTTGTTTGATACAGACAACTTTGATGTTATGAAGTTCATCTACTCTTACCTTGAAGTAAGCATTAACTCTACGAATGGCACACCTTATTGGAGATCTGGTGCAAAAATTACCAATGGAAACCACTGATATTTTTGTTTGATGCTTAAGATAAATTTCAAAAGCTTTCATTCCACCAGTCTTTCTTAACGGCGGGAGCAGTGTCCTGTATTTGAGGATAAGCTGAAAGTGAAAGCTGGTACTCGTACTTGATTTTCAAATAACTAATTATTCAATTTAGAAGGAAATCACACTTGTTTTATTTCTTACCGAATGAAATAACTTTTTTGCTATAGTTGCTTGTAACTTTAAGCTGATAGATTTGAACTGAGAAATAATTTCAGCTTGGTATTTAAATATGGCAGTCAATCAACGCATTAAACCAAAGCAAATTTACATTCCACAAAGATGCCATAGAGCTTAAGGGATATATGTAAAGCAATATATATGTGCTGTACACATTTAACGAGCTCACTAGCTTACCGTTCTCATCTTAAAGCCAATATATACATATTATAATATTAGAACTTTCATCCTGTCATATATTAGAATCGAAGAACCTGCCTTTATATTTCTTAATCCTGACACGGTTTAAATAAATCTCAGTTAATGAGAGCTCCTAATTGTTGCGAATAAGTAACTGTATAAACAGAGCGAAGATTTATATGGGTCCTATATATGTACCTCTTACTTCGCACAGCAAACGCACAACCCTTTTTCAAAGTAAAGGCACACGAGCATATGGTAGCTGAAGGTAATAATAACTTGGAAAGTATTTTGGGAACCAGAATCAGTAAAGAGCCATACCATCCAACCAGCCAAAACGAATGTTTCAAGGCACGAGGCATATTTATCTTTATAAATATTTTACAATGTTTGTGTTTGGAAAACTCAATTACCAAATTTGAAATTAGTTAAATGTGTTAGTGGCAGCGCAGCTCAGTGGCTGATGTTGGTTGAATCTTTCAGCCTTAAATAAAGGTAAAGGAATTTGGGAACGTGTATTTTGCGTGAAGGCACCTAATTAAAATTGCCACCGCTTCCCAACGAGACCATAGGCCCATAGGGAAGAAATTAAGTCAATTTGTTCAAAGCGATAAGCGAACTGATTGTCGGAGCGTTCTTTAAGGTGTTGTCGTGCCCATTAAACAACTTGTGTACCTACCCTAGAAGTACAAAATTTTAAATTATGTTTGCTTTAAAACTTTACGACCATAAAGTCAGAGCGGAAGATGAATTTGAATGTTAATCTTTGGCAAATAGCTTCCGCGTCATTAGCAATGTTGATAAATGTTTGGTAAACAAAAGGAAAAAGTTTCGCACAAATTTTAGTCGCAACTGTTTATTGAGGAAAACATATGATGTATTTGAGTTTCATTATTTGAACAAGTCGCGAAGCAGTCCTATTAAGATTTAAATAGATAATTAATCATGCGAAAAAAAAGATGCAAAATAAATATTCTTCGTTTGCTTACAATCATGGCGGGTTCATCGCGTTGTTACTCTAGTTTTTCAACGTAAAAATAAAAATTACTATTTTTTCAAGAATAGCTGCAGTGTTAGAGAATTTATAAATTTGTAATTATTTTATCTATCGAGTTCAGAATTTAAAAAGCTATTCGTACGCTGCTGTTCTAAGTCCACATCTGAAAGACAAGGACGTGAATCTGGAAACGAATTCGATGGAACTGAAGTGTCAAACAAAAGATAATTTATCAATATGAGGAAGAGAGTCGGAGACTAAAAGAAATCGTAGGACACAACAGACTCGAACTACCAAATGAAACTTGTTTAGAACGATTCGAAAGGTAGTTTCCAAAGAAGAGGAGATTCAACAGTGCCAAAATGCATGCACTTTCGATAATAGAGCTTGCCAACTTCTATAAAAAATGCTTCTGAAAATCAAGTACAATAATCTTATTTTCTGTAAAACGATCTAGGTTGTTGCAAAATTATCAAACGCGATCTTTACTTTAATATTATTAGAGAATTTGCTTTTAGGATGGCAGAAATTTCAATGCGCAAGCTCAGAAAAAAACTGAGGAATTTAAACAACAACAACAAACTAGATGACACAGGACAAACTTAGCTTATGGCTTATGTACGTCAACGAAATGGGTGCGTTTGATGATATTACAACGAGCAGTATTAGGAGTACTGCCACCCACTAGCTCAGCCATGGGGTGGGTTCAGAGATTTAAATTGGATTTAATTGGATGAATTAAATAAAACAAAATAAACGAATCTATAAAGAATATAGGAAGTGTAAGTACAGGGTGTACTTGCACAGAAAATTGGGGCCGGGAAGTTTTCGATATATAGTAAAATTCCATACTGTATCACGATAAAGAAAAGAAAAAGAAAAAACGATTTTTGTTTTAACCACAAGGTGGCCTTAAAAATTAATTTTATTTAGGAAACTTTATAGCCGGAGCTCAGGATTAAAATGCTAATTTTTTTCCAACAAATTAGATCTCACAATTTTAAACTGCGAAAAACAAAGCCGAAAGCAAATTAAGCAAATGAAACGCAAATGAGCCGTTAGCGAATAAATACCGTGTCCCTCAATTTACTGGGATAAAATTCGAAAATGGCTTGCAAATTTAATCACATCTTTTATAATTGACATACCAACAAAAACACTCTACTCATCTTTTTTTTCCAAATCTACGGATTTGCTTTCCGCCTCTTTTCCTCTGTCACCTCGATTATTTCTACTTTTTTTTTTAAATTATTCCTCCGCCTCGAATCACTATTTATCCTCTAGTTTCTCCAAAATCCTTTTTTGCAATTTTATTTCCTTTTAGATTTTTTTCGACTTAAAAAAAAATCAACTTTTTATGAAGTTGAAGATCGCTGCATCCAAATTTATGTTTTCATTTAGGATAGCAGATCTCTAAAAGTATCTAAGATATTGGAATATTTAAAACGAACATGAAATAAAAGAAAAGAAAAAACATCGCCTTTAGAGTTTGGAAATTGTAATTTTTTCATATACCGATTTTTTACCTACGATTAGTCAATCCAAAGTTATAAGGGTCCAAACTTTTTGTTTTTTTTTTTTTAATTTAATGGTTAAATCATGGTTAAATAAGCTTAATAAAAAAAAATAAAAAAAAGGAGAAACATCGCTCTAGAGAAACGTATATTCTATATTGGGTCATATTTATTTTATTTCTAAAAAAAATATTGCGGTCTATATCCTCTCCTAAAATTTTTTTTGTCTTAAAAGTTTTAAAACTCACTAAAATAAAATATAACGAGATACAATTTAAGAAAAGTAACGGACATCGCCCTGGGAAAATTTGCGCCCAACATTTTGGCGTTTAAAATATTCCAATATCTTTGATACTTATCGAGATCTGCTATCCTAAATGAAAACATAAATTTGGATGCAGCGATCTTCAGCTTCATAACTTTTTGCTTGCCTGGTTCTCCAAAGAGTACCCTTCCAAGCTAAACCTATTGTCTTCGGCCATTCCATTCTCTAACACATTCACACGTCCAGCCAATCGTTTTCGAGATCTTGAGTCACGGGATCACTTCTTCCTGGAAAACTACGTGCTCTCCTCGAAAACCTCCGTTCCTCCGTGGTCGAATCTCATCGAAACTTTACTCTTACAAACACATTCAATGATTCAACAAGTTGTTGGATGTCTTTTTCAACTAAATTTTTCGAGAAAATCTAAAGGACCAAAAATCGAGAAAAAGTTCCTACTAGGAATTCTCCTTTTTCTAGTTACTATTACATATTCGCGAGTAATTCGAAACGCGAAGCAATCTTTCCAAAATAGTCCAGTCAAAGCGTCATTTGACCTTGCGCGCAGAGGCATGGTCAATTTTTTTTTCATGGATCGATAGGTGCTTATGAGAAAAGCTTAAAACCAAATTTGCACCACATGACAACTTTTTTTACCAAAGTTATTGGTAAAAATGTGTTTTGTGTCATTTTTTGGTCATTTGCGAATATCTCGGCTCCACTATCTCGCACAAACAAAAATTAAACATGATTTTATTCCTTATAACATTATCTATTATGTTATAAAAAAAAATATTTGTTTAAACAAATGAAAAAAAAGTTATAGTAAGTTAAACAAATTTTTTGTTGTTTAAAAATCACTTTTTCGTGATTATTAAGAAAAAAGCTCATTTAACGATAAAATTTTTATTTTTTATTATTAAAGCTCTTGTGATTCCCTACAATTTAAAAAAAAAATCAACACTCTACGATGAACGAAAGCCGAGTAATAAATTATTGAACATGGGTAAGTCAGCGCACCCACGCATTTTATGATTTTATGTTTTAATTAATATCTCAGCCCCAGTATGTCGCAAAATGAAAATAAAAAACTGTATTGCTAATAACAATATTTTCTATCAAATTGCATTTAATTTAATATGTTTGAGCAAAAACATAAAAAGTTACCGTTGGTTTCAACGTTTTTTTTCTTGTTTTTAATACCTTTTTTTCATAGTTATTGAGAAAAAGACTGTATTTCACGGTAAATACTTTTCAGTTTTGGATTTTTGTCTTATAGTCCTGCTAATTTTCTTCAAATTAAAAAAAAAAATTAGTCCATTACGACAAACGGGAGCCAAGATATTCATGATTTAAAAACTTAGGAAAGCTTACAATTTAGTATTTTAACCTTGTAGCTTGTAATTTTGGTGTCGCCAGCAACAAGATATATTGGTATCCTTCAAACACCCCACACATACTTACACATATTTGTTGCTTCTTGTTGCTGGCGACACCAAAATTACAAGCTACAACACTGCCACTTGTTTGGCAACGAAACGAATCTGGCCTAAACTAGATTTGAAACGGTCAAATAGTTTGTTGTTCCTCAGTAGATCTCAAATCAGTTCCGTAATAGGTGTCATAACTGGACACTGTCTTATAGGTAAACACCCCGCACGACTCGGTGTACTATCAAACGATTTCTGCAAGAGTTGGACCAGGAGGAAGAGGAAACAATCCCATACAGGGGTGACATTTCCTTAAAACCAGAGGTATGGAATTTTTGAACCCAATATCCCATAAAACCCGGAAACCAAGCTATCCCCAAAGCTATTAACCCCACAAACTCGGGGCCCACCGAGGCCAAGCTCTCTAAGACGATGCCATAAAAATCAAAGCAGCTCTCCCTAAAGCTGTTAACCCCACAAACATGGGGCGCAGCGAGGCCAAGCCCTGTTTGTGGGGTTAACCGTTTTGGGGAGAGCTGCTTGGATTTTGTATGGCCTCGCTGCCCCCCGGGTTTGTGGGGTCAAAAGCTTTGGGGAGAGGTAGTTGAGTTTTTTGTTGTTCAGTTCATATTCTTAAGTCTGATCTCACACCTTCTTTGTACATGCCCTCCTCTCTCTTACAGACGCAATCTTCATTAAACACAGACATTAAAAGTCTCGTTCGCTTCATCAGAAGCTCCAAATTGTTTTAACTTTTGTTCCCTATTAGATCGTGGTATCACAATGGACCTCTGCCTGAGTACACGCCTCCACCAACCCCGTCATCGATTATTGATCTATCGGTAAAGAAATAACCGAGTCATCCCTTAAGAATAATGCATCGTCCCAAGTAGATCTGACGCGAAGGTAACTTAAATAACATAACTTGCGCTTATGTAAAAGTACTTTGGTATTTAAAAATTATGTATAAATAAATATAAAACATGGATTTAATAAGATAAAAATGTTCAAATGCATGAAATTGCTGTCAGGTTTCCAGAAAACTATGAATTTATACAAACAAAGCTCAAAATCGTTTTATTATTAAAGTAATTTTTTATAAGTATAGCAAATTTCTTTAAAATTTTTCAAGAACAAAATTTTGGATCCCAGTTTTTAGAATTTAGTAGTATATATTTATAGAAATAATTTCAAAAAATAATCGTTCACACGTTTTGAAGGTATTGATTTTTCAAAATAATTTTTTTTTTAAAAAACCCGAAAAATATTTTTGCGAATTTTTTATACACAATATTATTTTAGACGTAAGGGGGTTCCTGCTTAACAAATTTTGGGTAAAATCGTTAGAGCAGTTAATGAGAAAGTCGAAAATAAAAAAAACCGTTTCGATGACAGGTACCGTTAATATCTTTTTGCTCTAAAATTTTTACTGACCAAAATTAGTCCATCCCTATAATACTCGTAGTATAGCTAATTTTTTTTATCAAAATTACTAAAGCCGTCGTTTTCGTAATAAATAAGTTTTTTTTAATACGTGTGTATGGGGGTGGGGGTTACCTTTAGTTATGGAGCTAAAAAAAATCAATTTCCCCTCTAGGGAATCGTTGATATTAAAGAAAATAGCTCCAGTGGCTTAGGATGTAGGGAGAGGTACAGACATACAGACATACTGAAACATGTTTTTTGTGTACTAAATTTTCCTTAAAAAGTTTATAAAAAAATTTAATATGCAAATTGTTAGTACATATTTAATGATGAACATTTTAAAACGTAATTTAAAAATTTAATAGTGTATAGGTTTTCAAGATATTGAATTTTCGAAAAAAAAATTGTATTATTTTTATAAAAATCCAACAACTATTTCTTCGAAATTGTTTTATAGATTATAGTTGTTTAAATGCAAATTAGCTCCTGCATAAAAATCTTGGTTAAAAATTAAAATCGTTAGAGCCGTTGATAAGAAATTCGAAGGTTTCTCCCAAGAAAGTCTTCCAAGAGGACCGTTTGGTCTTGCTCAATTCTTTTTTTGTATTTTTAGGAATTTCTTACATGGGTCCCACTCTGAAACTTCTCTAATGAAAAGTTTTCTACAATCTCTTCTCTTCTCAGCAAATTTAAGTCAGATATTCTTACTTGTGGACTTCTTTTTCCGCTTATTTGAAATGGCCAGCAAAATATATTAAGGGCTAATGTAAAATTATCGCCTTTGCTGTCAAGATATTTTGCCTTTCTTTTACTTTTCCAGGGTATCTTTTGGTAGAGAGCCGAAGTATATTCGTTGCCAAGAAATGTTGACACCAGCCAAAATCTGCATTTTCTGTTTCCAGGCTTGTCGCCGTAGTCTCAATCGCTAAAATCAGGGAGTAAAAATCTAAGTATCTACGTTCACCTTTATCTCATGCATACAATAAGTAGTAATCTGGAGTACTGGGACCCCTCACGATGGACGAGTTCTGCGAGGAATCTTATCATTATCACATGTTAGCGTGTCTGTCAGTCTGCCCTTACTTAACAATATTCAACACATCAATTTCATAAGTAGTAGATCATATTCAAATCTTGGATGGATAAGGAGAGAAGTAAGACAGTTTTCTGATCCTATTGCTACATTACGCCTGTCATAAGGCCAGACTAGAACAGGTGCAAAAAAGGTTCCAAGGGTTTGCGTTTAGGGGGTTAGTTTAAGACTTAAAGTTATGTATTTGTCTTCTCTTACTAGCAGACGTTCCTATTTATGTATCGTTCTCATTGGTAAAATAATAAACGAAAAAAAATCACTGTATTTATTTTGCAATGAAACTTAAAAAATTGCCCTGAATACATAAAATTAAATACTTCAATGTAAAGGGACCTTTCAAAATTTGAAGGAAGAAAAAAATTTTACTTATTGAAGAAGAAATTACCATGGCCTCTGAAGAAATCAAATTTACATTTTAAATTAGAAACCCTAAAGCAAATAGACATTTATGAGAAAGGGCGTAGGTATTACTTTCTTAGAAATGATCTCCATCCAAGCTTGCAAGGACTTAACTAATTAGACAGACGTTCCAGTTTTAAGATTCAATTTCTTGCCGAAAAACATTCCTATATCGCACACTACATCAAAAAAATATATCATTTTAAACAATTCAACAAAATGTTCACTTATATGAAACAAGTGCAAATAAAAGCGAATATGTGTGCGAGTTATTAAAAGCATCCTTTTTCCATTGTTCATCTTAATCTCTTCTTCACTTGAGTGTTTGTAATTAGATTTCTTGGTTTAACTTGCCTTAAATCCCGCTCGCATCCATCACCCTTTGTGTACGAGTGATGCCAAGCCTATACAAAATATACTTATATAGAAACTCCCTGCCACCTTTCTTGAAATACTCAGACAAATTACGTTAGAAACTGGCTGAAGGACACACAACTACCACCACTTCCACTGCTACTGCTCCCGTCACCGACTTCAACTCGAACGCAGTGTGCAAAATGAAGAGCCTTTCTTCCTCACTCGAAAGTATTTTCTGTTGGAAAAATGTGAACGTTTTATGTTGTTGCTTGTTGCCATAGCTTGAGATTCTTTTTCATAACTTAAGTGAGTGTATCTGTGTATGCATTATATTTTATATTCACAGACATATCCTGCGGAAAGTCCTTACTTTAAGTTCTTATACCTATGATGTCGAGTGTATTTGTTCAGCCTTAAATGAATCTGCGGTGCAAGTGTTCACATACCTCGTCCTGGACAAGAAGTTCCTCATCACTGTTGCTGTGTTCATCCATCAGAATGGATGGACTCCATTATTATGTGTTTCTTATCCGGACTTGATATGATGATGGTGGATGAGCTAGGACGATGACTTTCTCTTATGACTTATCATCCAATGAGCGTTCTGATGGAAGTTAACACTGCACTGAAATTGTAATAATGAGGATAACTGACTAGATACTGAAGAAATGTTATTGTAACGGAAGTTTGTGTAAAGTTGCCAGATTTGTTGCTTTATTCAAAATTTCATTTTGAAAAGTGGTTTTGATGCGGTCATAGCCAGGTGATCACTTATCAGCTTAAAGTCAATATCTTTGGCTCGTAGCCAAATATTGTCCTTTGACGTTTCGGGTAGGTATTGTTTCCATTTGAGGGTAATCATTATCTGAGGATCCCGCAACCTGGCTGGTCCTTAACTGGCCTATTCTCTATATGCCTGAGAAGGTCGCATGAGGTAGACACCAAGTAGTTCATCCTAATTGGAACTGGCGACACCAACGTTGATTCTATCTAAAGAGTCAATAGAAAGAAGGTAAAATAGATTTTTAGGTCGCAGTACAAAGGCGAACCCCTTCCCAATATTCATTCATCTGAAGAAAACTTCTGCTCCCGTCTTTTCGGGTGTGGCTTAGTGAGTACACACTTTCGTTGCATGGCAATTAGTAGTGACATCCTACTCCACCCCCTTCTGCGGAAACGAATTCCGCGATCGCATACCACTAAGTTTCATCGTAGTAGTCTCCGTAAGCGCCTCCGTTATGTCAAGGCCTACCCCACGGAGGGGACTTTACGTACAATAGGTAACATATTCAATAATTTTCGGTTAGTTAAAAAAGTCGAACTCGAAACTTTAGTGAAACTTGTCATAATGATGCTCTAGAAAACGAAAAAAATAAAATGCACGACTGGGTCGCACGAACTTGCTCCTATGGAATTTAAAAATGAATGTTACAAGAGAAAACTGTTCATAAGGATAAATTTTATTTTTTAAACTCTTTTAGTAGTAAGAGATAGAAACAGAATGTTATGCATATATGAATTTATGCAAGAAAAAAAATTATAAGTCGTTGTAGTGGTTTCTTAAAAAATATATACAAAATTTTTAAAACATTTTTAAGTAAAAATTTTGGCACTCAAATTTAAAGTTTTATTATTGTTCGAATAAAAATTAAATGTACAAAAAGAAATATTAAGCCGTTTTTAAAATATTGAATTTTCCAAAAAGAAATAGATTTTATTTTTCAAAATTCAAAAAAAATATTTTTCTTAGTTTTGAAATGCAATGTTTTTTAATCTTCATCTCTACAAAAAATTTCATTAGGATCCGTCATGTCATTAATGATATAATAAGAAATTCAAAATTCGAAAAAAAATGGTTCTATGGTAGGTACAAGCTGTAATATCTTAATTTAAATTTTTTTTTATTAAATTAAAGATCATAATAATAATTAATTGAAATAAAAAAATTTTATCAAAATTCTAGGCGCCGTTTTCGAGAAAAATACATTTTGTAAAAGAAACTTTTATTTATCAAGTTTAAGAAAAATCTACCATAGGGTTTTCGAAATATTGAGTTTTGAAAAAAAAAATGAAGTTTTTTTTTTAAATCCAAACAAAATTTTATTGAAAATTTGAATTCACAGTTCTATTTAAGTTTTTAAGGAGCTTAAGCAAAAAAAAAATCTATCAACATCGGTTTAACCGTTTTTGAGAAAATCAAAAAAGCAAAAAATGGTTCCATGGGGGGTACCCTCAATAACCATTTTTCGCAAAATTTTTTTCAACTACTACCTAGCTTTAACTAAATGAAATTTTCTTGTATTTTTATTTTTTAAATCTGTCGAACAGTTTTTGAGAAAAAAAAATATTTATAAAATTTCGAAAAAAAATCGTATGGCAGGTACCATTATTTTTGGCCTTAAAAAAAAAAGAAAAAACGTGTGCGGGGAAAAAATAAAAATGATACCTACCACAAGTATAAAGAAAATCGGCCGAGCCGTTTAGGCTGTAGTCGAACAGACAGACAGACAGAATTGCGAGTACCACTTTTTTAGTCTTCGCTATCATCGTAATGTCAACTTTGATCAAAATTTCGAGTTCGATTTTTTTACGAATGCGTAACTTGCCTTATAGTACCTATAAGTCCAAGTAAAAACTAAAGTTTCATTCCCCAGATAAAAATAATTTCCTTAGAACACCACTTTAATTATTTTTGAATTTCATTTTCGATTGAGTTAATACTATTTATTTAAAGAGGTTTCTTAGTAATTTAAAAAACGCATAAGTATAACAGATATCTCATGATTCCCAGAGTTGGGCATTTAATGTTTAAGCGCTTAAGAGGCCTCCGGCCAAAATGTCGAACTCAGATTCGAAGATTGGAACTTCGAATTAAAATAATCACTCCGCATTTGTACATTCAACATGTTTGATCTTCGAAAGTTGCATTTGGGTTGCAGAGAAGTTACAGCCTACACACAACCTTCTTTCATTTGCTTGTTTTATTTTTGTGTCCTCTGCTCTGTTTGATCTGTTTGTAGAAAAGGGTAGTGTAAAAATGTATAGAGGGGTAAGGGTAGGTTCAACCTTTGCGTTGTGTGAAGTATTAGGCGATGGAACATTTGAGCAAGAAAAAAATATTATTTGTATCTACCTAGAAGCTCCAATACGTCGAGCAAAATGAAGTTACATACTCGTACATATCTGTGTATGTATGTATGTAGGTATACACCTGTATCATAAAATGGAAAATTGGTGATGTTGACCTTGAATTTGAAATAATTCAGAGTTATTATGTAAGATTTTGTACCTATATTACAGATATGTATTTTTTCGACCTATCTATAGATACGTAGTCATGTACATTATATATTTGTAATTGCAGGTTTCGATAAAATGAAAAAGAAAGACTTGCATGAATTAGAAAGGTTTTTTTATTTTAAATTTTGAATACGAATTTTGCTCTCTTAAAAATAATTTTGGTGGTGATCGAGTTTTTGCTAAATTTACATTATTTATATTTATTCTTAGTAGTCACCAATTTGATAAAAAAAAGTAAAAAGGGATTAAGAAAAGGCTAAACACCCAAAAAAGTCAAAATTAATACATACGTATGTGTGTATTTAGCTATTTACATTATGTACATGTTCATGCATAATTTTTTTGTTCACTTTTAACTAAAAACCTATTTTTAATTGTGACTTATAGGTACTATAAGGCAAGTTATGCATTCGTTAAAAAAAATCTAACTCGAAATTTTGGTCAAACTTGACATTACGATGATAGCGAAGACGAAAAAGGTGAGTCTCGAAATTCTGTCTGTTCTACATATCATTTTAAATTTTTAAATAAGTGAAAACAAATTACATAAGTACATTTAAGAACATATTAAAACTTACATAAAAAGCCAAGTGCCCACGCAATAAAGTTTATGTATGAATAAAGAATTTATTTAAAATAGAGATAAATGACGAACCAAAATCTGCAACAATTCTTAATATCACGGCACTGAAATTGGCGTATTGTTCAACGTCGAAACCTCTTTCAGATTCGACTTGATTGTATAAATTTGATTACATATATTGCTCCTTACCTCGGGTATGGAGTAACAATTTCGAACAAATGAATTGACTTCTGGATTAAAATTGATTTTATTATAATTTTCATGGCTAATTGATTCATAAACACATTTGACAATAATTTTCATTTCATGGGAAACTAAATGTGGGAAAATAAATGTAATAGGATAGGAGAGCACCTGTAAAAAGTGCTGATTGTGCAATTTTGGTGGGAACCATATGAAAAGGTATGGGTCGTGATGTTCATAGGCAATAAGGTGTTCTAGATTTTGATAGGGTGTTATAATCTTAATAAACTGCTTAAACAGTAATAATTTTGTTCGATGAAATTAGATACTGAACGTTATGGTATTATTACGATAAGAACGACCCGGCAGTGTATGTGTATATTTATGTTGTTAAACAATAATTGACATTCAATTCTGCCAGAAATAATCTTATAAATAAATATTTCGTCTAACAAAACTTGTGCTGAAACAAAAAAAGGATATTGAATAGACTTAGCATACAATATAAGTTGAATGCTGTCTAAACATTTTGTATTCTGTATACCTATCTTGTTAATTTTTGTTGTTGAATTTTTCAGTTTTGTCTAAAAATATTTCGTAATTTGGGTTCCAAATAGTGGATGCTAAAAATATTTCAGATTTCTTAAAGAATCTACCTGTGCAGAAAATAAAACCTATGCTCCTGGCCTGATTAACTAAGAAGAAGTGGTAGTGTTTGTCAAACATTAGCTTAGAGTGAAACACAACAATTAGATCTTTTTGCTCATAAACTCTTGTCAATTTATTTTCATCCAATAGATAGTTAAAAACAATAGGATCCTTTTGAGGAGTGAAAGACATGAAGCGAATTTGAATCACACCATAAAGAGATAAAGAGTTATACCTTACTCCTTATCTATCAAATTGGTAAATTATATTATGATTAAATATTTGAAAATGTTTTTATAGTTTAATTTTAAAGTAATTGGCGCAAAATTTTAAACGACTTTGTCTAACTTTTTCATAATTTACGATACGTTGGACAATTCTTTTTTTTTAAATATCTACTGTGATTATGCCATTTAATATAGTAATAACTAAACAAATAAATTCATAATTTTGCTTTGTATACATGTACAGTGACTTAAATCAAACAAACTAACTAATGTTTTTTTTTAAATTAATTCTTTTGTAACGCTATACCTAGTTTCAACTCAATAATTTTGTTTCTGCAATTAAACTATATCCTTTTTTCTTTTTATTTTTTAATGTAAGAATACACGTAAATTATTTCGACAGACGGCATATTATGTCATTGTTCTATTTTCTTTTATATACTTCTTATAATATTCTTGTATTTTCTAAATAAAGAATTTTATAATTATAATAGATAATAACAGATTTATTTATCCATCGACCGCTGTAATATTGGAAAATTTAAGATCGAAGAGAACTTTTGAACATTTCTAATATTCAATCTACTTACAAAGAACATCTTTTAAAAAAATCAACTCCAATTTGTTTTGGTATGAAATGACCGTTGTTAATCTGGATAAAGTATAATTTTAAAAGATAAAGTAGCTACATATTTGCTACTGTTAAAGTTAGACGAGCTCTTTAACGTTCAAGTATAGTTTTTGCGTTTAAAATTAACAAAAAGTCGGTTCTCGTTTTATAAACGATATTTACAGTCAAACCCCATTCTAAAGTTGATTTAGAGTAGGTTTTAAATGTTTAAAATCTTGCGCCATTTTGCTTATGAAAATCATGTTTGTGGATTAATTATATTTAGTTGTAACGTTTCAGCTGATATCACACCTTCTTTCCAAACTATTCATGAACAAAATTTTTATTAGAAACATTTAAGTACCTATACAATACATATCTACATACAATAATAAAATAAAAAAAAAATTGTACTTACAATAATTATTGTAATTGCAATAACTAAGAATGTATACCAATTTTTTTTTATTTATTTGAGTGTTTTTTGTATTCGCGTTTTTTTTTAAGTCTTGGGTGTCATCACACCCGAAATGTTACAACTCAAAAAAATAAACAAAATATATAATTGACCTTGCGCCCACTCTAGGACAAACACCATTTTTATGAATAAGAAAAGCTCACGAAGAAAGGATAATTTAATATTTTATTTTCTGAGAATATTGTATTCTGATTTAAAAAAGTCATTTTACTAAAAAGGGGTTGGGTAATGTCCTAAAAACTCTAATATCTCTTCTCAAAATTGCAAAAACTAATACCTGCCTTGAAATGAAAAAGTTGAAAATTTTAGCTCAAAAATGAAAAATTTCAAGATTTTTCAATTAGAATGAATAATTCCCTCAAAATCCAAAATTTGTCCAAATTATTAAAAAACTAATACCTATTCGAAAAAAGGATTATTCACCTCGTCGTTCGTCGCAATACAAAATAAGACACAAACCGATTTCTTATCATAACAAACATACCGAGCTTCATAATAATACATTCAATACTTTTCGCATACCAACCAATGTACATATGTAGTTACTTTTCTTCCTAAAAACACACAAAACAATCCAACAAGTTAAATCTACTCCTTTGCTTCATTTTACATTCACACCATACTCATCGCTTACCAATCCCTATACCACCATAGCCATCAAATATTATCATCCACCGTCACCGTGGTTCTGCTCACAGCCATTTCTTCCCCTTCTACACCACCCCTTTACTGAACCTCTCCTATACCCAAAGGCCTACTCGCCTTTCATGTTCGTCATACTTCTTTTTGCTTCAGTTCCAACAAAAAATAGCTATCTTCGAAAAAAACCACGTTTTGGCAAATAGATGAACTAAAAACAGCCAGTAAACAAAAGTAACGACTTTTGTGCAAAAAAAATGACTTTTGTAAAATGTATTATTTTGCAATAAAAAGTTACTTTTTGATTACTTTTTTTTAATATAATCAATTTTAGAAAGCATGATGTCATTTTGGGAAAGTTATGATGATCTTTTCACATAACTACACATTAAAAAATGCATTGGAAAATGAGCAATTTTAATGTTTTTCAAAAGATGATTATTCAAAAATAGAGCCCAAAATTAAAAATCCGCTCCGACGCTCTTCTAAGTCTCTTCATTACCTTTAAAATGACGTAAAAATATTATAAGTTTTCCACTTCAATTTGTCACAAACCTTGCACAACTTTAGCAGTTTTGTGGAATTTAACGAAAGAAGCAACCGGAATATTAAAATTAAATAAGAAAAATATAAAAAAATTAAAAAAGTGGCTCGACGCTTTTCAAGATAAAATGTAATTCTTTCATATGCAATTTATTTTATTTCAATACGTCTTGCATTGACTTCACAAACCTTGCACGAATTTGCCCAATTTCACGTTTTTCTCAATATTTTGGGCGGAGGCCTCTTAAGCTAAAAGATGTGAAAACAAGAAGTTTGGAAAAGTGGCGATTTATTTGTATGTATCTAGTCTCCTTTTAGATCGATACACTTGATCCAGCGATACTCCAACTTATTTAACCCATCCGAAAAATAGGTTTTCTCGAGGTCTGCAAAGTAGACCTCCGTGGCGGCGATGACCTCCTCATTCAACTCAAATTTCTGCCCGGCGAGTAATTTTTTTAAGTTTGCAAAAAAAAAATTCGCACGGGGCCAAATCTGGAGAATACGGTCAATGGGGCAGTAGTTCGTAGTGCAATTCGACCAATTTGACCACTGCTCTGAAGTGGGTCTCACGGTTGCGCTTGTTGTCCGGAGTGATGAGTGAACAAACGCGGCACTCATCGCGCCGACAGCTTTCTCATGCCAAAAATTTCAGGGAGGATATGACCCACGCGGTCTTTTGAGATGCCTACTGTTCAGCTATCTCGCGCACCTTCAATCGGGGGTCTGCCAATACGAGATCGTGGATTTTTGACACATTATCCTCCGTGGTAGCCATTTTCGGGGAACCTGGGCGGGGCTCATCAAAAACCGACGTATGACCACGTTGAAACTCGTTATACCAATTTTTGACAATCGCCATTGAAGGAGAAGAGTCATCGTACAAAGCATCCAAGCGCTCTTTGATTTCGTTGAGCGATTTCCCTTCCAAAAACAAGATTCGAATCACCGACCGATATTGCTCTTTTTTCCATTTTTCTAAAATTCGCGGACAAGCTGGCTTCCACACATGGTCAAAACAAAACTACAAGTCTGATTCGGGTGAAATTGACAGTAGCCTCTAAGAAAATGTACATGCAGTGAGGGTAAGTAGGTACTTATCGCACCGCCCTCGTATTTCGGCAATTCAAAGACTTTTGAACATCCGAATTTTCAAATGTACAGTTCTTAAATTTATAAACATAAGAGCATGCAAATTTACTTCGAATTTTTCTCGAATCGCTTCTGAGGTTTTGACATAACTTTTAAGGAATTTTAAGCACTGTACTTAATTTGTAACCTTAAGAGTGGAGACAGTAAACTCTGTGTCCGTGATATTGAATTATCATTTGGACTACATATATCAAAAGATCTGACCGTCAAAAGCTTTTTCTTTCCCTGAATTAAGAACTTTCAGGTCCCAGTTATCAGGAAGTAACGGGTGATTTTTTAAGAGCTTGAGAACTTTTAAAAAAAAAAAAACGCATAAAATTTGCAAAATCTCATCGATTCTTTATTTGAAACGTTAGATTGGTCCATGACATTTACTTTTTGAAGATAATTTCATTTAAATGTTGACCGCGGCTGCGTCTTAGGTGGTCCATTCGGAAAGTCCAATTTTGGGTAACTTTTTCGAGCATTTCGGCCGGAATAGCCCGAATTTCTTCGGAAATGTTGTCTTCCAAAGCTGGAATAGTTGCTGGCTTATTTGTGTAGACTTTAGACTTGACGTAGCCCCACAAAAAATAGTCTAAAGGCGTCAAATCGCATGATCTTGGTGGCCAACTTACCGGTCCATTCCTTGAGATGAATTGTTCTCCGAAGTTTTCCCTCAAAATGGCCATAGAATCGCGAGCTGTGTGGCATGTAGCGCCATCTTGTTGAAACCACATGTCAACCAAGTTCAGTTCTTCCATTTTTGGCAACAAAAAGTTTGTTAGCATTGAACGATAGCGATCGCCATTCACCGTAACGTTGCGTCCAACAGCATCTTTGAAAAAATACGGTCCAATGATTCCACCAGCGTACAAACCACACCAAACAGTGCATTTTTCGGGATGCATGGGCAGTTCTTGAACGGCTTCTGGTTGCTCTTCACTCCAAATGCGGCAATTTTGCTTATTTACGTAGCCATTCAACCAGAAATGAGCCTCATCGCTGAACAAAATTTGTCGATAAAAAAGCGGATTTTCTGCCAACTTTTCTAGGGCCCATTCACTGAAAATTCGACGTTGTGGCAGATCGTTCGGCTTCAGTTCTTGCATGAGCTGTATTTTATACGGTTTTACACCAAGATCTTTGCGTAAAATCTTCCATGTGGTCGAATAACACAAACCCAATTGCTGCGAACGGCGACGAATCGACATTTCACGGTCTTCAGCAACACTCTCAGAAACAGACGCAATATTCTCTTCTGTACGCACTGTACGCATTCGTGTGGTTGGTTTAATGTCCAATAAAGTAAACTAAGTGCGAAACTTGGTCACAATCGCATTAATTGTTTGCTCACTTGGTCGATTATGTAGACCATAAATCGGACGTAAAGCGCGAAACACATTTCGAACCGAACACTGATTTTGGTAATAAAATTCAATGATTTGCAAGCGTTGCTCGTTAGTAAGTCTATTCATGATGAAATGTCAAAGCATACTGAGCATCTTTCTCTTTGACACCATGTCTGAAATCCCGCGTGATCTGTCAAATACTAATGCATGAAAATCCTAACCTCAAAAAAATCACCCGTTATATTAAGGTAATAACACTATTGTGGCAAGCATATTCTAGTTTGTGAAAGACACCCATCCAACAAATGCAGATCCACTGTTTCCATAGACGGACCATAGTTGTATTGCAACACATGGGGATTCATTTAAGTTCATTTCAATTAAGCAACTTCGAGTGGCACGAACACGGAGTATAGTTTCAAGAAGTTGGATGAGGCATGCGTTTGTTTTCAGCTGCAAATATCCTTTGTCTGATGTGAGCTTAAGTGTGAGTGTGTGTGTATGTGTTGTGCACTTGTGCAGTGTGCATGTGTCATAATGGTAACGTTTCAAGCAAAATATCATAAATAAAATAACATTTCTGAAAACTTGCAGCAACTTGGCCTTCGCCATAGTTGCATATATGTACTATACTTAGTCCTTAGTATATACCACCCTCGGGCTCTTATTTCTCTTCCCGCTACTCCGCTACTCGTCCATACCACCACCCAATGTTTGCGAAGTTAAATTGCCGGTTTCATTAAAACAAATTCCGACAACCCAAATTTCGTTTTGTTGTGGCTGCCATGGGTTGTTGTAGTTGCAGTTATGCATAAACGCAAAGACAGTAGCTTGCATTGGAGAATGAATCTGATGCAAAACGGAGAGCCACAGCCCTTCTTTTTTCCCGGTTGGCTTAAAACCTCATAGAAAACAACGACGACGAACGTATCTTTAACGTCCTCGTTTGGGAGCAATATTGTTATGACAGGCAAAACTTTGTTAATAAATTTCAAATAAAGTGGCAATTTCGAATATAAATTTAATTTAATTTGACACTCCGTGTGTGTTGTTGCATATTATATTTTGTGGGATTTGAAGGAATCGCATATGTGCAGTTGTGTCCTCTGATTCCAGGTTACTAAGTGATAAGGTGTTAAAGAGTTTATAGAAATATGTAAATGTTCTTGTTTTGTTTTTTGGTTCAGATGTTGGTACTCATAAAAAACTATATACTAAGGACAAGAAACATGAAGGTTAAACATTTTAAGCTTATAACTCATTAGTAACTTTTCTTAAAAAGCAACAAAAATAATGAGTTACATGTGGGCTGTACAAAAAATTAAAAAAAAAACGGAGGAAATGGGAAAAAACTTTATTAACTTCCCATGGGGAGTTATTGTAATCGGTCCGAATTTTTGACATTTCTCGACGTTACAAGGTCCCTAGAGGCTATATCAATCATTTTTAGAGAGGTGTCTGTGTGTGTGTGTGTACGTACGTTTGTACGTTCGTACGTTCGTATGTGCGTACGTTCGTACGTCCGTACGTTCTGGTACCATTTTTCGTCGTCGATATCTCAAGAACAAGTAAAGATATGGACTTCAAATAAATTTTGTTTAATAGATAATAACTACGAAAGAGGCTAAAAGGGCGTTTATTGAAATTCAGTGAGTAGTTTTTTCACTATAACGGTTTAAAAAAAAAGTAAAAATTTTGGTTAGTTTCAAATATCTCACGAAAAAATAATGCTATTGATTTTAAATAAAATTTAATGTACTCATTATAAGGCCATACAGATTTGGTATGAATTTGGAAAAAAATGAACATACCGTTATTTTTTTAAATAACAAAAACTGAAAAAAAAAATTTCATAACCCAGATATTCTAAGAACGGAAAACAATTTGAAACTCAAAATAATTTTATTTTACGAAAAATAATGTGTTTGACAACTAGTGAAAATTTCAAAAAAAATTAGTTTACAGTTTTTTTACAAAAAATAAAAAACTATATAAAATTCTATTAAAAATTGGTAAAAATTGTTTTTCGACTCAAATTTCTCGAGAACTAGTAGTGATATTGACTTCTAATTTAGTTTATTTTATACATAGTATAATTTTGTACAATTGGTAAAATGTTGACAAATATTGAATTAATAGTTTTTTTTTTTAATAAAAAAAACTATTAAAAATTCTAGTGAAATCTAGTTAAAATTGTATTTCAAGTCGAGTTTCTTAGGAATGAACACCGATAGTGCCTTCTAAAGTTTGTTGTTTTATACATCGATACCTTCCCGTAAGAATGTATACTAAGCGACATTTCTAAAATTGTTCAGGAAACGAAAAAAAACGAAGAAAGTTCTAGTTGAATCATAGTGTGCTAAGAGACAATTTTGGTTAAACTAAGGATAATACAAATTTCAGGGGGCAACATTATTTTAATGAGAAAACATGGCAGTTGATAATTTTTTTTATTTGTACTCTAGTTTCCTTTTCATGCATAATAGGTTGGCGAAACCCAGGCCAAAACGTGGCCCATATGTCCTCATCAAAAAGTCATTTTCGAAAAAAGTGTCGCTTAGTACATTTTTACGGGAAGGTATCGACATAATACAATTATTAACATATGGTTAAATTTTGACAAGTATCGAATTGACAGTTTTAACAAAAATATTTCGTTTTTAAATTTTTTTCAATTAAAATGTTTGGAACCGAAATAATAAAGTAATTTCTATAATATAATACATAATTTTATAATTTTATTACCAACTTAGTTTTTAGAAGAATGTATGTACTGTACATACGTATATGGGCTTATCCGTGCAAATTTTAACTTTTGCCATGCGTCGAAATATATAGACATTATTATTAAATATTCAGGTTTTGGAACTTATAATATTATATTCATCATTTAATTATTATATTATATTATAAAAAGATTTGACTCGCAAAGTCGAAGTCTCACTGACTCATTTTTGAGTCACCCATTCATTCATTCATTATTATATCATTACATCGTATAGCTGAAGATTTGCCACCACCAGTGGTAAGGAATTTCAAGCTAAAATAAAACATAATTATTTAAATATAATGGCGCAAAATTTTAAACAGCCTATTATTAAGGTATTAGTACGATACTACTTAAGAACTTGCTAACTTTATAGTAGTTTACTAACTCATTCTTAATTTTAAACATTTTCTAACTAGTATCGTACTAACAGAATTTTCTTAATAAATCGCTTCTGAACACACCGAAAACAATGGCGCACATGCGCCTGACCAAATTTCAATTTTCTAGCATAAGCGGTTCCTGAGATATAAGGCCTCAAAAATCACAAAAACCGTAACTGACTGACTGACTGACAGATCATCAAAATTATGGAGCACTTCCCGACATCGTAGAATCTTGTAATTTTGCACAACGGTAGGCCTTGTCATGTAAGCAGAGGAAAAAATCGAAAAATTGAAATTTTCCATTCAGGGGGCGTGGTATCCGCCCACTTTCTCCGAATTGTCTCCGAATTGGTGTTGGTTGAATGGAGCACTTCCTACTGCTGTAAAACGATGAAATTTGGTGAACCGGTAGGGCTTATATTGCATATAAAAAAAACAAAAATAAACACCAAGATTTTCCTTTCGGGGGCGTGGTATCCGCCCACTTTCTCCGAATTGGTGTTGGTTGAATGGAGCACTTCCAACTACTGTAAAACGATGAAATTTGGTAAAGTGGTAGGGCTCAAATTGTGTTCGAAGAAAAAAATATAAAATTAGCGGTTTTTTATTCAGGGGCGTGGTATACGCCCACTTCCTCAGAACTGATGTAAATCATATATGGCGCACTTCCAATTGCAGTAGAACAATGAAATTTGGTAGAACGGTAGGGCTCAAATCGCATATAAAGGACCAAAAATAAAAATCGTGGTTTTCTATTCAGGGGCGTGGTATCCGCCCACTTCCTCAGAACTGATGTAAATTATTTATGGCGCACTTCCAATTGCAGTAGAACAATGAAATTTGGTAGAACGGTAGGGCTCAAGTCGCATATAAGGGACCAAAAATAAAAATTGATGTTTTCCATTCAGGGGCGTGGTAGCCGCCCACTTCCTCAGAACTGATGTAAATTATATATGGCGCACTTCCAATTGCAGTAGAACAATGAAATTTGGTAGAACGGTAGGGCTCAAATTGCATATAAAGGACCGAAAATAAAAATCGAGGTTTTCCATTCAAGGGCGTGGTATCCGCCCACTTCCTCAGAACTGATGTAAATTATATATGGCGCACTTCCAATTGCAGTAGAACAATGAAATTTGGTAGAACGGTAGGGCTCAAATCGCATATAAAGGACCAAAAATAAAAATTGATGTTTTCCATTCAGGGGCGTGGTAGCCGCCCACTTCCTCAGAACTGATGTAAATTATATATGGCGCACTTCCAATTGCAGTAGAACAATGAAATTTGGTAGAACGGTAGGGCTCAAATCGCATATAAAGGACCAACAATAAAAATTGATGTTTTCCATTCAGGGGCGTGGTAGCCGCCCACTTCCTCAGAACTGATGTAAATTATATATGGCGCACTTCCAATTGCAGTAGAACAATGAAATTTGGTAGAACGGTAGGGCTCAAATCGCATATAAAGGACCAAAAATAAAAATTGATGTTTTCCATTCAGGGGCGTGGTAGCCGCCCACTTCCTCAGAACTGATGTAAATTATTTATGGCGCACTTCCAATTGCAGTAGAACAATGAAATTTGGTAGAACGGTAGGGCTCAAGTCGCATATAAAGGACCAACAATAAAAATTGAGGTTTTCCATTCAGGGGGCGTGGTATGTTTAATTTATATGGAGCACTTCCGATTGCTGTAATTAAGGTAGGTATGTTAGTGTTATGTATCTTGCCAGGATAAGAAGAAATAATTGAAGCGCAAATTAAAACAACCAATAACAAAAAGAAAATATACCAAAAGAAATAGGAAGGCTATAAACTAAGTTGATTTTAGTAGGAAGAGTCCACCCTTCTATCTTTCCTTATCTTTCGAGATTTTGACATGGCAAAATATTTAAATCTTTGCAAAAAGGAGTGAGATCAGACCAAAAACATAAATGTTAAAAAAAGAGCCAAGTTCTTCTATACAAAAACCTTTGTGTAACAAGTCAGCCGTGAAAAGTAATGATATCTAAAAGTGCGCCAAGTTCTTACTTCATGAAGATTTAATACCGAATATTTAAAGTAGAATAATATTGAAACAGCTACAATGTAATAGAGAAATTTTATTATTTAATGATTACTGAGTAAAATTTGATGGGCTTACTTGGCAAGTTTTTTTTTATGCCCAATTCAAACGGTTTTAAAAACTTAACCAGTAAGCCTATCAAATTTTACTCAGTAATCATTAAATAATAAAATTTCTCTATTACATTGTAGCTGTTTCAATATTATTCTGCTTTAAATATTCGGTATTAAATCTTCATGAAGTAAGAACTTGGCGCACTTTTAGATATCATTACTTTTCACGGCTGACTTGTTACACAAAGGTTTTTGTATAGAAGAACTTGGCTCTTTTTTTAACATTTATGTTTTTGGTCTGATTAATGTTTTCTTAATCTAATTCATGATTTTTTTTAATATTAACTTAATAATAATTTCTGATGAGTGGGCGCTTTACCCCCTGTAGTATTGATTGTTGTTCTTCTCGTAAAAGGGTGCGTTGTCGTTATGAATGATGTCTTCGAATTGATCGTCATCGTCAGTGATGGCTTGGGTGTATAGATACTTGTCACTAGGCTCTAGTTCATGCTGGAAAAGTTGTTGCACTTCTGTGTTGTGATGATCTTCCAGGTTCCTGATGATTTTTCCGGAGAGCTGCAGTAAATACTTGTCCAATGGTATTAACTTTGCTTCTTTATACAGATTCCTTGTTGGTATACATATATTTCTTCGTCAGTGGGTTACGGTACAGTCCAGTTCAAATGCGGAGCATCTTTCTTTCAAAAAGCTTCATCTTTTTCATTATTGTAGGTGAAATAGTAAACCAGATGGGAAAGGCGTAGGTCAGAACGGGTCGGATAAGTTGTTTGTACACAAGCAGGTTGGTTTTCTTACTTAGTCCATTTCTCCTCCTGAGAAGCGGATGGACCAAGTGCAGAGAATAGTTGGCTCTCTTCAGCATCAAGTCTGCAAGTAGGTAATCGATGATTTTAACTTTAATAAAAGGGTAGAAAAAGTATGATGCTATATATTCGATTAAACTTTGCAAATTCGCTGTTTTAACCTAGTATCATACTAAAACAGAAAACAGCTTTAGCATCGTACTAATTCAATTAAAATTTTGCGCCAATGATTTGAAGTTTCAATAAAAGTTTTTTTAAAAAAGATCCCGGAGGACCGAATATAAAATTCACGCGTACGTCAATACACACACTCTTTTTTTATTTATCTATCAGATAAAGGTTTCTCAAGAACAGTTTCCTTCCAAAGAGTCTTTAGCATGTAAAAATATTTAAACGCAGTGTTGTTAGTTTTCAGTAATAAAGTTAATTTAAATTATATCTCTGCCAGCTGTACAATCTAGTTTTAAGAGAAATATCTAATAATGCAGGTTCTAATTATTATAAAAAAAACGTAATTGTTGGTTTTCTTCTTTGAATAGACTTTTTTCGATATAAGTACTAATATTATCGATAATTTTCCAGACGAAAAAACAAAGAAACATTTGTATAACAATGTATTGATTGTCAGTCATTTATTTTTATACTATCATCATCACATGGATTATTCACAACACCAACGTGCACTTTTACTCGTTTATAAAAATACTTGCATTGTTTTCTTTTGTATTTGCTATTTTTGAAGCTCTTTCAAAGGGTAGTTGGACTTGAAAGCTTGGTCTGGTTAAGTTTATACAACAACAAACATTTTAATAATACAAAAATAAGGACCATGAGGACTAAGACCACATACACTAAAAATACCACCAACAGCAGCGTTTTGTTATGTTCTGCCATGCAATACCATGGTCGTAAAATTTCAGTACTATCACAACTTTTCACGCGGAATATGACGTTCCCCATAACATGAAAATAATTCGTATTCCGATCCGATTGAGAAAATTCAACGAAATGGAATTTTGGTTTTCACGGGAATGCAATACAATTACGGTATTAAAAACGAGGAAATTGTTCCATTGCTATACTTGTGTTCTGACAAAAAGAAATAAGTTTTGTTTCGTTTTTGTGTTCGCGGATATTTCATCGGTCTTTGGGCTCGCTTTCATATATGTAGACTGTGCGCCCCTTCAAGTTTCAAGAAATATCTTGAATCTCTTTGTGTGATTGAATTTCGGCTTTTCTGTCAAAATACACAAACATTCTCTGAAATTGGATATTTTTTTTTTTCAGGAGCAGCATTTTAGCCTAAATACGAGTAAACCAAATCCTT
The DNA here is from genome assembly GCA_963931855.1 of Philhelius festivus. Taxonomy (NCBI): domain Eukaryota; kingdom Metazoa; phylum Arthropoda; class Insecta; order Diptera; family Syrphidae; genus Philhelius; species Philhelius festivus. The sequence continues at coordinate 131,930,991 of OZ007555.1, read as the reverse complement.
CTATGTTGGCTTTAGGGAGCTTAACAATGAAAGCTATTGTAATGTGGGTATTGTGTAGAGTATAAAGGATAACACGAATTTCACGAGGGGATTTTGAAATTTAACATTTGAGTACTTTTTAACAATCTTTGATTGAATTTGCTTTTGGCTTTGAAAAGTTCGGGTTTTAATAATTGAACAGTGTGATATGAGAATGCAACGTGTGGGTCTAAATTGGTTGTGCTGACAAATTGCTTTATGATGTACTACCTGCTACTTTTTTTTTAATTTATTTTGTGCTCACCAAAGGGGTTATGAAGACCCTAAAATGTTGAGCAAAGCTGAATCGTTAAAAAAGTTAGAGAGGATTTAATAACGCAGGAGATACCGATGTATATACGAGTACATGGTTTTTAATGTCTGAACATCAAAATGGGAAGGAAAATTTGACCGAGTAAAGCATTCCACATTCGTGCAGTGCGGCAGTAGAAAGAATCTCTGAATTTAACAGTTGGGCTCAAGGGTAAACTGATAGGCATTCACGGAAGCGCGAGAATTACGGTTGAATTGCTTAATTCAATAGAACACTGTTTTTTTAAAAATACAAGAAACATTGCGGCGGTTCTCGAGAGATTTAAATCTTTCTGTTATGCTATCACCTTTCATTTTTAAGGCTCTTTTTCGATTCTATCCAATAGACTGAAGTGAGGTATTTGAGCATCTGCCCATATATGGGAATTGTACTCAAGCCGAAGTGGTATTTCGTAAATTTTTTTATCAAGCAAACTTTTGCCTCAATTTTTGGTCATGGAAATATTTGATTCGTCAAATATGATCAGTACATGTCAGTATTTGACTTATTCTGATTTTTCTTAGCAGGATGAATTCTGTAACGATTTGATAGATTTTTTAGCTCTAAGTTGTCATTTTGGACAGCTTAGAATTAACAGATTAAGCACCACAAGAAGCAGTCTGCTGATCGTTTGTGTATGAATGCAAAAGGCTTTTCAATAGAGATTTCCAAACTTTGACAGGTGTTGTTGAAGCTATATCTGTCAAATTAGCTGTCAGTTATAAAGTATATTTTGCGAATTTAACACAGTGAGTAATAACGGTCAACAACATGTTCAAATGAATAAATTGTTTCATGGTTCTTCAGTTGGAGCAACATTTCATGCGCTTCATCCATTAAACATTTAACATATTTGTCTTTTCGAGAAGACTATTCGCAACGTGATGGATAAATTTAAGGTTAATGGTTCAGTTAACAATGCACTAACACACACCCATAATATGTCAACGAAATGCAAGATTTTCCGAAAACATCACGTTGAATTTTTGCGAATTTTTCTTCATGATTTGGACCTATGTAAATCGTACTGAGCCAGGAGCTCAGAACTAACGAGCATAGACAACAACGACGGGTGTTCACTAAGTGGGCTCTCGAACACTTCCGAGTTAGCCACAATTTTTTGAATTTGGAATGATTATAATGTTAAAATGAAACTAGATACTCGTATACATATGTTTGAAAAACATGCACACGCATTATGTGCATTTACTTACTTTATTATATTTTGAGTTAAAATATTTAAAAAGCAAACAACAAAAGCCTATAGGGTTGTGATAATTTTTCTTGCGACGACGTATACATAGGAACTATATGGCAAGTTGTTCAATCGTAAAAAAATCCAACTCAACTATTTGACCAGGCTAGACATTACGATGATAGGGAGGACGAAAAAAGTGGGAGTCGCAATTATGCCTGTCTTTCTGTCTGGCTATCTGTTCGACTAAATCCTATTCCTAAGATCGGCCGATTTTCTTCAAACTTGATAGAAAGCATTTTTATAATTTTTACCAACACAGGTTTTTTTCTTTTTTTTTTTAGATCTGCCATACGATTTTTTCGAAATTTGATAAAATATTTTTTTTTCTCAAGAACAGTCCAAGGATTAACTTAAGCAAATTCATAAGATTCCATTTAGTTAAGGTTAAGTAATGTTAAAAAGAATTTAGAAGAATGATTATTAATGATTTTTGGATTTTTTCAAAACTCAATATTTCGAAAAAATCACGTTTGATTTTTTTAAAAACTTGACAATGAAAAGTTTTTCAATACAAACTTCATGATGTTCTTGAAAATCGCATTTTTCTCGGAAACGACACACGCCTAGAATTTTGATATTTATTTTTCGATTATTTCTTACGATATATATTTATTATTATCATTATATAAAGCTTTATTTACCATTTGAGTTATTACAGTCAATATAAAATATAAAATTAAAATTAAAATTTAAAAAATAATTAAAAAATTACAAAATGTATGTCTTAAATCTTAGAATTAAGTTCCGGCATAAGCCTCCCCCATTGCTGCCCACATGTCTCTGGACTTGGCGTCGTTGTACCAATTTTTTTTTTACGATATATAAATCAATAAAAAGAGGATGGGTGCGACCCACACTGATAACTTCCCATTTGTGGTCTTGAAAACTTTATATTTAGATAAAACCATATTGTGACGTTTTCTTCAATTTTACCATAGCTATTAATGGAATTTGAATATGTGGGACTTGGGTACAACTGAACAACCTTATTCATATACGTATGTACAGTACATACATTCTTCTAAAAACTAAGTTGATAATAAAATTATAAAATCATGTATTACTTTATTATTTCGGTTCCAAACATTTGAATTGAAAAAAAAATTAAAAACGAAATATTGAAATATAAAAGATATGGTTTGGTTATTGATGGAAGGGTACTTACAAAATATATCCGCTCTAAAACTAGATATATGTCAAATATATTTGTTAGAAATTGTATTATGTATAAAATTAAATAATGGCAAAGTCAATATCATTGCTCGTTCTCAAGATATTCTAGTCGAAAAACAAATATTACCACCTTTTAGTCGATTTTTTTTATATTTTTGTTAAAACTGTCATTTCGATACTTGTCAAAATTTAACCATATGTTAATAATTGTATTATATCGATACCTTCCCGTAAGAATGTACTAAGCGACACTTTTTTTCGAAAATGACGTTTTGATGAGGAAATATACTATAATGTTAAGGGCCACGTTTTGGCCTGGGTTTCGCCAACCTATTATGCATTAAAAGGAAAATAGAGTACAAATAAAAATATTTATCAACTGCCATGTTTTCTCATTAAAATAATGTTGCCCCCTGAAATTTGTATTATCCGCCAAGAAAATTATGCTAAGCGACATTAATAAAGATTTCATTGTCGTGAGCAACAAACAATTTTGTTAGATGTCACTTAGTTTAACCAAAATTGTCTCTTAGCACACTATGATTCAACTAGAACTTTCTTCGTTTTTTTCGTTTCCTGAACAATTTTAGAAATGTCGCTTAGTATACATTCTTACGGGAAGGTATCAATGTATAAAACAATATACTTTAGGAGGCACTATCGGTGTTCATTCTCAAGAAATTCGACTTGAAATACAATTTTAACTAGATTTCACTAGAATTTTTAATAGTTTTTTTATTTAAAAAAAAAACTATTAATTCAATATTTATCAACATTTTACCAATTGTACAAAATTATACTATGTATAAAATAAACTAAATTAGAAGTCAATATCACTACTAGTTCTCGAGAAATTTGAGTCGAAAAACAATTTTTACCAATTTTCAATAGAATTTTATATAGTTTTTTATTTTTTGTAAAAAAACTGTAAACTGATTTTTTTTGAAATTTTCACCAGTTCTCAAACACACTATTTTTCGTAAAATAAAATTATTTTGAGTTTCAAATTGTTTTCCGTTCTTAGAATATGTGGGTTATGAAATTTTTTTTTTCAGTTTTTTTTATTTAAAAAAATAACGGTATGTTCATTTTTTTCCAAATTCATACCAACTCTGTATGACCTTAAAATGAGTACATTAAATTTTATTTGAAATCAATAGCATTATTTTTTCGTGAGATATTTGAAACTAACCAAAATTTTTACATTTTTTTCAAACCGTTATAGTGAAAAAACTACTCACTGAATTTTAATAAACGCCCTTTCAGCCTCTTTCGAAGTTATAATCAATTAAACAAAATTTATTTGAAGTCGATATCTTTACTCGTTCTTGAGATATCGACGACGAAAAATGGTACCAGAACGTACGGACGTACGAACGTACGAACGTACGTACACACCAGGGATGTTGCGGATGCCAATTTTTTCACATCCGCGGATGCGAATGCGGATGCGGATTTTTGAAGCCTCACATCCGCGGATGCGGATGCGGATGCGAATGTTTAAGATCTTATATAAAAAGCACATATAAATAATGAATTAAAATAATGTTGTAGTAAGTGTTAATATTTTTACTAGTTATAATTAGTAAATAAAATTAAAAATAGGTGCATTATACTTCAAGCTTCTCTGCTTCAAGCCGGTTACGCAGAGGTTCGTAAATTAAACCCGCGCTACTAAATAATTGTTCGCTAGGGACACTGCCTGGTGGAGTGGATAAAAATCTTCTTGCTATCGGTGATAATACCTTAAATTCTTCCCTATGAACACTAAAACATTTAAGAGCATTACCATCCACATTGAGTCATTTTTTAGCGCGGTAAGAAAGTAATTCCTTTTTGAGTACAGCTTCAGTGCTACAATTTTAAGGCATTTCTTGTGTCTCGTCTTCACTTGATGAATCTATCATCATAGCAAGGGCGTTCTTTAAACATGCGCTTTCTCTCGAAACCTGAAGTCCCTGGTCCTGGTTGTTCCATTTTGTGCTTATAGCGAGGTTCTAAGTAGGTGGCGATGATATATAAATTGTTCTCCCCCAAGCTGGAAAACTTAGTTGAAAGTTCACTTTTCAGAGTCGTGACGGCCTGTCGAATCAAATCAAACTTGTGCGATATTATTAAATAGTCGTCAACTTTTTTGTCGAGCGTTTGAATAATTGGAATTGCAGAAGAAATAAGAGCGTGAGAGCTGCTGAGTTCCCTTGTAGCTACCTCAAAAGGTCTCAGTAATTCAATAAGACTTTAAATGAATTTCCATTCTGGCAGAATATGTAGGGTTAATCTCATTATCATTGATGTAAAGATTTAGGGCATCCTTAACCTTTGCCGCAACTTGTCTTGCATCCGCATCCGCATGAAAATCCGCATTGACTAGTGCGGATGCGGATGCGGATGCGGATGCAGATGTCTAAATGAATGCGGAAGCTCCGCATTTGCGGATGCGGATGCGAATATCCGCAACATCCCTCTACACACACACACACAGACATCTCTCTAAAAATGATTGATATAGCCTCTAGGGACCTTGAAACGTCGAGAAATGTCAAAAATTCCAATTTGACAAATCGGACCGATTACAATAACTCCCTATGGGAAGTTAAAAATAAAGCACACGACTGGGTCGAACGAGCTTGATCGTCTGTAAAAGACGAAGAATGTCAAAAATTAATGTTATTAGAGAAAAACTGTTTATAAGCATAAAATTCATTTTTTAAATGACAAACAACTCTTTAGTAGTTGGAGCTAGAAACAGAATGGCATGTGATTCAAGCAAACATTATCTTACGCAAGAACAAAAATTATAAGCTGTTGTAGTGATTTCTTATAAAATAAGCTTTTATATACTGAATTTTGAAAACATTTATAAGAAAAAAATTTGGTATGCCAACTCAAAAAAAATACCAAGCCGTTTTTGAGATATTGAATTTTTCAAAAAAAAAAGAGATTTTTTTTGTATACATTCAAAAAATGTTTTTTAAAAATCTTGAAATGCAATGTTTTTTAAACTTCTTAAAAGCTTCTCTAAAAGAAATTTCAATAAAATCCGTTATGCCTATAGTGAGAAATTCTAAATACAGTACAGTCAGTAATATATTATTTGCAGAATTTTTTTTACTAAATTAAAATAAAATAGATCGTAAAAATTAAACGAAAGGAAAAAAATGATATCAAGATTCTTGGAACCGTTTTCGAAAAATATCCGATTTTCTAAAACCATTTTTTAACATTTGTATGGTGGGTACCATTATTTTTAGGTAAAACTTGTCTTTTTTTTTCATATTATGTAGATTATGTTAAGAAACTTTAATTTATGAACTTTGAAAAAAATCGAGCATGGGGTTTCCGAAATATTGAGTTTCCAAACAAAATTTTTGAATTTTATTTTTTAAATCAAAAAATAAATTTATTTGAAATTGCAATAATATTCAAACTTTAGAGGAGTTTTAGCATAAAAAAATGATTAAGATCCGTTGTCCCGTTTTCGAGAAAATCAAAAACAATGAAATGGTTTCAAGGGGGCTACCCAAAATAACCATTTTTTGTTAAATTTTTTTCAACCATTACCTAGCTTTAACTAAATACATTTTTTTTATTTTTTTTTTAATTTTGTGGGACAGTTCTTGAGAAAAAAAATATTTATAAAAGTTCGAAAAAAATTCCTATGACAGGTACCGTTATTTTTGGTCTCAAGCAAAAAGAAAAAACCTTTGAGGGAAAAAAAATTAAAAATGATATCTACCAAGTTTAAACAAAATTGGCGGAGCCGTTTAGGCTGTAGTCGAGCAGACAGAATTTCGAGACCCAATTTGTTTGTCTTCGCTATCATCGTAATGTCAACTTTGATCAAAATCTCGAGTTCGATGTTTTTTATACGAATGCCTTATAATTATAAGTCGCAACTCGCAAGTAAAAAAATATAAATAAATAAATTTGGTGGTGCAACAGCTCGGAGTGAACCAGGACCTAGTGACTTACAACTCTCAACCATTCCTGTGTGCGTGTTACCAGGAACAGAGGGGACCTACAATCTTATGCCGATTCTTGCAGCGGCTGAGAAACGAACTCGAGACTTTCCGCATGACAGTCCAACGCACTAACCATTATGCCAAGGGGTACCACAAGAAATATAAGATACAATATTATATATATATATTATTCTTAATTATTATGTTATTAAAATGTCTTAAACAATTCTTAATCTTTAAAGTATCGCTTGCAATGCCAAAGAATTGCTTTCTTAACTAATAAATGTATGTAGTATGTACATGTGCAAAGTGCATCTATCTCATCTGCAGCCCATTCTTTTACAGCCGTATTAATAAAAAACGCTTATTCCACCTATATTCCATGGTTTTGCTAAACCATGGAATAGGAGTTAAGCCATGGCTTAAATATTTTCATTAATAAAAACAAAATGTTCCCGGAATAGTAAAATGACGTTTATCAAAAATCCTTTTAAGAAAATCTTCTATAAAAGTAAGCAATCTCTTTTTTTATATTCTGTGGCTACCTAAATTGATTGTCAATTGCTTGTGTCTGACTGTGGACATTTCTATTTCTTATTCCTTCGCTAAACCACCTACTTCGGTGGTTTAACTTTATCATAATTAGTAAACGTCACTTAACAGAAAATTTGTTTTATTAATGAAATTTCGCACTTAGTCCAGGACTAAACGATAAACCTCCACTAAACCATCTTTATTAATATGGGTGTAAATATTTAAGCTCCGGACTAATTAACTTGTCATCTAATTGAATAAAATTTGTTGATCCTCATTCATGTGTGTGAACAATGTATGTGCCTTAAGTGATTTCCGAGCTCAAGAGCCCATAAGCCTTTGCTACGAGTATCATACAAATCTATTGGCCTGGTTTTATTATGGGGAAAAAAGTCACCAATCTAAAACTCTGGTTATTATACACGTAAAGCAAACCCCAGCTGATTTCCATTATTATTCATTTTATTATCATTGTATGCATATTGGAAATTGGATACATTTAAAATTGGATTGTATAAAGTTCCCAATACCGTACAACTGTTAGAGCGTTTGGAAAATATAAATAATTTATGCAAAATATCTATCCTTTTTGTCTTAGTAAGAAACGAAAAAAAAATTGCTTACACTCCTTTTTATAAATTTCACAAGATGTCATCTCAAAATGACATTTAGATACTAAAACGGCCTTAAACCTCCTATGAACCAGTTTTAGCTTACAGTTTTAGACTAACTTAAAGAAAAGCCCAAAAATTGTTATGAATAAAACTATGTTACTTTTCATATGACGCCTTCAGAGATGTGTTCGTATCTAAAACTTTAAACTTGTTAGTTTGTTTGTCTTACAAGCAGTAGAATTAGAATCACACACATCAGGTTAATCGTCGTTAGTTGTGAAAAAAAAACTCCTGATTTACTCGTACATTTCATTACTATTGCTTCATTAGCAAACGCGTTCGTTAGGTACTGATGGGATTTTGGAAGACCGTATTTTGAAAACCCTTAACTCAGTCCCTCTCCACAGCTTCTTTCATCGGTTACCTGTAGACCTGTGTGTATTTAAAAACGAGATCATTTAATACCACATAGAAAATGTTTCCATTTCAATTCATTGAAAAGGGATTGGAAACTCGAATGAAAAAAAGAATAAGTAAATAAGAAGTACATATAAATATGTGTATATGTATGTATGTGATGAAATGAATAGGAAATGGAAAAGTTAAAACGGCGTCAAATAGGTTGGTGCAACACATCCATGCAGTCACCATCAGATGAGAGGGTGCATGGTACATCCTGTCATCCTGTGAATGCACGCCATCTCAAAAGCACTCATTTATATCCGTTTTAATATTCGTAATCTCGTGAACTCAATTCAGTGACTTTTTTCATTATTTGCTCCTGTGTGTTGGGATTGGAATGGAAGATAGAACGGTTGGTGTTTGGCGGTGGTAAGAGGTCGCAATGCAAATAGGAACTAGATTCACAGAAGGGATACGAGATATGGGATTTTCTGATGCTATAGGCCTCTGACAATTTGAGAGCACATCCTCTTTACTGAAATGACATATAACGCCCATTGAAATCAAGAATAGAAGATGTATTTACACGTTTCGAGGCTAATATACCGAAACCACTCTTCATTCCACTGCCACCATCAGAATCTGCCCCAACCTCAGCCCAGTTCCACCACAGGTTTCGCATCTCGCATTGGTGTCGTTTTATAATTCATTGGACCGTCTACCAGTCAGTGTTGTTTGACTTGCCTCAACCATGAGAGATGGGGTGTCTTTTTTCATAGAAATTCCCTTAGAAGTTTGAAAAGAGTGGTGGAATAAGTAAACGAATGAAAGCTATCTTGATACTGTAAACATTTTATTTGCATAGAAAAGTCGTATTTTTTTGTTAGATGATTTGCTGCTGCTGCTTCTATAACTGCTATTCAGGTTTTGAACTCTCAAAAGTATTTTCTGTAAAATGATCATTTAAGGGCATGACATCATTTCAAATGGAAATTCTTCCTCAGGAAAGAGATGACTTACTGACGCCGAGAACTTTCAGAGTCTTTACTTTTAAAGTGGGTCTCTCTATGCATGATTTTGTGTTCATAATTTTCAACAATAACTTGGAAAGGAATAATAAAAGAGCTGCTGCTCCTATTGCTACAATGCAGTTCAGTTATTTTACTGTTGCAGCTGTACTTAGTTCTTCTGGTATGGGTAGCTACTTATTCCAGAGGCAGTGAACGATAAAAGTTTTAAGTCGGGTTTCTGGAGTTGAAGTGGTGAAATGGAATGTGCTCAAAGCAATTTATAGAAATGTTGAAAGTTTAATAATGAGACCTGGTTTGTATTCTGTGGCTTTAGAATTTTTAATCAGAAAATTTGCAAGCCAGAAGTTTGGCAATTAATTAAGTAAAATATAGATCAAGTTTTTAAGTTTATATTTGAATATCATTTGGTTAAGGAAACTCTTTTTTAAACTATAGTTTTGACCTATATTGATGTTACTTAATGTCATTGGAATACTTAAAATGAATACAACACAGCAATTGCTTCATTTGGCCAAAAAAAGTACATATTTAGCTATACCTACATCGAAAAGGCAAACTTATTTTCATCATTTTCGAAAGTACTTTCTACTCTCTTTTCGTCGAATCAGTATTTTCAAGATAAACATTTTAATTATTTTAAATCTTCTTTAGATATTTAATGAATGATGCGTCTGCTATTTCGTGTAATTCTGAAAGAATTAACCATCTTCTTTTGTCAAGAGAGTGGCTACTAGCTATGCTAGAATCTAATACGTTGCACTGTAGTCAGGTTAACTAATTAAAAACAGGTTTTTGACGAGTTTAATTCTCCGCTCGTTATCACAGGTTGCTCCACATTTATTAAAATAATCTAATCCCTCCCTGTATTTTCCAATGAATAATTTCGCTGCAGGTAACATAAAATGCGATTCAAATTTTTTCAGACACAAAACGTTGCTTATGACTTATTACATTAGGAGGCGAGTCTAAAAAATTGTTAAAAATTAAAACACCATTTGGAAGATACCATTTCTTGTGTCTCCCTTTTAAAATCATTCCTTTCATGTAGAAATAATAAAAATTAGAGTGATAAGTCATATTCGATGAACCAAATTTTTGCACGTGACCAGCAATTAAGGCAAAGAAAAGAATACTACAATGGCCCAAAGGTAGTAAAAATGTTTGGTCATTTATTAAAACAAATTCGAAATACGACTCTGTCTTCGGTTGAAATGCTCGTCTTCAATAAGACCTTTTTAAACCGATAGTATTATCATGGAGCGTGATTTTGTATTGCTAACACTATTATAGTGGTGGCGCTGAAATTAGCGCATGATTTTACAGTGGGAAGTAGGATAAGATACAAACCAAGTAGTAAAAAAGAGAATATTTTATTATTAAATTTAGCCGAGACAAATCTCGCAAGTACTGTCTTTATGCTTAAGATGTCGCGACAGTCATTCGTCTTCTTGATAGTACTATAAGTTTTAAATAAAAAAGATAACACTTATTATGACAGCTCACAAGAAAATGGGAATTTGCTTGCAGCACAGTTTGCTGTAAATTCGACGCTGTCAGAAAGTGTCATGACTCCTCCCGCGCTTGAGAGCGTAAACGATTTCATGGGACAAACTTCTTTCGCACCCGTACGGTTGCAAGAGTATTGAAAGATCTCGATATACCAAAATCGAACCGCTTAATACAAGTTGCATTTGACGATTTTAAATCTGAAGTCCATTAAATAAATGCTGAAATAAATCCCTGAAATAAATGAAATAAATCCCTGTGACAAAGCAGATAGCCTGCATTTAATTGAATGGACGTACACATCAAAGAAATTTGTTCTTAGCCCACGTATATTGGAAAAAAAGATACCATTTCACTTACCATTTCAAAAATCAAAATTACAACTCTGCCGATCTAAGTTCATCTGTAAAGTGTAGATCCAATGGGTTGATAATCAGAATACAAACCGATATAAGTGTTAGGCACATGCAATCCACACCAGGACATGCAATCACAATTGAACTATACATGAGATGACACATATTTATCCATTAAAAGGATCATGCGTTAAACATCACAGAAAACATGTAATGAGTAGCAAGCGAAATTTACTCGACAAGGAAGGAAAGCAAGATATTTGAAAGTCTGATAACCAACTACAAAAGTCTACATGAGAACGTTCAAATGTGACACTGAAAAGTTATGATGTCAACAAACTCAGTGAACACTGAACAAATTCAATTGAAACTTCACGGCGAAACGCTCGATCGAAACAATAACGGAGGAAAAAGAAGTCTGCAATTACCCGACTCAATTTTTCAATTTATTGAAACCACCCGCCGAATGTATTGATATCGACGGGTCAAGCTCTAGGCCTCTAGGGTGATGATTATTCGCAACTTGCCAAAGTGGTGCAATCAAACTAGAGTGACCATCCCAAAATTGTCATCAAATTAAGAGACAACAATCAGCGGTGGCAAATTCAAAAGAGGAAACGCACATCGATTCGAATTCAAGCGGCTCTTGTTGCCTTTGGTATTACCATCAAAAAAGCACCAGGACTGTGTCAATCAGGAACGATTCGATTTTTTACTTGCGACTTATAGATACTATAAGGCAAGTTATGCATTCGGAAAAAAAATCGAACTCGAGATTTTGATCAAAGTTGACATTACGATGATAGCGAAGACTAAAAAAGTGGGTCTCGCAATTCTGTCTGTCTGTCTGTCTCTTCGACTACAGGCTAAACGGCTCGGCCGATTTTCTTTAAACTTGGTAGATATCATTTTTAATTTTTTCCCCCACACGTTTTTTTCTTTTTTTTTAAGACCAAAAGTAACATTTTTTTTCTCAAAAAATGTTCGACTGATTTTAAAAATAAAAACAGAAAAATTTAATTTAATTAAATCTAGGTATTGGTTGAAAAACATTTTCCGAAAAATGGTTATTGAGGGTACCCCCCATGGAACCATTTTTTTTTGTTTTTGATTTTCTCAAAAACGGTTTAACCGATTTTGATCATTTTTTTTTGCTAAAGCTCCCCAAAATTATAAATAGAATTGTGTACTCAAATTTCAAAAGAAAAAATTTTTGGATTTTTAAAAAAAACTTCAAAATTTTTTTTTCAAAACTCAATATTTCGAAAACCCCGTGCTAGATTTTTTTAAACTTGATAAATAAAAGTTTCTTAATATAATCTACAAAATGTGAGAAAAAAATTTTTATTTTACCTAAAAATAAAGGTACCTACCATACAAATGCTAAAAAATTAAAAAAAAATGGTTTTCAAAAATCGTACTTTTCTCGAAAACGGCGCCTAGAATTTTGATAAATTTTTTTTCTTTCAATTAATTTTTACGATCTTTAATTTAATACAAAAAATTCTTTGTACCTACCATAGAACCATTTTTTTTCGAATTTTGAATTTCTCATTATCCACATAACGGATCTTAATGAAAATTTTTATAGAGAAGCTTCGTAAAAGTCTAAAACACATTGCATTTCAAAACTTTAAAATAAATATTTTTTTAATTTTTGAAAAAAAACATACTATTTTTTTCTTTTTTTGAAAATTCGATATCTCCGAAACGGGTCAATATTTCTTTTCGTAAATTTAATATTTATTCGAACAATAATAAAAACTTTAAATTGGCGTACCTAAATTTTTTCTTAAAAAGCTTTTAAAAAGTTTGTATATAAAAGTTTTTTTTAAGAAACCACTACAACGACTTATAATTTTTGTTCTTGCATAAATTCATAGTTGGATAGCATTCCGTTTTTTTCTCTTACTACTAAAAGAATTTAAAAATTAATTTTATCCTTATCAACAGTTTTCTCTAATAACATTCGTTTTTAAAATTCCTAGTCGATTACATAGGAGCAAGTTCGTGCGACCCAGTCGTGCATTTTATTTTAAATCCGATCATCGAAAGGTATTGATGATTGAAATCACAAATTTTTCATTTCAGTCGATCCCAATCTCAATCATTTCGATGATCCTCGATTCTCGATTTTTTATTCCAATTTCAATCATTTCAATGAATCTCGATTCTATATACGAGTATCAGTCAACTCGATTAACAATGATTTACTCGATTTTATTTGTTCCGATTCAATCAATGTCGATTTTTAACGCTAAACGAACGTGGACTGAAATTTGTGGATTGAATTCGACATTGAAGAACATGCTTGATTGTGTTGGTTATTTATGTTGTTGGTAGCAAAAGCAATTATTGGGTTGAACTGATGTTATTTGAGGTATCAGGACCAGGTACCTATGTTTTCTATGGGAATTGACCCCGCTATGTACCTAGCTCGTTGAATATTCACTCAACGTATTGAGACCTCAAGTTTCGTTGAAAATTACATGTTGTTCCTCCACTAAAAATAAATGTTTTTGGCAGTAGCTGCACTTTGGTCTTCCTTTAGAAATTTGATCAAAGTGCATCTATACTAAGTACACTCCGCTTCTTACCTAAATCTGAATCTGCCATATTACAAACAAAAATTAAAAATGAATTAAATTAAGACATTCTGAAAAATGACTGTTGTTTGTGACGATTGTTTTTTGTTTTTGTAAGTTACTTTGTCGTGGCTATTAAATTATTAATATTTTTCCTCGCAGAAATTGGGCGGTTTCAGGTTTTTCATTCGAATATTTGTCAGTTAAATAATTTTTGTTTCATTTCGCTTTGATTTTACAACCAAAAGAAATTATTTTTTTTTTAATTTGAATCAAATTATATGGTATTGGTTTAAATTCGCAGATTGAATTTTATCGAAATAGAAATGAAAATAAAAAAAAAGGAACAGTTATGATTCATTTCAGTGAAATGAAAATGATCGATTGATTGAAATGATCGAATCATTTTTGTAATCAATTATTGAATGATTCGATCATTTAAAATGAACGATTTACACAGCTCTACAAACCAAAAGTTGACTATTGGCATTGCTGGCATAAATTTGAAAAATCGATGCTTTTCCCACAGCCAATTGTATGCGGCTTGCTCCAGAGTTGGCACACTGAAAAATGTATAACTTTTAACTCAAAAAAAAAATATGGTTTTTTTTTTGGTTGTATTAACGCACTGCACGTATAGTTAGATTCCTATCTGCTAAAACTTCGTCAAATCCACCAGAAGTCATCTGGCTATTAGTATATAATTAGTGCTTCCTTGTATATTATAATATTAAATGCCTACACATTATATCAAACATCTTATTAAAACAGCTCCAAACGCGTTTATGTATGTACATGACCAACAACTTATAAGAATAAACAGGGCTCAATGTTCACACTGCTTTAAAAGTTCACATAATCTAAAATCTAAATTCTAATTTTCAATCAAAATTTCTCTAGAATATTTTGATTATATATGTATGTACCCAAATGTACACTATGTTAATCAAAACTCTGAAAAAATTATACTTACCCTGCTGTATTTGGAACAAAGTGCTCTTCGGTTTCATTTGACAACGAGAATCTCGCAATTGTTGTTGTTGTTGATGACTCTCAAGTAAAACCCTTAACTCTTCATTATTAAGAGCTTCATTTCCATTTGAGTGCTTTGCAATGTTTTCATCTACGAAGTCGAAGTTGTCAGCCTCAATACCGTTATTGTCATCATCAGTAGCCCCAGCAGTATCGACGATACCTCTTCCATAAGTTACAGCTAAAAAATGCAAAAATATGGAAACATAAAAGATGAATAATTTTGCTTTGGCACATCGATTTTATTGATGATGATTTTCAATACGAGTAGTTACGGAGCTGCTGGCAATTTGCCACTATTGATGATAACGAAAAATTTAAGATTGCAATGCAATAATTTAATCTAATTCTGGAAAAAAAGTTCTTATGTTAAATAAATCTTTAAATAATATAACAAGTTATAGAAAAATATTGTATCAAATAATACTACATATACATATGCACATAATGTAATAAACCGAGTCTAAAGTTGCCGTTGTGCAAAAAGCATTCCAAAGAAATTCAATTATGTTTAACCTTGAAAACGCATTTCGTAAAAAAAAATATTGATCTGCTGAATTTGATTCATAAATGAGGGCAAATAACGAACGTTAGAATGTTTAGATTCTAAATGGGGTTAAGTTGAAATGCCTTTTCGGACGTTCAAATACGCTACTTGAGAAAGTTGGTAAATAATTATTTTCCGAATAAGGGTAGCTTTAAATTAAGTACGATTAAACGTAATTATATTCAATGTACTGCGTTAATATATTATCTGAGTCAAAGATATTTGTACCCTTTAGCGTTAAACTTTCATGCTCAAACGACTTGCTAACCCCTCAACAAAATAAATAATTTTTGGTTGAAACCTGTTTAGTTAATGTGACTGTTTCGGAAACAATATAGGGTTTTAAGCTCTAACGTGTCAAACTCCATTGGGGGATAACTAAGATGTAATGGAATTTTAAAAACTATTTTCAAAACCGATATTTTTGAGTCTAAAGTTTTTGCTCAAAAACAGGAAATTTAAGACTTTTTGGGGGACCTTTTGATCGAAATATTATACAGGGTGTCCGGTAATTCGTGTGCCATACTTTGGGATATGTTTCTTGGTCATATTCTAAGAAAAAAATTGTTCTACAGTAAAGTCTGATCTTCAACTTTGACATCACTTTTTGACGATTTAAGAAAAGGCTAACTTTGGTGTATACCCTGACCAATGTTAAGTTCAATTTCTCTGTCATTACTAGTAGTAGGGACCTCATTTTGGATATTGTCAAGCCACATTGAAGGATTCGTACGTTTCGGATGAATATTATTAATAAATATTAATAAACCCAGCACGAAAAATATCAAGTTTCACGTAGAAAACTAAATTAGCATAAGAAAAATTACAAAACAAAAACATTATACTGAAACATTTGAAATAATTTTTAATATAAGAAAAACGAAATTCTTATACTATATTTTGGAGACTTTTTTTCCGGCAACACTGACATGTTTGAAATAGACATTCTATTTCGGAAAAAAATTCAAAGAGTGCATAACTTTTTCTAGTTGCTAAAAATATCTAATGATCATTGAGCCCGTTCGGCTTGTTGTCCGATAGGGTATCTAAGATACTTCGGTGGCGAACGACCAAAACCGTATAGGTAACATTTACTATCAAAGTCAAAACAAATTATTTGCTGGCAAATCTCAGATCGAGTTAACTACTTGCCTTATTTACTACAATTAGTTACGTCTGCTACATACGTAGATAATTCATAAAAAAATAGAATGGAAACCAAACAATTTTGCACATTATGTTGATAGAAAAATTGAAAATGTTTTATTTACCATAATAATACGGGAGGCGACCGTCAGATTACCTACCTCATTCGGAGATAGAAAAAAACTATAATTAGTCGATAGTGTTCATAAAAACATTTGTAAAACCACTGGTCGGGCAAACTTTTTCAGGGAAGTTTGGGTTGAAAAGGATCACTTCCGGTACCGTTTTTTGAAGAGAAACTACCTCATCGGGAGAACGAAAATCTTCATACAGGGTAGGATGGGTATTATATCTAGATTTGAAAACTTTTGGTCGGGCAAACAAAATCGAGGAATAAATGCTTCCCCGACCAACTCAAATAACGGTTTTTTTGATGAAAATCTACCTCATCGGGAAATGGATGATATTAGTACCAAAACAAAGGGCAGACAGTCTTCTTTTCAAATCCGTTGGTCGGGCAAAGGTTTTTAGGGAATAACCCTCCCCCCGACCAATTTTAGAAAAAAAAATGACAAAAACAACTTTCTCTTATTTTTTAACTTCAAATGTCTAAAAAATTATTGCAAATTCATAATATTACTGTAAACAAAAGCCAGAATAGTATTTTTATCAAATCCAGAGATTTTGTAGCTACCCACAACCCCCCCCCCCCTTTCCCTTCTTCGATGAAAAGTATTGTATAATATTATTTTTCGTATGTTAAGTTCACTTCAAAAGTAAAATAAAAACAACTTTCTTGATCAAATAGATATTATTTTACAATATAAAGACAACATACATTTGTCCCTTTAACAAAGAAATACTTACTACTTACAAGGGTTTCTCTTTGCCTTACCATTACTGTGATTTGTAACATAAAAAACACAATTATTCATAAAAAAAGCTTTATAAGAATAACCTTAATTTATTAAGTGTTATAGGACACTACTCATACTTAAAATACACCTCAATACTTAACTATTAAACAAAATAAGCCCAGAGTACCTCCTGGAATAGAAACCGATAAAAATTTAAGCACCCATGTAGCATTTGATAATATTGATCGGTATGTCGAGACTTTTAATGGAAAAGATACTCTTCATGATACAGTTGGTATAATATATCAGTTTACAGCTAATCCAAATTTAGCGCATGTCGCTAGTAGTTCTGTAGAAGTTCCGAACAACCCTAACGAACAGAGTGAGTGTTCTTCTAGAAAAAGAAGACCATTTGAGGAAATACCACGTGATATTCAACCCTATATGAAAAGAATTACTTCTAACACAACTTTGCTTCGCTTAGAGGATATCATAAATGCTACAACCGATTCAACACGATTTACGAAAGAAAATGCAATTATTAAAGATTTAATTTGGTCTATATCGCTCTCTCAAATTTCTGAAACACCAATGTGGATAGATTTCAACAGTAAAACTACAATAGACAAAAGCGAGACTCAGATTATAGATTATTTGCCTCAAATACTGTTACTGTTGCACATACAACATTAAAATATGCCCAAAAGATTGCCAATGAAATTGGCCAAAAAGAAATCGTATTAACCTATGATTTAGCGATTGCTAAAATGGCTATGCAGATGAAAATCAAACTTTAAACAATGTTTTTATTAACTTGGGAGTATTTCATACACAAAATGACTTTTTTTAAAGCTTTGGGAAAATTTATCGATGGATCTGGTGTAGCTGATATTTTAATTCATTCTGAAGTTTTGGCCGAAGGATTAGTAAATGGATTTATTGATGGCAAACATTTTAATAGATGCAAAAGAATACATCTTTTGCTATCAGGGGCAATTCAAACTTTACATTTTGAACAATTTTGTTTAGAAAATGAGGTTCATATTGAAGAAGATTTACATCGCATACACGATAACCCAATAGAACCAAATGAAGTCCTTGTTATGAGTTCATTATTAGAAGATGTCATAAGTAAATAAAGGTAATATTGTAATGTTACTCTAAAAGGAGGTGATGGAAAAACTCCACAATTTTTCATACAATACGTTGAGCTTATGAACGTATTTTTTAGACTTTCGAGAAGTATCAGAACGAATGATTTTGATTTGTATGTGGATTCTATATTGAGTTGTCTAATTTATTTTTTGTATTTAATCAACCCAATTATGCAAGATGGATATTGAAATACTGTAGTGTGTACAGAACAACATATAGTCAATATATATTTGCATTCATATACACATGTCACATACTACTACATTATGTTTATGTACAGACATTTCATGGTGTCTGACTCTCAGTCAGCACTTCACTTGAATATAGTTGCTTTAACTAATCACATCAATTGTAAATCATTCTTAATATTAATTATTATAATAAATATATACTAAATTAGTTTGTCAATATGTGGTTGCATTATTAATTTAATTAAACACAATAATTTGGCGACGAGGACGTTTTTTATTTTTTTTATTTCCAAGTATTTAAATTTCGCTTCCAAATTTATTGACTTGAAATTAAATGGCCGACCAAGAATTAATTGCACAGTTCTCTGAACTGTTAAAGAAACAACAAACTTGGATGGAAACGGTTATTAAAGATCAAAAAGAAATCGTTAATAAAGTTTTAATCAAATCATCAAATTCAGAGAGCTCTGCAAGTGCCAAAAGTGCAGTTCCAGTGTTTGCCAAATTTGATAAAGCTAAGCAAACGTGGAAGTCATATCTTAATCAGTTAAACCAGCATTTTAGTGCATATAGTGTGACGGAAGATAATCACAAAAGAGCTTTTTTTCTTTCATGGGCAGGCTCGGATTTATATGATCTAACGCAAAACCTGTTTTCGGGAAAAAAAATTGAAGAAGAGACATATGAGACAATCGTAGGCAAATTATCGGAACATTTTGCAGAAAGAACCCATGTGCTAGCCGCTCGTTTTAATTTTTTTCAAATGCGCATGAAAGAAGGACAAAAATATTCGGAATGGTTAGCGGATTTGCGTGGTGCCGCTAGAGACTGTAATTTTTTTTGTGAAAAAACAAATTGTAAAGAACCGTTTGTTGACAGTTTGTTACGGGATATCATAGTTCTCCATACACCACATGATGTTGTTCGTTCCGCTGCTTTACAAAAACCTAATCCAAGCTTAGCTGATGTATGTGCTATCGCTGAAACGTATGAATCTACTCAAAAATCGGTGCTTGCTATCAAAGGAGATTCTTCGTGTCAAGTTTATCAAGCTAACTTTTCTAAAAACTATAGATCACGCTCGCGTTCAGGCTCATTTTCTTTTCGTAAGCCGGATAAAAATTCTAAATTTCAATCTGCACAGAAAGATCAAGACAATTCGCGCTCATGCCCCGGTTGTAACATTCGTCATTCTCGCTTTGAATGCCCCGTTCGCAATGCTACTTGTCGGTTATGTGGGCAGATAGGCCACATTTCTTCAGTCTGCCGCTATAAAGTGAAAAATAACTTCGGAAAAATACAAAGTAAGAACCAGAATCGCCAATCAGCTCAAGGTAATCGGCAAGAAAACGTTTATGCGATTGAAGCTGTTCAAGGGACTTCAGATAACGACATGTGCCATCAAATAAAGCAGGAAGGCAAGGTATTTTATGTGCATTTGATAATAAACGGTATCTCTTTACAGTTCCAGCTTGACACCGGAGCAACTTGTTCCCTGATTGGTCTCAAAGCATTCAGGCAGCTTGGAGAACCTGAATTGCAGCCTACAAGACAAATTTTAAAAGCATATGGAGACCAACTTGTTCCGATTAAAGGAACTACTCATGTAAGCGTAAGCTGGAAAAATAATGTCCATGATTTACCTCTTTTAGTAACCGATATGGAAGAAGGCGCTAGTATACTGGGAATGGATTGGTTCCACAAATTAAATTTTTCGATAAGCTGTTGCAACATTCTTGAAGAACCATCTCCACTGCTGCCTGCTGCTTCCAATGCAAATTTGGATACTATGGTAAGAGATGTGTGTTCACGATTTCCTGAAGTGTTCTCCCAGGAGTTAGGTTGCTGTAAGGATTTTAAAGCGAAACTCTTTTTGAAGCCAGGGGCACGCCCAAAGTTTTGCAAACCACGTCCCCTTCCGTTTGCCTTGATGGAACCCGTCAAAGCTGAGCTTGATCGCTTAGTAGAAGTTGGTGTTTTGGTGCCTGTACCTTTTAGTGAATGGGCAGCACCCATTGTAGTTGTGCAGAAACAGTCAGGCAGCCTACGAATATGCGGCGATTTCAAGATAGGTGTGAATCCTCAGCTGGATGTTGCTAGACATCCGATGCCACGTTTTGAAGAAATATGCCACAAGTTAAAAGGAGGCCAGCATTTCACTAAAATTGACCTTTCTGAAGCATATTTTCAGGTTGCTGTTCACGATGATTCCAAGCCCATACTGGTTATAAATACGCCTTTTGGATTACTACGTTTTGAGAGGTTGCCACCTGGTATTAGTAGTGCACCTGGTATTTTCCAAAACCTCATCGAACAGATAATAGGAGGAATGGAGCATTGTGCAGCATTTGTTGATGACTTGATTGTTACGGGCCACAATCCAACTGAACATTGCCAAGTTTTGGAGGAGCTCCTACGCCGTTTTTCTGCTAATGGACTACGCTGCAACATCGCGAAATGTAAGTTTGCTCAATCTAGTGTTAATTATTTAGGACACCAAATAGATGCTGGAGGAGTTAGCCCACTAGAAGATAGAGTGGAAGCCATTAAAAAGATGAAACAACCTGCTAATTTAGGAGAGCTGCAAGCTTTTTTAGGAAAAATAAATTATTATGGGAAGTTTTTAAAAGATTTTTCTTCAATGTCTGCTCCGCTCAATGAGCTTCGGAAGAAGGGAATGCCTTTTATATGGACGGATCGACAAGAGGATTCATTTCAAGGCCTAAAACGCAGTATTGTTGATGCAACAAAGCTAGTTCACTTTAGAGATGACTACCCACTTATACTCGCCTGTGATGCTTCATCTTACGGTATAGGTGCTGTTTTGCTCCATAGGTACCCTGATGGAACTGAGCGTCCCATTGCTCACGCCTCTAAAACACTAAATGATTCCCAAAAGAAGTACAGTCAGGTGGAAAAAGAAGCGCTATCAATTATCTTTGGCGTTCAAAAATTTCACCAATATGTTTATGGCAGACGATTTGAGCTTATAACTGACCATAAACCACTTTTAACTCTTTTTCATCCCCAGAAACAACTTCCAGTGATGACGGCTCACAGGCTTCAGAGATGGGCCATCAAACTTATGGGGTACAATTATTCTATCAGGTATAAGCCGACGAATGCGCATGGTAACGCTGATGCGCTGTCACGTTTACCTGCTGGCTCTGACCAGATATTTGATAATTCTGAAGTGTGTCTTGAAACAAAGCTTGAATTGGATGAGGAAATCTCAAAATTTCCACTAAATGCTAAGCTCATTGCTAAAATGACGCTAAAGGATCCAATTCTTAAAAAGATTCACGGTTTTGTCGAAACAGGTTGGCCAGAAACATCAAATAATTTGGAATCTTCGCTGAAACCATATTTTGCTCGTAGGCTTGCAATTACGATTCATAATGGAGTTCTTATTTATCAAACAA
Organism: Philhelius festivus; assembly: GCA_963931855.1. NCBI lineage: Eukaryota > Metazoa > Arthropoda > Insecta > Diptera > Syrphidae > Philhelius > Philhelius festivus. The sequence continues at coordinate 131,908,889 of OZ007555.1, read as the reverse complement.
ATTATAGCAGAGTTGTAATACCTTCTTGTTTGCAGGACCGAGTTTTCAAGCTGCTGCATATCGGACATTGGGGAGTTGTGAGGACCAAGCAGCTTTCACGCCTTCATTGCTGGTGGCCATCCCTAGACGAGTACATTGAAAAGAGCATTAGTCAATGTGAGCCCTGTCAACAAAACAGCAGTAGCCCGAAACAGGAATTCGTCAGCTGGCCAACACCGCAGAATGCTTGGAGTAGAGTGCACGTGGACTTTGCTGGTCCATTCTTGAATCGCATGTACTTTATTTGTGTGGATGCCCTAAGTAACTTTCCGTATGTGATTGAAATGAGCTCCACAACTTCTGAAGCAACAATTAAAGCTCTCCAAAATATATTTGCTATTGAAGGTTTGCCAGAGACCCTAGTCTCTGATAACGGTAGCCAATTTTCTTCAACCATGTTTGCAGAATTTTGTAATAAATTGGGCATCGTTCACATCAAAACTGCGCCATTTCATCCAGCTTCAAATGGTGAAGCTGAGAGAATGGTGCGAACGTTCAAAACTGCTATTAAAAAAACAAATTTCTGGAGGTGTCAATGAAAGAGATGCCTTAATAACTTTTTTGACTTCTTACAGATCAACGCCGAACATAACAGGCAAGACACCATCTGAGCTTTTACATGGTCGACCGATGCGTTCGTTATTATCCCAACTGAAGCCGATCTCTAAACATCATCAAGCCGAAATAGCTACTGCAAAGTTTCATCCCGAGCAACGAGTATTCATTCGGAATTACGCCCGAGGTCCGAAGTGGATTTCAGGTGTTGTTCAGAGTAAGATTGGGAAGAAGATGTACCTTGTTCGAATTTCAAAAGGTGTTGCACGGCGACATCAGAACCAAATGCGTGGTGTTTTATCTTCAAAAGAATTCGATGCCGGTCGACTTCTTAATGACAACATAGGGACTAGCTCTCCCCAGTTAGAGACTGATAATCTACCTTCTACATCAGAGCCCCCTCAAAGTATTTTAAAGCCAATTGAAGTTAGGAGATCGACCAGACCATCAAAACCTGCTGTCAGATTCCAATCAACGGTAACACTTAGGAATAGAAGAAGACGTTGAAACTAAGAAGGGAGGAGTGTAGTGTGTACAGAACAACATATAGTCAATATATATTTGCATTCATATACACATGTCACATACTACTACATTATGTTTATGTACAGACATTTCATGGTGTCTGACTCTCAGTCAGCACTTCACTTGAATATAGTTGCTTTAACTAATCACATCAATTGTAAATCATTCTTAATATTAATTATTATAATAAATATATACTAAATTAGTTTGTCAATATGTGGTTGCATTATTAATTTAATTAAACACAATAAATACCACAATAACTTAGCATAGTTAAAAATTCGTAATTATGTGTTGATAAATGAATTTAAACGCGGTGCTTTTGGGATTAAACGCACGGCAAAGAGTCTAGCAAGAGGTCCTGTTGACTTAACACTCGAACAGATAATAAATGCTGATACAGCGAACTCTTTAATTGGTATTACTCATTTCACAAATTCGATTTTAGCAAGGCAGCGTTGGGCCCTCAGTCATAACATACGCACACAAATAATTTCCAAAATGTTCGCTGAAATCAAGTTTGATCAAGAGGATGACATAACCCATGAACTTGCACATAATCGCATCCAAAAAGACAGAAGGCGTTATTTGAAATAATTCTTTTAAACAAAATATTATTTCAATTTGAACCAAATGTGTAAGTAATTTACTTCATATTACAACAGGAATAGCAGCATCCGAAGAAACTGCAGATTTTCTTTTAAGTGCTTTTCAAACCGGAAACAGTAAAAAAATCGCCTTTATCGAGGAGTGTTTCGAAAATTGTGAACGTTTCGTTAAAACTTGAGTCGGAACAATATTCAAAATTTCTCATCTCAGTGTTTGAAAAGGTTTCAAAAAAATAAAAATGGCAGAAAAACAAGCACTGATTAAAATGGAGAGAGATGTGTTTGTGCGACTTTTAGCTATAGCTTTGGAAAAGAAAATTGATATGGAAGTATGCTTATCATATCCACTTGCAGCTGTTTTGGCCTAAAAGCTCAAAAACCGAATTCATTTATCTGAACCAATTTGTCCAAATATTGAAATTATAGATGGTTTTTACTTTTTTCATCTTTTGGGAGTTTCAATTCCAGTTCCTGAAACATTTGAAAAAATTTTCGAAATAATTTTGAGGACAGTATGCTGAACAAACGCTTCGGAAGTGCATTTAGTTTTTGATAGGTATTTGCATCCATCTATTAAAGACGTTGAGCATATTTTTCGTAATAAACAAGAAACAGTTAATTACACGATTCTTGGACCGTTACAAAAACGAAATAATGACTTCCTAAAGTGTCTGAAATAATCCCAAATTCAAAGAAGCTCTGGTAAAATTTTTAGCACAACATTGGGAAAACGACTCTTTAGTTCCGATTCTTGGAAATAAGAAAGTTTTTTTGACCTTAGATGACACATGCTACTCCTATACAGTTCAAAATCAATTTTTAAATTTGAAGAAATTGCATTTAATTGTAGCCATGAAGAAGCGGAAACGCGCATCATTTACCATATAAGCAAGTCAAACTCTCACTCAAAAATATATATTAAATTTATTAAAAATAGATATTAATTGCATTAATTGCTCTCAGCTAGCTACCGCATTAGGCAGTAGTTTATGCGTTTCTTTGCCAGCGTTTCACGCATTTTTTAGGAAAGCGAAAGCAAAACCATTAAGTCTTTTAGAAAAAAAATGAACGTTTTCAAACAGCGTTTGCAGCGTTGAGTAAAAGTCAGAATAATCTAGATGATGTTGACACTGAAACGATTCAAAATTTTACGTTGCAAATATATGGCGTTAAGAATTGTAGCAACGTAAATTTAGCGAGGGTTCAAATGTTTCAAAGTCTATATGCTGCGAAAAATAACACTGCTGGAAATATTTTCAAAAATATGAAACACTTCGACTCTAGTTTAATTCCACCTTGCATAAAATCTCTTCAACAAAAAATTAAAAGAACAATTTTTGTTAGTTCGATTTGGACAAACGCGACGGAATTAAATTGTGTAAAAACTAAAGCCGACGATTTTTGCTGGATTTTAAAAGATGAAAGGTTCTTGCCTCTTTGGTATGAAGGGGAACCAACACCACTAAATATTCCTTTTTAGAACAAGATTCCGATGACGACACTATTTTAAAAAGATAATAATGAATTATTATTCATTTTTGTATGTACATAATATATATGTACATATTTCGCGCAAATTAAATTTTGTTTGTTTATTGTTTTATTTATACATCTATATTTATTTTGAATAAGAAATATTTTTTTTGCTAGGTATATTGTTAGAAAAGAACTGAAATTTTATATAGATCTAAATGAAATTTTTTGAATTAAAAGCTTTTTGTAATTTATTTTGATCTGATTTGAATAATTGAAATATTGTAATGCTGGATATTAAAGTGGATCTCTTTGGTTAATTGTTAAGAATTAAGAAGTCCTTTAATTAAGTGTGATACAAAATTTCAAAACACTACAAAAATGAAAAATAAATACTACGAATACTAAACTGTTCGAAGTTACTAATTTTATTTTGCGAATAATCACAATAATGATAAGGCAAATAGTGTTGAAGAGAAACCCTTGTAAGTAGTAAGTATTTCTTTGTTAAAGGGACAAATGTATGTTGTCTTTATATTGTAAAATAATATCTATTTGATCAAGAAAGTTGTTTTTATTTTACTTTTGAAGTGAACTTAACATACGAAAAATAATATTATACAATACTTTTCATCGAAGAAGGGAAAGGGGGGGGGGGGGTTGTGGGTAGCTACAAAATCTCTGGATTTGATAAAAATACTATTCTGGCTTTTGTTTACAGTAATATTATGAATTTGCAATAATTTTTTAGACATTTGAAGTTAAAAAATAAGAGAAAGTTGTTTTTGTCATTTTTTTTTCTAAAATTGGTCGGGGGGAGGGTTATTCCCTAAAAATCTTTGCCCGACCAACGGATTTGAAAAGAAGACTGTCTGCCCTTTGTTTTGGTACTAATATCATCCATTTCCCGATGAGGTAGATTTTCATCAAAAAAACCGTTATTTAAGTTGGTCGGGGAAGCATTTATTCCTCGATTTTGTTTGCCCGACCAAAAGTTTTCAAATCTAGATATAATACCCATCCTACCCTGTATGAAGATTTTCGTTCTCCCGATGAGGTAGTTTCTCTTCAAAAAACGGTACCGGAAGTGATCCTTTTCAACCCAAACTTCCCTGAAAAAGTTTGCCCGACCAGTGGTTTTACAAATGTTTTTATGAACACTATCGACTAATTATAGTTTTTTTCTATCTCCGTATGAGGTAGGTAATCTGACGGTCGCCTCCCGGACTATAAGGATGAAGAACTTTAAGAATAATATATGACAGATTGGAAGTTTATTTTTGGAGACAAACAATTTTCTTTGGCATAATCAAAGGATATGGATTATGAACACATAATTTAAAAATATTTTTAAATGCTGTATTTACTATACAAGGTACATACATACAAATTTTACCTAAAAACTTTTCAAAAATAATGAAAACCAAGAACTGGTTTAGTTAAATTGAAACTTGAAACTGTTTGTTTTTAAGAAAGGCACCACATGTGTCGAAGAGAGCTCCAGTACGATCATTTTCCATTTTAATTGGAGTAAATCAACCTTCAGCCCAATAATTATGTAGTTTCGACCAGCCATTTTCGCTTATTAAAAATGAATAACTGAAGGTTTCATTTAAAAATTAATATTTCAAATACACAGCTGACAACCTGACTGACAGATCATTTGACATATGAAACAACGTCCGCTAAAATTTGTTACATTAACTACATTTAACTACATAAATTACGTACTAGACGTAAAAAAATGTAGTTGTTTCTAAAAAGTGACAGTTCGGCCAACCCTGGACTCGACATTAAAGAAAATAGATCAGCTGAAATGTCAGCTGTTTTTCGAAATTCCCCTCGGATAGTTTAGAATACCAAACATTTTTGGACAGCTTTAGATTTCTGTTTGACATCAGCTGTTTTGTTCATCAGGTGATTTTTCCTATGTCATTACAACAACACAAACATATCCAGATACCCTGGGATACGCTGCCTAACACGCCCATTATTATAGCATCACTAACAACAAACTTCAACAAAGAAAACGTAAAAATACTACTGTTAGCTACTTCTTGAAGTAAATTAAGTTGCAAAAAAGTTATACCTACATAAATGAAAATAACGTTTGTGTTATTGTTCAGCATGATTTCCTTTATTGTATTTTCTTAAAGATAGGACATAAGCAATATTTATAATATTCTTATAACTAAAAACTAGTTGAAAATCATTGTAATTTTGTTATAACCTAAGTTGGTCTTGGCGAAAGTTTCATTTATAACATAATACATAATTCAAAGTGTGCTGTGCTGGTTACCTTATTGCTTTCAAAGTTGTAGAAACTTTCAGTTGAGCGACTTCTAAATATATAATCTTTTAAGAACATCTTTCTTTTTTTGGAACATAGATATTACAAAGAGTTTTGTATGTACAAAAGTATAATTGACTGATTGAAACAATTTCCAAAATCATTCCTTCTTGTTCCATGAAAAATAAGACATTTCCTTGTATCTATCTAGTTTGCAAAGCTGGAACACGCACACATATAATTTAAACTTAACATTTCTCTTCGAAGTTTTACTATCATTGATATGAACACTGTTTTCATCCCTAAAGTAGTTCTTTTGTAACAGATTGTGATTCAACTAGCTGAAAGCTTTCCCGTATATTGAATCCCCAGCAACATCTTTGTATTTAGCCTCGTAACATTCATCCACTATAACAGTTAGTTTATATACAATACAGGTCTCCAATTAGATGCATTTTTGAAACTCAAATTTGATCAAAATTCCACGTTGGGCAAGCTTCAGCCATTCAGTCTAAAAACTTGATTTACTTTTCATTATTTTTAATGCTGTTTTTTTTTCGAAAACTGCTTTTAAAACTTCGAATTTGTTGCTATGCGATACATAATGAATTTCCAAAACACACTTTCCTCGTTGTGTGTTGATTGATGTCTTTCCCCGGGAGAGCAAAGGTGCATTTTCATGCGTAGATTACTTGTGAGATGAATACAAGGTAATTTTTTACCACATTGACATCAGCGCTATTTAATCTTCTTTTTTTCAATTCTTCAACGTCCTCCACAACCCCTTTTGTAAATCTTGATTTTGGATTTTTGAAGATTTAATTCAAGATTCCAAAAACAACAGTAGTCATGCAATCCGTCTATTGTCTATAGGGGAGAAGGGGGTACATTTGACACTTAGTTTTTAAAAGTCTGTATTTCCGAAAACTGTTAATGTATTCCAATGTTTTGTTTTGTATTTGATTTATTGAAGATTATGCTAACATATAATTTTTTGTTTTAAAACATTTCCACATTTTAAAGAAAAATATTTTCTAAAAAAAGTCATTTTGTCAAAAGTGCCCCGGGAGCCGAGCACATTTGACTTTAAAAGGGGTACATTTGACAATGGTTGATTAAACCCCACATGGTGTGCATTATATTTCTGAAAGTATCAACGGATCCAGCACGTTTGTTGTTTGAATAGTAAAAAAGTAAATTTTTGTTTTTAAACAATGTATTAAACAATAAAACGAAGAAAATAAATCAGTAAATTCACTTTCTAAATAAAAAAAAAACAACAAGAATAAAAAACATAAATTATTTCATTTATAAACATAAAAAATCAGTCCATATAAATCTAAATTCAAATTTATCGATATCGACATTTTTTAAATAATTTATTTAATACATAATTTCCCAAAATCAACGTCAAACAAACATTTTTTTGCAAAAGTCAAAGATGCCCCGAAGGAACTTTTTAATTTAATTTTTTTTTTTAATAACTTATATTATATTTTCACAAAACTGGCTTCAATTTATTGAACTTTAAGAATAGTACTAACATAATATTGATTTACGATAAAAAAATTTATTTTATTAGGTTCACAAATCCCTTACGTACCGGTGATCAAAAATTAGATCAGAGACACAGAAAACACAAAAACACGTGGTACTCCGCGAAGAGTTAAAGAAAGTCTGCCAAATTTCATAACGTTTCTTGAAATCAAACTAAGCTTCTTCCTTCATCCAAACTTTTCTTTTTTAAGGGCACGATCATACCGAAAAACGCAAAGTCAAATGTGCCCCGGTGTCAAATGTACCCCAGCTTACCCAACATTATACAATCATTAGCTGAAAAGATTCTGGTATGTAATACAGCATCACAACGTCATCCGCGAACATAAAACGTTTTACACAAGTGTCAGATTTCGTTTAGAATAACTCCGATTGAATTTAGATGTGTCATCTGTAGGTAGAAGTGGATATTACTCAGTGTATGTACTGACAAATGGAGATAAAATTTGTTACGATTTGTTGTTCAATGTATTTACCATAAGAAAAAAGCAAAAAGAGGCTCGAAAAACATAAATTTTACTAATTAATTTTGTATGAACGGGTATCGTATCAATATTATGATTTTAACAGAATAATAATATGTATTTATTTCTAAATCAGGTGGAAAATATTTCAAAAACATAATTAATCCTGTGCAATTTGTACTCAAAAAATGTTAAGAAATCGCAAGAAAACAACAACAAATACTTAAAAAAAATGGATACACATGAATTTTTTTAATTAAGTCACAAAAACAACAAAGTTTCTTTCATTTTTGTGCTTTTAATTTGTCTTGATTATCATAGAAATTTGTTAAGAAGAAAAAATAAAATTTTTCACAGAACGAAAACACTAAACTACGTACACCGACCGAATTGAATTGAAAAATTAATAGAAAAACATAGTATTAGTAAACTTTATTGTGTTTTTTTTGTTAAATTTGTACATAGTAATTTAATTAGATACACTTGAAATTGCTGACTTAGAAATGGTCAGGTGACAGGGGTCTTATGTTTGTTTTATTTTTAATTAAATAGATAATTATTGATTTAAGGACAAATATTCTACCTTGAGACTAAAATATGGCTAGTCAAAGAAGGTCATGCAAATTACTTCTTAAAAAAATTGTTTCATCTGTTATTCGCATACGATATGTTTACGATTTTTGAAGATTAGTTACAAAAGATTAATTAAGTTTCTTTCTATATTTTCAACCTGATTTAGAAATTAACACATATTAAAATCATAAAATGCATACCGCTTCATATAAATTTGATTAGTTAAATCAATGTTTTACCGACCCATTTTTGCTTTTTCTATGGGAAAATACCTACATTGAACGTCAAATCTAAAAAAAAATCTATCTCCAATTGAAGGTTCACGCGCTGACTGCCAGGTGCCTTGACTCCATGTGTCAATAGGTACGATCATATTTTGTTGTATTTAAGAGAAGTTTCTTCTATGACAATATGTATATAAAATTGAAAGGAAATGTTTTTGAATAAGACAGAACCAAACTCTGACTATTCACTTTCGGGTCGCTGATTCATTTACAACATAGCTAAGACTGATCCAATACCTGCCATCAACTCCTTAACCCCAAAGTCTCGGCAAAATAAAAATGCATAAAAAACTACTCAAATCACAATTCACAAACATAAAAGCCTCCACTTCTTCAGAGTGCCATTTACCTGTTCGATTGGAATTCGAGTTCTTCTCGTTCATTGTAATTTATTTTTTGAAGAATGAAGTGGAAAATTGGACTTTATTCCTTGAATTAAGTACTCAGTTGTATAGGGTTTAAGTGAAAATATCACTCAATAGGCACACTTTTGAAGTTATAGGTACCTAGTACAAAACACCCTGTTGATTATGATTGTTTTGACGCTTTTTCAGTATAACGAATTAATTATTATTTTCTTGATTCGCGGGCAACAACAACAACACTTGACTCGTATAGTCACACTGTGGAAGTGAAACAGGCACTGAAACTTGCAACAATTTGTTTATATTTTGAACCTAGAGTCTATTTAATAGGCAACCAATACGAACACGTGTTTAGAACCTCAACTTGAGACTCATAGATTGTTTTCGTTTACTGTTACATTGGCTTCACTATCACTGAGGATTAAAGGTCTTAACCCAGCGGCGTAGCGTAGGGGGGGCGGGGGGGGGCGGTCCGCCCCGGGCGGCAGGCCTAGAGGGGCGACAAAATGTCGCCGGTGATACGGGTAGAGTAGAAATCATATGTTTCATGGCAGATCGTTTTACAAGTCAACAAACAACAATGATGTAAATTTGAAATTTGCCACCCTATCTGTGGTTCGTCGTTGACCGCTTTCGTGAATTCGTAGACGGTGAGTAGGGCCGTAACAGTGCATTCCGTATTGTCGCGCTGATCGCGAAACTAAAACAAAGCGTTCCGAAACTCTCGCGAAACTGAAAGGGAGTGTTCCGAAACATATGACATGCATATGCGAGATATGATAAGATAACTAGGATTCGACGGAAACGTTATTCTAGTCTCAGCCAGCTCAATGTTTTTGCTCCCTCCCGCATCACAGAAAGTTATTTCGATTGTGTTGTTTATAGATTAAATACGAGTACTGTTGAATCTTCTAAAACTAAGCACTTAGTACTTCACTCAACCTTTGAACTAGTTTTTGAAAATGAAAATGAAAAGAGGAAGTGGCGCGGAATACCGCAAGAAAAAGGCTAAGAAAGAAGCAGACGCGAAGACGCGAAATATTTCAGTTCTAGTTCTGGTTCAAAAGCTACGTTAACGTCTTCGGCGGCATCCAGCAGCAGCGGAAGTGATTCCAATATAAGTAAGATTCTTCCATCTACAATCGTGAGTGGACTAGAATTGTCCTCCGGCCAATATTCATGGGAATGCACAACTTATTTTACGGGCAACTTATTTTCTGGTGGTCCCACCACAGAGCAGGGTCAAGACGAAGTCGACTCACTAGAAGTATCTCAAGTATCTAGTCACAAGCCTGCAGAAAAAGTGAACCTCGTGAAACTGTAAAGACGCTTAACAATAACTTTGTGGAAGTTCTTGAGGTACGGATCGGTAGCCAGTCTTCTTCTGACAGTCATGCAGTCATTCAACTTCCTCACTTTTCTTGGCTTTTGAGCTGCAGAGCTACCTGAAGAAGATGACGCACATATTTACCTGCAGCAATGTGGACTGAGTGTGGATAAGTGTGCTCAGAAACTCTGCGTTTTAAAAGCTCTCCTGGTGAAGAGCAGAGACCGTTTAGTCCAAGCCGCAATCGACTTTTCTAAAATTTTTCGAAAAAAACTCGGAATCGATCTCAAAACAAGTACCTACAATTCGCAGGAAAAAACGCATGCATGGAGATGAATCCGCAGATGCAGCTTTGTCTCACGAGCCTCATTCGTAAGGCTCGTAAAATCCGTTTATGAAACCGCTAATTCTATTTTACTTTCAATAAAAGATACTTCATTGCCTGTGAAATGATGTCTCGAAATTTAATTTTAATTTAGTATTGGATGGGGGCGGCAAAATGGGTCTCCCGCCCCGGGCGCCGAGATGGTACGCTACGCCACTGCTTAACCCTCGAGTGAAAAGGCAAGTGCGGTATGTTTTTAACCGAGACACAAAGGGTGTTCTGCGTTCGTTGAACATTTTTGTTTGCCAATCAAATATTTTGCTTATCTTATAGCCAATTTCATAAACAAACACTAAAGCCACTTTATTAAAAAATCTCTCAAATTTTATCAGAACCTTAAATCTTCTTATATAGGTAGTTTCACCAATCTATTAAAATGAAATTAAATTGAAATGAGTAATAAAATGCATTAATGGATCGCACGAACTTGCTCTTATGTAAATGTACTTTGGAATTTAAAATACATTTTATAAATATAAAACATAGACTTAAAATGTTCAAATGCATTAAATTGGAATCTGATTTCCAGAAAAGTATGAATTTATACAAACAAAGCTTAAAAATCGTTTTATTTAAGGTAATTCTTTATATAAGAAATTTCTTTACAAATTTTCAAGAAAAAACTTAGGATGTCAATTTTGAGTATTTAGTAATATAGATTTTAGGAAATAATCTTAATCGTTCAGACGTTCTTGATTTTTCAAAAAAAATAAAATAAAATTGTATTTGTTTTAAAGCGCAAGAAATATTTTTTCGAATATTTTTATATACAATATTATTTTAAATTTAAGGGGGCTCCTCTTAAAAAAATTTGCTTAGAATCATTAGAGCCATTAATGAGGTACCATTAGTAAAAAATTTTCCTAAAATGATTTTTGACCAAAATGTAGTCCATAATGTAGTTAATAAAACACCATTTTTTTATCAAAATCGTTTAAGCCGTTTTTGAAATAAATCAGATTTTGCATTACGGGTGTATGGGTAACGTTAGTTTTGAAGCAAAGAAAATTTCAATTTCTTCTCTAGGGCATCATCGAGTACCCTTAAGTACCAAGTTTTAAGAAAATAGCTCTAGTAGTTTTGGCTGTAGGGAGAGGTACAGACATACGAGTACAGGTACAGGCATACTGGAACATATTTTTTGAGTACTAAATTTTCCTTAAAATTCTTATAAAAATTTTGATAAGCAAATTGTTCGTATTTAATAGTGTACATTCTTAAACGTAAAGTTAAAATTAAATCGTGTACCTGTTTTCAAGATATTGAATTTTCAAAAAAAAATCTTCATTATTTTTTTTAGAAATTTAAAAACAATTTTCTTTAAAATTTGTATAAATATTATTTTCTCAAATTCAAAGGAGCTTCTGCAAAATAATTTTGGTTAACATTTTTAGAGTCGTTAATGAGAAAGTCGAAAACCATAAAACCCTCTATGAAAAATAACTGTTGAATTTAAAAATGCTATCTATGAAGCTTAAAGAAAATCGGCCGAGCAGTTTAAGGTAAAGTCGATCAGACAGACAGAATTGCGAGACCCACTTTTTTCGTCTTCGCTGTCAACATAATGTCAACTTTGATAAAAATCTCGAGTTCGATTTATTTTTACGAATTCATAACTTGCAAAAATGGTACCTATAAGTCGCAAGTGAAAATTTCTAATGAAGATATTACTAACTGACTGTACCTACCATGGGACTATTTTTTTCGAATTTTGAATTTCTCATTATGGCAGATTTTAATGAAATTTTTTGTAGACAAGTTTCTACTTTTAATTGCATTTCAAATCTTAAAAATATTTGTTTTTCTTGAAAAAAGATAATTAATTGTTGATTTTTTTTTGAAAATTCGATATCTCAAAAACGGGTCAGTATTTTTTTTTTAATTTAATTTTTATTCGTGCAATAGCAAAAACTAACCTAAATTTTTTCCAAGAACGTTTTAATTTTTTTTATATAAAAGCTTAAAAGATTATAATTTTTATCCTTGCATAAATTCATATTTACTTAAAAAATCACATCGCTTTTTGATTTTATCCCTTAATAGTAAAAGAGTTTAAAAAATACATTTTATGAATATGACTAGTTTTATAAATTCATTTATAAAATTCTCAGTTTATTTCATAAGAACAAGTTCACGCAACCAAGACGTTTATCTGTTTAGAGATTTTTTTTTGTTTGAGCTGGCATGAAAGGAATCCATCAAACTCTTTGCAGTCGTTTGAAATAGTATACGAGGGTCCAATAAGTACTTAGCCTTACTTACTATCGTCTATTACATTCTCTTAGACGGCTACTGTCAAAATTTTAGCCGAATCGGAATCGTAGTTTTGTTTTGATCACATGTGGAAGCCAGCTTATCCGCGAATATTAGAAAAATGGAAAAAGAGCAATATCGGTCGGTGATTTGATTCTTGTTTTTAGAAGGGAAATCGCTCAATAAAATCAAAGACCGCTTGGATGCTGTGTACGATGACTCTTCTCCTTCGATTGTGACTGTCAAAAACTGGTGTAACGAGTTTCAACGTGGTCGCACATCAATTTTTGATGAGCCCCGCCCAGGTGCCCCGAAAATGGCTACCACGGACAATAACGTGTCAAAAATTAACTATGTCGTCTTTGCAGACCGCCCCGATTGAAGGTGCGCGAGATAGCTGAAACAGTAGGCATCTCAAAAGACCGCGTGGGTGAGAAAGCTGTCGTCGCGATGGTTGCCGCGTTTGCTCACTCCGGACAACAAGTGCAACCGTGAGACCACTTCAAAGCATTGCCCAAATTGGTCGAATTGCACTACGAACTGCTGTCCCATTCACCGTATTCTTCAGGTTTGGCCCCGTGCGACTTTTTTTGTTTTCAAACTTGAAAAAATCACTCGCCGGGCAGAAATCTGAGCCGAATGAGGAGGTCATCGCCCTACGAGTAATAATATCTCACATAAGAATAAAAACTTTCTTTTGTTAAAATGTTAATTAAAAGACATTTTGATTTTTTTTAATGATTATTTATTTAATTTTTGAATTTATGAAAGAAAACTTATTCGTTTGAGGTTCGACAATAGACTGACGCCTTTGACTTACAACCAAAGCTTTGCACATACAAAACAACGGTACAGCATCAACCAATCAATCAGTAAACATTCAAGAATAAAAGAGATTAAAAAGATAACAGCAAACAGTATGTAAAACTGTTTCAGCGATAAGACTACTATGACCTTGAACCACTACTGGACTAGCAAGTGCAAGAACAGACATACATATGTTATACGTTAAAGTATGTTATGATGTTATGTATGTTACTCACGGCGGCCTACTTTGCAGACCTCGAGAAAACCTATTTTTCGGATGTGTTAAAGAAGTTGGAGTATCGCTGGACCAAGTGTACGAGTATTGAGCTAAAAGGAGACTATGTTGAGAAATAAATCGCCACTTTTTCAAAATTTTTGGTTTTCTTTTGTAGGCTGATCGGCCCGCCCTCGTATTTAGGTAGAAGTACCTATTTTAGGAAAAATAATAAATGACAGCTAATTTTGACACATGTAAGCTTCAACAACAACTTCAAACTCAAAAATCTCTAGCTAGCTGATAATGTGTAATTTATCATAATGATGAATCAGAGAGTGGATAAAAATATATATTTCAGAGAGAAGGCGGAATAGGACTGGACCGCATCCCTATAGCTAACAATCTCTAGTTTCGCCAGCCAAATTCGTTTCAGTTTGTGTGCAACATAAGTCTCGGTTTTACTCTACTGCACCGAAAGTCGAAGTTGGATTCAATGATTTTCCGAGCCGGAACATGGGTGTAAAGGGCAAAAATATGGCATTTAGTATGGCTATTCTTTCATTCATAGAAGATCCTCATGCTGGACGATACCAACTGGGTAGGTTTTTGCCAGTTGACTTATTTTTTATTCTCGAGCTTTATAAACATAAATAGGTAAACAAAATTTACATAATAGATATTCATCCTTGTTTGACTCCATAAGAAAGAAGTGCAAAATCACAAACCTAGCGTCTTCCAGAGAGATGGGAATAAAATTAGATTTACTGATTTATTGGACAATTTTAACCTAATTTTCTAATAGCTTCCGACGCATGACGTAATAAATAGTTTCAACTGCCTATGAATATTCTAAAAGTAGTAAAAAAGCTTATTTTGTTTTCATATATCGCATATTTTGCTCATTCAATGCAGGGCCGTAGGTAGAGTTGAATTTAAGTTAGGGCATCGGTGATAGCATGTAGGGCGAAAGTAAAAGTTTTACTTGATATGAAATATGATCTGATCTGGTAAAGGTGATACTCAACTGTCGAGGGGGTGATAGATTAGTGCTAAACATTCATTTATATAGTGGTTTATATTATTATTTCTTTTAACATTATTCTTAGTATACCTACATAGATAACAATACTTTCTGTTATTAAAATAACTGAATTCTTTAATTCGACATATAATAAAAATATGAAGGACTTCATCCAGATCAACTGATTTGGTTCTTTTCTTTGATTTCATTGATAGCTTCTGAGGCTAATTGATTGCAGTCAAAGTTGAAAACGTAGATTCATCCGGCTTAATCGAAAATCAAAGTTTTATAAGTTTAATCTTCACTAAAAACTTTTTTGAAAAATAAGCGTTGAAGTTGAAAATAAATATTTATGTTTCTGTTCAGCAAATGGGTCTTAGGATTTTTGTTATGAAAAAATTAAAAGTATGGGCGTTTTCCTAAATGCAGTGTTGCAGCGCATCGTGGAGTTTTGCAAGGTTTTTCTTTACTTTGGAATCCAATATTTACTTTTACAACTCATTAAAAAAAACTCTGAAATTTAGAATTCGTATTAAATAACGTTATTTTATTGAAGCAAATGAATAAAAAAAATCATCAGAATTCACGATTCAAGAAGATTTGATTTTCTTGCAGTAACTTATGGCCAGTTGCACCAAATTGCAATTAAATGGGTTTTCGCTAAAAGTTTTAAATTTTGTTGACCTGATAAATTTATCTGTTTTGGTTCGTTTATTGGCCTTCAAAGTGCCTTGGTGAAACTGTACATTTTACAAATAGTTTTATTTTCTCACACTTACTTAAGCTTTTCATCGGTACCATTTTGTCTACATCCAACTCATCTATATACTCGCTACTGAATTTATTATATCGTCCTTGTCCGAAAATCTCGTTTGTAATTTAGCAATTAGTGTGTCCAACGTTTCGAAATACTCAGACTTAAATGGCTGAGCGTTCATTTCTAATTTCATCCAAAGTCGTCGAAATCAATGAATAATTATCATGTACAAGTTTTGTTACGGCCAAGTGTCCTGACCAACTCTGTTCTAGGAGCCGGTAAATCCTTCTTCCACCATACAAGGCAGCTATTTTTCCATGCTGAAAAAATTCATGTTATATGATGCATGGATCAAAAAATAAACGAATGAAAGTCATTTCCGAGATAACCCTAATGATTACCAAATGCAAGTGATGGTTAAAGCAGTGGACGTAAGGGATTTTTCGGCCCAACTCCCAAAACTTTCCCACTAATTACATAGTAGTAACTGTCAGCAACGACTCATTGACAATTCCATCTTTAAAGTAGCGTATTGCTATTGCAATATTTTCGCCATTATTTTTCTTCGATTATAGTAAACCAGTTTAGGTCCGATTCATTAATAATTTTTAAAAATGGAACTTCGTACTGGTATAATCATGGCTTGAATTATTTTATTTTGAATTCAGGTTAGCAATTTGTGTATATGAGTAAGAGATTCTTTCAAATTTGGATCTTTCATGCAGGTGTATTCAAACAAATTCTGAAATAATCCTTGTTCTTTTTCTTCCTTCAAAATATAATTTCCACGCAAAGCTAATTCGTTGACAAATTGTATAACCTCAAAAATAGAACTAACGTATTACCTATGTCTCTCTAAAGCTTTTGGTTGTATCAACGTTTCAACACTGCTAGTTGTACAGACTATATAATTTGTCCTGCCACATCGCCATAGCTTGAATATGTGAAATGGATTTTTCTTGTTTTGGAAAATCAGTTTTTAAATCAGTGGCATTACGATACGATACTTGATTTTTTAAGGTAGGGCATTAGAGGTTTTAAGGTAGGGCATTGCCCCCTAATACCCTCCCCTAGCTACGGCCTTGATTCAATAACTTGGATAGTGGGGTCATTTTCCTGCCATTACCTGGACGAGAGCTAATTGTTTTAAGGCCTTGAGAGAAGATAGATTTAATTTCATTGGGAAGAAAGTTGAAATTGGGAACATTTTCTCGATCAGAATAGTATGAAAGATTATTCACAATATTATAGCTTTATGAAATATGGGACGTAGGTTGTCGAATGCAATACCACAGAGTAAATCGATAAACTTCTCACCAGAAAAAGTGGTTTTGAGATTAATTTCAATTATTATTTATTTTTAATAAATAGTGTTAAACTATTTTATTTTTATGAATATAGAAATGATTGCAGCTCTTTTTTGTGAAAATTAAATTCGTAGTTAATATTAAATTAACTGACCGCAAAACCTATTGATTACTCACCACACAATTGATTCATGAGCGATGCTTTCCTAATTGGTTTTATCTGCTTATTGAATTTATGACAATTCAGATATAAATAATAGGTTCGAATTCACATTTACAGTACATTTTAATTTATCAAAAACAAGAATTATGTATCTATGACTTAATCAGTCAGTAGCTGAATATACCTACATATAATTAAGTATACACAAATTACACACAAATAAGTAATACGACCTGCTAATTATAATTTATTAAAAAAAAAACAACAATTCATTGATTAAATTGATGGGGGTTAAAAGAAGCCAATTATAATATTTTGTTATTTAGTTTAACCGTAATTATGCTTAATTGTTATAGGAAAATATGTAAAAATGTGAAATATATAACAATATATTTTTCAAGATAAAGTTTAGATTACAACTACAAAATAACATATTTTCGTATAATCCACAGGGTGAGTCAAATAAGAACAACCAATGTTAAACACTATTGACTCTTTTATTTTCCAATATATTTTTGTTTTGTATTTGCAAGATATGAGTGAATTCTTTGAAATATAATGAATTCAAACCAGTACAGTATACACAAAAACGTTGGGTATGGGGCGAGTTCTTATTCCGCCCACCCTGTATAAACAAATGAGATGGGATTTATTTTAAATTATTATTACAAACATGTCGGTTAAAATAGATGGATTAATAGATAGATATATTTATCTGTTTATAAGCTTCGCTTTTACAAACTGATTGTCAATATACATATAAAGGGACAATTGAACAGTGTTTTTTCTTATAATAAATTAAGACATACAGCAAATACTCGCATAATTTTACAAAGTTATAATAATTCATTTGATATAAAGACTCTTAGCTTGAGCGAGTTAATTACATATTTGTAAATATATGAATATAATTGAGAATTATCTCTGTTTAAGTGGAGTGATTGAATTAAATTCAAATAAAAGCTCAAGTGACCTCAACTCCAAGGTGCGTTTCGCCCAGGTACGACAGTGGGCTCATCAGTTAGTTCTATCATACCTCATCTAACTGATGAGCCCACTGTCATACCTGGGCGAAACGCACCTTGGAGTTGAGGTCACTTGAGTATTTGTAAATATATTAATTGTAATGTTTTCATTTTCAGAAGCCATTATGCTGCCTATGTCGAACAATCTGTTAGTAATCAGATAGCGGTTTCTGAATGTATTGAAGATGGGACATCTTAAGAGGAAGTGATCAATTGTGTCATCTTTCATGCATGTTCAGGACCGGCCCGAGCTAAATTAGAGCCCTGCGCAAGCTTTATCAGTGGCGCCTCTCATTTGGATTGGATTGGCGGAAAAAGTCATTTCCTCATTACCCAAGGGGTACCCTTTGCAATGCATTTTTTTAACGAGGGATCCCCAAGAGGCCTATTCCTAGATAATACTTATATTTAATTAAAATAAATAAGATTTTTATTAAAAACTAAGAAATCAAAAATATATCACAAAAATAATAGTAAAAAAATATATCACAAAAATTTAAGAACTGAAAAAAGTATTTTTTGAAGTAAAAAATATCTAAAAACTAATTCAAAAACATAACAACATACAAATAAATAATGAACTCATTAATTGTTGCTCATGTAGGAAATAATAATAAGATTATTATTTTAATAAAAATAAACATAACCGGCTATATTAACTTTTCTGGCTTCTGTTTTAGCAAACTCAGCTACCAGATCATCATAATATAATGACTTGACAAGCTCTTTCTCTATAGCCATGATTGACTAGTCAACTTATCTTTCCTGAGTCTTTGGGGTCCTGAAGTAGTTTTTTTATTAATTTTAGTTTCAAAAAACTGTTATTTGCGGAAACTGTGATGGTATTTATAGATTTAGAGCTATGGCTTCAGCTGATTGCACGTTAGTGAATTGTTCTTCTGATCGCATTTCCACTAAAGAGTTTTTAGTAGCATATTTAGTAGATAAATTAGCAGACGGAGTTTGTAAATACTTACTAGTTATATTGGCACAAAATTTTAAACAGCCTATTATATTAAGGTATTAGTATGATACTACTTAACAATTTGCTAACTTTATAGTAGTTTACTAACTCATTCTTAATTTTAAACATTTTCTCACTAGTATCGTACTAAAAGAATTTCCTTAATAAATTGCTCTGAACACACCTAAAACAACGACATTTCGTTTAAAAAAATAAGTACACGAACCTTTTTTGATGTCTGCAAATGTCAAAGTGTCATATGAAGCTAGCGCGATACTAAAAAAATAAAGTAGGTATTCGATGATTTTAACTTTAATAAAAGGGTAGAAAAGTATGATGCTATATTCGATTAAAATTATTGTTTTAACCTAGTATCATACTAAAACAGCTTTAGCATCGTACTAATTCAATTAAAATTTTGCGCCATTATTTTTTTCTTAAATATCAAACTAGATAAATATGCAACATATAAACTTTAAACTAAAATTTTACTTCCAAAGTACAGCATGTTTCTATTCTCAACGTTTCCAGCCTCAGATATTTCAATAAGAGCTTCATATTATAGCTTCTAAGATTTTGAATGGTTTTAAAGCATTTAGTCTACTCCCATCTGGTTTCAGAAAGGGGTTTTAAGGTCAAACCAGCGAAATTTTTCGTATATATGTATGTCCCAACGCATTGTTGAACCTGATACAAAGTTTTATATGCATTGAGCAATGTCAAAAAAACTTAACAGCTTCCAATGAACAGCAAGCTGAATCATTAAAAACCAACAACAACCAAAAGGAATGCAAGCAGCCTGAACAAAATAAGCTCTTGGTTCAAAACACTTAATTTTGTTTTGAACACCAGCCTCTTTTCCTTTCATGTTTGAACCATTATCATAATTCATAACCTTATACATACTCGCAGCGGCGACGCGTGCCTAAAAAATGTAGTCGTTCAGTTTCAAAATTCTTATTTGCAATACCAAGAAGTCAAACAAGTCTTTTTTTATATAAAGGTACATTATAATGTTTTTATTTTTATGTCAATAATAAATAGTTATATGTTGATTAAGCACCAGCTAGCCGTTTTCCTCATTTCCTTCATTCCACGGTAAAAAAAGCTTTCCCCGTTCAAAACTGATTTGAACGAAACCATCCCTATGAACGGCGCGCGGCTCATTTCTCATATTCGAAAAAAAATAAAATATTGGAATATGTACCTAAATAAATAAATAAACTACTTACCTACGCCCTAGCTACCCGTTTTCCTCATTTCCATCATTCTATAATATTAAAAAAAAAGCTCTACTCGTTCAAAACAGATTTGCACGAAATGCTCCCTACAACGAGCGAATTGTTTTTTTATTTTCTTGTATGCTTTCTATGGGTTCATTTCGTTGCCAAATCGTATGAACGACTTGGGTAGATACTGATCGGTTGAGTGAAAACAAAACAGTAGCAGGTAGCTATTTCGTTTTGTTTTATTTGGGTAGTTCACAGAAGGAATGCACGAGTTGGAAAATGGAAAATATGTACGTATACATTAGATATAACTATAAGGAATGAACGAACCGTATGAGTATAAGGTGTGGGTTAATAAGATAGAAATTAAAATAAATTCGCCTGTAAGCTAGTCGTTCATGCACGACTTGAACAATATGACGCCTCGCCACTGCATACTCGTATACACTACTGGAATAGTAGCGTAGCAAGTTTTATTGTAAATATAGATTCTCTATCCTTTCTTTTGTTTTGAGTTTTTTTTTACCATAATACATAGACAAAAACTCCCTATGGGAAGTTAATACATAAAGTAATTAGACCAGTCAAAAAATCCCTTTTTAAATGTAAACAATAACTGGCAAGAACAAAAAAATAGAGAAAAGGAGAAATTGAATAAAACAGATTCACTCATTAACGACAAACCTCAACATAAATCATCGCATCATCATCACTGAAGTATTTCCATATTTCAACCCTTTGTCTCATTCTCGACACACGACAGTGATAAAATTTCGCTCATAAACAGAGGCCAGTGCCAAACTAAAACATAGTACAAGAAACACTCAACCGGAAGAGTTTAAATTCCTAGACGCAACTTTTAATTCTGCGCACTGAGTATGAATTTTGTACCTCAGTATTTCTGTTTGAGTAACATTGCTGACTTCGATTTCATATAGAAGAATTGGCATCGTGCTCATGTTATCAACTTGCAAACTGGTAACTGTCTGTATTTGCTGTTGAAATTCTGTTTTATGTTACACTGCATAGGGGAGGAATAACAAAATAAAACAAATGCCTTCACTCATACACGCGATGGTGAATGTGAAGAATAACGTAACAGTGGATTGATAAAGAGAAAAATAGCAAATATGTAGGTATCTGTTGTTAAGCGAACAAAATTGTGCACTTTTTAAAGATTTTGTGATGTAGTTTTTTTTTACTGTGGGAATGGGGGTGTGTATAGGAAATTAAACATCGACTTATTTTTGGAAAACTTGATATGTATCTATGTATATATATACTCGTATGTATATCTGTCTTTAAATTCAGAATCAGCTGTTAATTATATAATAAATACCAATATTGGAGTGAGCTATAAAAAGAAATGAAACTTAAAAAAGATGGTAGGTAGTGGTTATGAAGTAGTGGCTTTTTTAACGCTTGCCCAAGGCGCCTTTTGAGTTCAGCGCCCTGCGCATTTGCACAGCTTGCACGTATAGCTTGTCCGGCCCTGTGCATGTTACAAATCATTTAAATGTTTATTGGGTCAAAACCGTGCCTATAACCGTGCAAAATGATCGTATGGACATACCTGTTTGCACACCTTATATGCGCCATGACTTTATGCTTAAACGATTTTAGAAATAGACAAAAAGTATGGATTTATAAAATTTTCAGTGTCGGTTTTTTTTCCGGCAATTTTTTGAACTAAAAAAAATTAACTTTTGTTTTTAGACCGACATGCTAGCTAAGAAGTTTAAAAAATCTCTTTACTGATATATTTTAAATAATATTTTCAGTATAATCTTAGTAAATGAAATCTATTTTACTATTAGGTGACAGCTTTCAAAATTTGAATGTGGAGACTAGCGCCGCTGGTTTCGTCAAATATATGAGCGGTGGGTAAATATGGATTGCACAGAACTAACTAATATTGATTTTGATAACAAAAGAGTTTTTTCATTCTTTTACTCTGAGCAGAGCACTGGGCAGAGCTTGAGCATATGGAGTACTGTCTGAGCATAATTTGATCAGAATCAGAACTCTCCGATGTAAATATTTAAGAAACACACTTGAGCATTAAACTGTCACAGGCGTCGATTTCCATTTTTATTTGTTTGTTTCTTCTTTCCGAGCTTGCTATGATTGAAAAAAAGAAAGAGATGCTCTGATGAAGACACAATAATGTGTCCTCAAGTGGGCCTCAGGTATATAGGTACCTGTCTAAAAATTTTAAGATGTAGGTACTATATGGCAGGTTATGCATTCGCAAAAAAATCGAACTCGAGATTTTACCAGACATTACCATAATAGGGAAGACGAATAAAGTAGGTCTCGCAATTTTGTATATTTGACTACATACAGCCTAAACGCCTCGGTCGATTTTCTGTAGATAGCATTTTTAACTTTTTCCCCCGATGTTGGTTTTGAATAAAACACAAATTATTTAGGAAATTATTGTCATTTCTTTTTATTATGATAATATTGGTATGGTTCAATTATGTATGTCACAAAATATCGGCCAAATGATGCCGCCAGCCCATTGACCGCACCAAACAGTCACTCTTTGTGGGTGCATTTGTTTTTCGACAATCACTCTTGGATTATCATTCGCCCAAATGCGGCAATTCTGCTTATTGACGAAACCACTGAGGTAAAAATGTACCTCATCGCTGAAGATGATTTTCTTCGAAAATTGATCATCCACTGTTGCCATTTCTTGCACTATTCTGACCATTGACGACGTTTGAAATGGTCAAAAGGCTTTAGTTCTTGAGTCAATTGCTTCTTGTAAGCGTGTAAATGCAAGTCTTTATGCATAATGTTCATCAACGACGAGCGTGAGAGGTGCAATTGTTGGGCACGACGATGAGTTGAGGTGGACGGCTCTTCAGCCACACTATCGCGAACAGCAGTACGTGCTGTACGAGCATGCCCTGGTGTTTTCACATCTCCTACAGACCCGGTTTGCTCAAATTTTTGCACGATTTTTCGGACTGTACGCACATTTGGACGATTAAGTTGACCGAAAAAATCACGAAGTGCACGATATGCCTTTTGATTTGAACGCCCATTTTCATAATAAGCCTGAATAACTTTAACGCGTTTGAGTTAGTCTGAAATTGAGAAATGTCAAATGAAATGCAGAAAAAAACTTGACGTTTAAGTGTGGTCCACATTCAACATCAGCCCTTAAATTTAACCACCCTTTACATATGAATACGTTACGTAGCTGTCATTGAAACATATCATTGACTTTTTAGTTGTTACTTTCCAGACTGTGCTCACATTGGACTAACTCCTCCGACTTTTATGCACGTCTCTAATAGAGTTTCAAAGTAAAAGAACGAAAATATTTGTTAGAAAACTGAACTCCGCTACGTAACGTAATGTTTGTTGGACTTATGTTTAAACAGGGATGGTCTGTTATTCAAACAGATATGTTAGCTGTTACGAAATAGACTGCCGAAAACGATTTTAAATCACTGTTTCTCTTTTGGCTTCCTTTCGATTGCATTTTCATCACATTTTTCGGAGCAGAAAATAAAAAACTCAATTTTCGGATTTTTGTACTTTCAACTCTGAAAATGCATTTTTCCGGAGCACACAATAAAATGCAATCGTCTATAATAAATGAGAAGGGGATTTGTTTAAAACATTGAATAAACTTGCCATGAAATTTGGCAGTTGTTTAGTCTTTCGGCTGTTCGACATATTAGGTGGGGTAATGAAAATCTTTAGTTCTAACTAGCAATGGAAAGTACTAAAATCGATATTTCAATCCATTGACACCATACGGGAACTTTTTTTCAGGCGCCTCAAGGTTTCCAATGTGAAAACAATGTGGTAAGTACGCAACATTCCCAATGTAAACAGGGTTTTTAATGCAATCTTCCGTAATTTAACATGCTACATAACGGGTTACACAGAACGTGTAATGCGAGAAACAGATTAACACAGCAACTTCAACACCAACTTTAACAGCAACGAAAACTTCAACATCAAAAGTCTTGTGAAATAGATTACAACGTGAACAGCGTTTTTGACAGCATATATAATCAAAATAGTTTCAAATGCGAAATGAATTTGCCGTACATATTTTGATAAAAATTAACGTAAATTACATCAATGTAAACGACTTGCAATTTGTCGTACTAAATTAAATTGTTTTGAGTAATTCTTCCATTGTCAAAACCAAAATAAATAGACAAAACAAAAAGATGGTTCTCACATTTTCATTTGAGTGTTGATAATACTGACAAATTTCACCTTAAAAGTTGGTAGCATTTGCACAGCGACAGCAAATTTAGGGTTTAGGTCTAACGTTGATGTCGATGTCGAAGTTGCTGTGTTAATGTAATCAAAGCCATTTAAAACCACTGGCTCTAAAAAGAGTGACGTGGTTGTCAAAGTTGCTGTTGAAGTTGCTGTGCCAATCTGTTTCTCGCATAACCATTGCCGGTTACTCGGAACGTACATATGTATATGTTAGACATACGAGTACGTTTTTGGCTTACCCTACCCCCGGCCTAGATATTTGTACACATCAAAAATATAGAAGTCAATACCTATAAATAGTTACAAAAACAAATGGTTACGATTAAGTAAAATATTGCTAGCAAAATTACAAGAACTTTATTGCAGAAAAAAACACAAATATACATTTGATAAGTGACTTAAAAAATTAAAATATTAATATTAAAAATATTACACACTCTATAGGGATTTGGGATTTTTGTTTGGCGTGTGTGCAAGTACGTGTAAATCTTCCTTCGAATAAGGATAATTTTGATCCCTGCCAAAGAAAAATCGATTTTTTTTGGAGTGAAGGAATGCGAAATCTATCTAGGGATCAAAATCTGAACACAGAAATTGAATTTTCATGTGCAAAGGAAATCGACATAAGTTAAGTTTTAAAATGAATTCACTTTTCAATTAATTATTTATTACATCTCAAAAGGTTCAGTTGAGTCTTTGAACCTATAGCTTTAAGTTTAATTGCATATTCTCGGAATTGGAAAAACCTAAAAATAATCGTAAGTTGCAATGCCATGTAATAACATGAAGCATCATTATTTTTCTACCCTATATAAACTTCCTAAAAATTTAAAACAAACCAAACTTTTTATGTGTCCTTGTTTAATGGAAATAAACTTTTATTTATTTATTTTTCAAACTATTCGAAACATGTCAACCATCTCCAGAGACAATAAGTTCCATTTCAATCCTAAAGAGAAGATGGTAAATGATTCTAAAGAAAAATAATAACAATACGATTATTTAGAAGATCTTTTAAATTTGTCCTTTAATACGTAGTATACCGAATATAATCCTGTGTGATATTGAATTTGAAGCAAATATGCCCAGACTCCTACACAACTCAATCGGACTTCCATTAAACTATTTAATATTCATCCCAAACAGTCAAACGAAGTCCATTAAAATACCTCCTTCATTCCTGAAGTGCTCAAACCAAAATGAGAGGACCAAATTAAAGCAAAACGAAAAATAAATCGTAAGAGAAAAGCAAGAAACATATATATAAAAAAATAACATCCGGTCACTCTGCTCGTTTGTCGGAATAAATTTGGTCCTCACAAACATTTGAAACGTAAATAATGAAATTACTAAGGAAGAAATTAAGAACTCCAGAAACTATCAATGTCCAGCAATCTACATTTAGGTATGTGGTGTATAGTATACGGAACGAATGATAGTCCTAGTCTCTACTATTTTCAACTTCTGTGGCACCGCAGAGACCAAAATTAGACCGATAGATAGACAAACTTTTCCAATGAAATAAACCTAAAGTGTTCTCCTCTCCTGTGTTGGCTGCAACTAAAGTAATTCATTTGAATCCATTAGAATATAATCCTTTTGCCAAGCAGCCGGCCAATCTAGAATCGATTTCAGGACACGTTTACATATTGCATAGGATTATCATTATTGCTTGCTCAAATGCTTACCCCTTACCTTGTTGCCTGGCGTTATGTAGAAGAATTGAGATTGCATAAGAAATTAGGACAGTCTGTCTTTCTGACGTCACACCTCTGTCACCGCTTCCGCGTCTTTGTGGGAAGATGCTATTTGTGACTTCTCCCTGGAGTACTTTTTCTCTGATGCTATTACGTGTCAAATTATAATTTCGTATCTTTTCTTATCAATGGACGAAAATCACAATTAGAAGAGTATTTTTAAGGAAACTTAGAGAGAAGACTGTACACAACTAAACCTTAGGTATTTGCTCTTGAGTGTATTGCATAAATGGTGAAGTGGAAGTTGCAATTTATTTCTGTAATGGTTCACTATTTTTATTATTTTTTGGAAATTTTGACAAAATATAAAATATTTGTACGTATTTAAGGAGTTTTCTAATAAAGATTTGCGAACTCAGACGGCAAATTAGCTGTCAGTTAATAAGTCCGTCTTGGCAAAAGGTAACATGGAGAGTTACAGCGTTCAACAACATGTGTTGAAGTTGGTCAAGTTGGTCTTCTGTTCGAGCAACAGTTCGCGGACATCGGTTGAAAAATCATCGGCGAGGCCTATCTTTGGAGGAACGGGTTCATCAACAAGTAAAATTGTAGAATTTAGGGTGATTACAATCCACATGAGATCCACCAAATTGCAATGCATGCACTGATGTTGGGCGTTGATTTTGAGCTCTGTGAGCACTTTTTTTTAGAGTGACGTTGGCCAGGCCATCACGCCACGGTCGACGGCAAGTGCTACCAGACGATGATAACCAATTTCTTTTGGTCTTAAATGTATAATATGGACATCGACGACATGTGGTTTCAACACTAAGTCTGCCCGATTTCCGAAAACGGTTATTTCATGCGGTGTTAATTTGAATTGGCCACCGAGGTGGCGATTTGAAGCTGTTAAACTTCTTCTTATGGAGTTTTCTTAACTCGCAGATCCATGCCAATAAACCACAAAGCACCAATGCTCTTAAAGCCAACATACTATACTTCTCCCTTGAAACTGCTTGTAATTGAGAAAGTTTGATTCTGGGTCCAAAAATTCCTACACCTATCTCTTGACACGTTCTAGATCTATCAGTATACAATTTGGTTGAGAGTATTCCACTGTTTCGCGTACCAACTTTTTTTTCTACTTAACTCCGTTCTGAAGTTTTTCACGGAGTCATATTTATTAGTCATTCCATCTTTTCGGATGTCAAGTAATTTTTTTTACTGAAGACCTAGAAATGGAGTCTCTTTAGTCTTCTCTACGTCCAATGAATTAACCCCTCCCAATACCCGCTTCCTTTTAGGATGGCTCCCTTTCCTGTATTTTTTACTACCATATGTAGTGGGATTAGGTGACCTGCAGAAGGGCAAGAATTTTCTCAAGTAATTCATATATACATATACAAGCAAGGCTTTCAACCTTTTCTAGGGATCTCCTAGTTGTTGCTAGTTCGATTTTTGTATGCCACGCAACTGCATAATAGGTAAATATGGGTCTTACTATCATTGTGTGAGTCCATTTTCCTGCAAGTCTCTTACATACGAGTACAATGCAGGATTCTGTGGATTTTCCAACAGAACTAAAGTAGGTTTTATAGTGAGCAACTGTCAGTTAAGACTTTATCTCACTATTTGGCCTACCAAGCACTGCGGGTTCAATTTTATCAGCTATTGAACAAAGCTCCCAGGGCAAAGCTCAAATTCCTATAGTTGCTTTTTATCTTTGTTAAAAAGGTAGCCACTCCTTTCCAGCAGGTGCAAGTTCTTGATTCCTTGACAAACCAACTCGACATTGCTACCGATCAATGTTTCGTACGGTCTTGTCTTCAGAGTACAAGCAAGCATCTCCATACTGTTCCAAACTTGTACTGTGTAGGCAGTACCACCCTTGGTCCGTGTTTTTCCATCTAACTATTGTCGGTAACATAGCCAACCGCGTGACTTGGTTGGTATAACCACAGCCACCTCGTGCTCTCTTTACAGAGGGCCTACCCAATTAATAATGAGTCTTCAGAAAAAATAGGCAATATTTCATTATAAAATAATTTAATCTAACAAAAAATGGGCACGAAAGAAAAAGAAATTTTAATTTAAAACTTATTTAACGTTTATTTATGATATGATCATCATTTAAATGTTGGCGTACGCTTCTAAGACGCCATTTTTGTAGATGCTTACCGAATCTTATAAGATTTACAGCATTAATAGGTTAAGAATTTTATTTTCCTAGAGGACTTTGATTATATTCAGACACCTACACATTGATTTCTGTTCCGTTTAATTTTGACAATCTTTATTTAAGAAAAGAAAATTTTGAAATAAAGATACATACTACTGACGGTGCCATATTTTCGATTTTTGGTTCTCTTTAATTTTCGGCATGACGAATGTAAACGAAAGTTTTTATACAAACGCTTCCAAAAAGTTTAAAAACCATTGCATATTAAAACTTAGAAAAAAAAATATTTTTTTCTTAAAAATTCGATAACTTTATAACGGATAATAAAAACTAAAGACTGGCTGAGTAAAATATATTTTTAAAAATTTTATATATAAATTTATTTGAATGCATTTTTAATTTTTATTCTAGCATAAATTCATATTTTGTTGTGTTGAAAAAAGTTATTGTGAATAAATAGTGTCTTTGGTTCTTAGAAAAAGAAATACACAGAACATAAATTGAATTTTTGCATTTTTTATTGGTTATTGGTTTAATCAAATTTGTCCCGGCAAAGAACTCATCATTGATGTGCCATACGTTCAAGTAAACCAAATTCGTACAGCGTTCTCTCATAACTTGTCAAAAGATTGCAGTATATTGAATAGAAAAATAAAAATAAAAATAATTACCTACAACATATTTTCTGGGAAGCAGAAAAGAGCTCAAATTTCAACAAAGTAGGGATATACGAAGAACAAGTCAGCCATCATCATCCTATACCTACTTTTAACCAATCTGTGCTTCTATCTACTCGTACTCGTATATACCGCAAAAGATAGAATAAAAATGAAGATTTCTTTGCATGATGACCTTTTATTCTGTGAATTCAACACCATAAAATTTTCGAATATTAATGGTCCAAGTGAAGTACTATACAGAGATGGTCGTGTTCCCAAAATACGTTTACATACGTGTGTAGAAAATTTTGTCAAACTATAACTCAGTCATTCACTTTAAGAAATTTTTTTATTCGATACGAGTATTTATCTTCTCAGTTAGTGACCAAAAAATAGAGAATAACACTGTTCCTAAAAATATTGCCGCAAATTGTTAAGGTATTAGTTTACTTAACAATTTTCTAACATTAAACTAGTTTACTTACTCTTTTTTAATTTAAAAAAAAAATTCTAACTATAGTACCGTTCTAAGACTATGAATTGCTTCTGAAAACACCTAAAACAATGTCAGTTCGTGCAAAAAACAAAGTAAATAGACCTCTGTCTATTTTCAGATTTTTAATCTTGTAAGAACATCAATAATTCGGCTTTCAATTCCAGAATTCGTGTCAATACCTTTCCTTTTAACTGCCATCTGACCTGTGTGTGAAATAGAGCTGTGTCAATCAGGATCGATTTGATTTTCTTGATCCGATCATCGAAAAGTATTGATGATCGAAATCAATCATTTTAATCGATCTCAATCTCAAACATTTAGATGATTCTCGATTTTCTATTTCAATCTCAATCATTTCAATGAGTCTCGATTTTCGATATCAGTTGACTCGATTAATCATGATTTACTCGATTCCATTTGTTCCAATTCAATCACGGTGGACTAGAATTTCTGGGTTGAACTCGGCATTGAAGAACATGATTGATCGGGTCGGTTGTTGATGTTGTAGGCCGCAAAAACAATTGTTGGGTTGAACTGATGTTATTTGATGTATCAGAATCCGGTATGTTTAATGTGGATTTTTGGACGTTTCTAATCCATCGAAATCGTAGCCATCCTTTGATGGAATTTGACAGTTTATGACTTAAAGAATAGAGGACGAATTCAGTTATGACGTACAAAGTGTATTTCGTACAAAATGTCAGCCCTAAAATTGATCTTTTCCGGAGCACAAAATAAAATCTCTTTTTTTTTTTGGTATTTTTAGACGTTTCTTAATCCATCGACATCGTAGCCATCCTTTGATGTAATTTGACAGTTTATGACTCAAAGAATAGAGGACGAATTCGGTTTTGATGTACAAAGAGTATTTCGTACCAAATGTTAGCGGAAAGCCCTAAAATTGCCCTTTTCCAAAGCAACAAATAAAATATATTTTTCTTGAATTTTTTGACACTTTTTATTCCATGTACAAAGTAGCCATCATTCGATGTTTTTTGGCAATTTATGTCTTACAATAACAGAGTATTTTGTGAGAACTATCAAAGCCACAAGTCAATCTTATCATCGAAATCGAAATTAAAATCGAATAGGAACAGTATTGAATCATTTCAGTGAAATTAAAATGATCGAATGATCGATCGATTGAAATGATCGGACCATTTTCGTAATCGATTGTTGAACGATTCGATCATTTGAAATGAACTATTTACACAGCTCTAGTGTGAAAGAGGAGATTTTGATGGAGTGAACCCATTTCATCACACATGATCCTAAACAGCCGACTTTGCAAGGCCTTGCCTTCAATAGAGTTCCCAACTCTAATCATATCTTAAAACACATCATTTAATTCATAAGCTAACACCATGGATGCCAGAACTTGATGAAGAAAGCAGTGTGTGTGAAACGTTTGGCATTATTAATTTTAATTTTGCAATGAGCCCACTTTCGTTGCCCATCAAAGCTTTAGCACTATCGCTACAAATCGTCACCTGAGTTCTATCTTGTTCAAAGTCCATTTTGGAAAATGTTGGGAAAACGATTTTTTAACTTCAGAAGCAAAATTTTTACTTAAATTTGAAAGGAAATACTGTGGAGTTTTTTTCTCCATTAAACTCAATAATTTTTGTTTGCAAAATGGTTTATAAATCTAAGTTTTATTAAATCCTGAAATAGTTAAAAATTAAAATCAAGTGGGATGTCATTTTGGATATTGAACAACGTTGTATGGGCTGTAAACAAGTTGATTAATTTGGTGGATATTGAACAAAAAAGCTAAATATTGAACAAAATAGAAGCACTTAATAATTAAATCATTGAAACTACGAAAATACTATGGAAATTGAACAAAAACTCATTCTTGAGTTAAGCACTAGAACATAATGGGTGATCAGAAAAAATATTGCTGCTGCTCGGTAGGTAATGAAATTCAAAATTTGTTAAACATTTTTTTGAATTCACTTTTTACCCTTCTTTTTTTAAATAAATACATTATTTCTTTTACATACAATTTTCAATTTAAACTTTGTCATTGTTTTAAGCAAACTGGCGCAAAATTTTAATTAAATTAGTACGATGCTAAAGCTGTTTTAGTATGATACTAAAATCGTCGAATACCTTTATTATTTCTTTAGTATCGTGCTATTTACAAACGCCACACAAGGACTTAGTTCTTTGCACGAACTTTCATTGTTTTAGGTGCAATTTATTAAGAAAATTGCCTTAGCACGATAATAGTTAGAAAATTGTAAGAATTAAGAATGAGTTAGTAAACTACTTTAAAGATAGCACCACTGAGTTTTATTGTAATTGGTTTCTTATTATTTTTTCATAAAAATCGTTGTTTTAACCTAGTTTCATACTAAAACAGATTTTAACATCGTACTAATTCAACTAAAATTTTGTGCCATTATGATTTTATTTGTAATGCATTGAAAGAAGATCAGGGGCCCGTTGCTCAGATCATACACATAATACATTTTATACAACATACAACATTTTTATACAACATACACTTCATTCTGTTTCTCAGATTTCATTGGAAGTGTTGTATGACATTTGTTTTGTTGTATGATGTGTATGATTCTGACATTTCATTATTATTTGAGTGTGAGGTTAATATAAATCTCAATTTTTAGTGAAGACGTGTTGGAACTAGTTGAAATTAATATACGTGTCAGATGACGCCCTAAAATAATAAAAGAACTTGTTAATTTCAATCTTAAAAATCCATATTTTGTTGAAAAATTTATATTGCCAAACATTTTTAGTGGAAAAATTGGGAAGATCAATTGTGCGTTCAACTAATTGCAACGAAGCCTTGTCACCTTTGCAACAAATATTGTTAACCCTTCATTAGCTTGGAAATGGAATCTATTATCATTAAATCGGCATAATGCAAGCCCATAAGACAACCCCAATGAAACTACCTGTCTCTATGCCCTACAGGCTCTACCATTTTTTGTGAACTTCGAGCCGGAGAACTTCTCAAATAAATTTTGTTTCCCCAGCTTTGACTGATGAAAACAATGTTGCTACATGTTACATGCAGCAGCCACTTTACAACAGAATTTTGTGCTGTATTAAATGTATGATCATTTATAGGTAAATTTGCTGTATGATGTAAATGACACATTTCTGAGAAACAGAATCATACAACATTCCAATATTTCCAGTGTAATCTTCAGTCATACATTGTTGTATGACAGTGGATCATACAACAAAATTGAGAAACAGAAATCATACAGCAGAACTGTCAATATCATACAATGTATGATGTGTATGATCTGAGAAACAGGCCCCAGATTGTCGATATTTCTACATTGAAAGTAAACTTTTTTCTTGAAATTACTTTAGCTACTTTCTTTCACTTTGGTTCCGATCTTATCACAAATTTGGAATAAAACTGTCCTTTTTCAGAATCTTTTAAGCTAGGCGTGCAAATTCAATTTTTAGTTTCGCAACTGCTTGGGTCGAGCAACTAAACAGTTTGTGTTTTGACACAAACTAAACTATTGCCTAAAATGAGTTCGCTATTTTGTGTAACATATAATTATATATTTTCGATAAGCAACCAAACAGTTGTGCAACTAAAAATTGAATGTGCGCGCCTAGCCTTAAGGTCCAAAATGAATCAAATACTCGTATTTTCACACGTTCATCATAAGAAAATTTGGTGAAACAATTATGACTGCAACAAACGTTGCAAGCGAATGTCATTTGAATATTGCTTACCACCTTGACCCATCCGTTTTTGTATATTTTGTTTGCACAAAAATGGTTTTCGATTTTTTTTTACTCGATCCAGGGCTTCTCTTGGTGTAAAGCATGTAGTTTGTTTAGATGAAACGGAACCTTCTGCTGGTACTACATTTTCCAATGAAGGTACTAAAATGACTTCTTCAGATAAAGGAGCTATATTAGAATTCTGAATCATAGAATTCTGAAATATCAGATCCTGGATGAGCTGGATTTATCATACTGTAAGCGACAAATATTGTATTCAAAAACTGTCTAAAGATAAAAGGGTTTCTCAAAATACCTTAAAAGCGTTTGAAGATTACGTTCCAACTTTTCGCTTACATCACATTGTGCTTACAGCTTCCGATGTTATATCAGTATTAATTTTGTGTGGTACATTACAGTGCAGTGATATTGAACAAAAATGCGGTTTTCCGTCCGCATAAATTTTTTAATAGGATTTTGTTCAATAACATACAAAACTAAATGGATTAGATATGGATATTGAACAACAAAGAAATACATGGTAGTTTTTTTTAAAGTTAATATAAAATTGTTCAATTTCATATAAAAACAAAAAGCAGTGGTTGATTGAATAAAAAAGACACTCAAAATATTTAATAAAGTGGTTTATTGAACAAAATAGTTCTTCATAACTGTAAAACTAAAAGAGATAGAAAAAAATGGAGTACGCCATTCGAAAGAGCATGTTCGATTTATAAAAACTGCATTTCTAACTCAATTTCGCCAAAAATGGTCTTTTGAACAAGATAGAACTCAGGCGACGAAATAGCAAAATATTTGGTCGAATTAATCTCGTAGTCGCGAGAGCTTTCTAAAAACATATCGCCAGTAGTATTAGCAGGAAGAGCTTTGCAAAATAAAATTTCTTCTTCAATGTTTTCCTCTGCTTCAAAACGAACAAATACCACAAACTGTGCACAGTCTGAAACATCAGTAGATTCATCCAGTTGCAAGGCAAAATGTGGACTCTTCTTTAATTTTTCAATTAATTGTTCTCGAATGTCAACGTCCATGTCACTTATTCTCCGCTCAATTGTATTGTCAGAAAGTGGTATATTTTAAGTTTATCTGCCTCCTGTTTGCTCAAAATAATTTCAACCATATCAAGGGCCGCGGGCAAAATAAGATTCTCAGCAATTGTATGAAGTTTCCCTATTCTTTGGCGACTCGGTATGCCACTTGATAGCTAGCTAACAACGCTTTTTCATTGGCGATCGATAACTTAAACAAATTTTAAAACAAAAAGAATCTATCAAACAAAAGCCGTGTTTTTTGAAAGAGTGAATAGCCAAGTTATCAAAATTTTACATGCAAAACAATAAAAACATCAAGAGTGAATATAATTTGGTCAGCAATCAGAGTGAATATCGAATGAATAAAAATTGTTGATATATTAAGATGTAGATGGCGCTTTAATCGAGTGCAGAAAAACATTTGCTTGGTACTGGGATGTGTTCTGAAAAGCATATTTTTTTCTCAGAGATTTTTATTATATCAAGACATTTGGAAAGCTTCATGTCTATTTTGTAAAAGACGTACAAAAAATCTCAAATAGTGTCAATTTATTGATAAACTTCTGAAAAATCTTGATTTTTTCACTGAAAAATCGAAATTTTTAGGATTTTTTTTGTTCAGGAAAATTGCGATCAGACAAAAACATAAATGTTAAAAAAAGAGTCAAGTTCTTCTATACAAAAACCTTTGTGTAACAAGTCAGCCGTGAAAAGTACTGAGATCTAAAAGTACGCCAAGTTCTTACTTCATGAGGGTTTAATACCGAATATTTAAAGTAGAATAATATAGAAACAGCTACAATGTAATAGAGAAGTTTTATTATTTAATGAATACTGACTAAAATTTGATGGGTTTACTGGTCAAGTTTTTAAAAGCTTGCGAATTGGGCATAAAAAAAAACTTGCCAAGTAAGCCCATCAAATTTTCGTCAGAAATCATTAAATAATAAAATTTCTCTATTACATTGTTGCTGTTTCAATATTATTCTACTTTAAATATTCGGTATTAAACCTTCATGAAGTAAGAACTTGGCGTACTTTTAGATCTCAGTACTTTTCACGGCTGACTTGTTACACAAAGGTTTTTGTATAGAAGAACTTCGCTCTTTTTTTAACATTTATGTTTTTTTCTGATCTCACTCCTTTTTGCAAAGATTTAATATTTTGCCATGTCAAAATCGCGAAAGATACGGAAAGATAGAAGGGTGGACTCTATCTACTAAAATCAATTTAGTTTATAGCTTTCTATTTCTTTTGGTATATTTTCTTTTTGTTATTGGTTGTTTTGATTTGCGCTTCAATTGTTTCTTCTTGTCCTGGCAAGATACCTAACACTAACATACCTAGGTTAATTATAAATACTAGTACCTACATCCGCTCAAAGTCATAAAAAAGCAATTACTCGTATTGTTGAAGATGCGATGATGTTTTTGTTGCAATTTTAACTCCTTTTTTTAAATGAAGGTAGCCCACCAATTAATAGCCTAAATAGTTGTTTGATTATAGTTCACATCACAGTTAAGAGTTTTTTTTATGTAAGCTCATATTTTTTTCAGGTATGCAAATGTTTTCTTTTTTCATTCATGTTAACATAACATAGAGTACCAAATCGAGCACTCTAGTCCCAAGAAAAATCATGAATTTTCAAGATGCATGTAAGTTTCAAAATTACAATAAAAATACACATGAAAAATCTGAGATTTTCTATTTTTCGCTTTGAATGTACATTTAGCCATACCGCTCTACCAAATTTCATCATTCTAAATCAGTTGGAAGTGTTCCAAATAAATTAAACATTTTCTCAAAAAATGGGCGGATACCACTTCCCCTGAACGGAAAACTTCAATTTTTATTATTGGTCCTTTATATTCAATTTGAGCTCTACCGTTCTACCAAATTTCATTGTTCTACTGCAATCGGAAGTGTAACATATAATTTACATCAGTTCTGAGGAAGTGGGCGGATACCACGCCCCTGAATAGAAAACTTCAAATTTTATATTTTTTTCTTTGTACGAAATTTAAGCCCTACCACTTTACCAAATTTCATTGTTTTACAGCAGTCGGAAGCGCTCCATTCAACCAACACCAATTCGGAGAGAGTGGGCGGATATCACAACCCCTGAATGGAAAACCTCAAATTTTCGATTTTTTCCTCTGCTTGCATGACAAGACCTACCGTTGTGCTAAATTACAAGGTTCTGTGATGTCGGGAAGTGCTCCATAACTTTGATGATCTGTCAGTCAGTCAGTCAGTTACGGTTTTTGTGATTTTTGAGGCCTTATATCTCAGGAACCGCTTATGCCAGAAAATTGAAATTTGGTGAGGCGCTTAGCAAATATTCGGAATTTTAAATTTCTGACTTCATTGGTACTGAAGATAGGGAGGGGTCAAAAATCGTCTGAGTTTGTTCGACTTTTTTTACGAATGCATAACTTGCCCTATAGTACCTATAAGTCGCAAGTCAAAAAGATGATTAAATTATTTTAAATTCTTTTCCACTTTTCGATAAATTTAATTTCAATTAATTTTGATGTTTATAGTTTTTTTTTTATTATAACTTAGCAAAATAATTTGTTTTCGTATTAGTTAATCAGTCACAATTTTGATCTGTTTCGTAACCATATTAAAACTTACAAAGCTTTCATAAAGTGAAAACATATGGTATCTTACTATTTTAAGCTAATTCGATGAAATAAATCTATATATATAAAAATCAATGCCACTTTTCGTTGTGTTTTTATAACTCAAGAACGGGCTCACCTATCCGAACCAAATGTTTAGGCTTTGTTCGGACTATGTAGTAGATGGTTTATGTGAAGTTTGCACAAAATCGGTTGAGCGGTTCTTCATTTATCACATTTTTTGTAACAAATGAATTCAATAAATGTCGGATCATTTTGTTAGTGGAGATTTTGCTGTCAAATTGAAACTTTTTTCATATATGGATTGTGCTGTCAAATTGAATCGTTCAAATGTACTATGTATATGTGTGCGTGTACTTTTCTCAGTTTTTTAGCGATACTGATACACATAGCTGGGCATTAACTCGTTAATCCGTTAATCGTTAATTAACGAAGTTAAGATTTTGATTAACGGATTAACTTTTAAGTTAACTTTTAAAAATGTTAACTTAAAAGTTAATCCGTTAATCAAAATCTTAACTTCGTTAATTAACGATTAACGGATTAACGAGTTAATGCCCAGCTATGTGTATCAGTATCGCTAAAAAACTGAGAAAAGTACACGCACACATATACATAGTACATTTGAACGATTCAATTTGACAGCACAATCCATATATGAAAAAAGTTTCAATTTGACAGCAAAATCTCCACTAACAAAATGATCCGACATTTATTGAATTCATTTGTTACAAAAAATGTGATAAATGAAGAACCGCTCAACCGATTTTGTGCAAACTTCACATAAACCATCTACTACATAGTCCGAACAAAGCCTAAACATTTGGTTCGGATAGGTGAGCCCGTTCTTGAGTTATAAAAACACAACGAAAAGTGGCATTGATTTTTATATATATAGATTTATTTCATCGAATTAGCTTAAAATAGTAAGATACCATATGTTTTCACTTTATGAAAGCTTTGTAAGTTTTAATATGGTTACGAAACAGATCAAAATTGTGACTGATTAACTAATACGAAAACAAATTATTTTGCTAAGTTATAATAAAAAAAAAACTATAAACATCAAAATTAATTGAAATTAAATTTATCGAAAAGTGGAAAAGAATTTAAAATAATTTAATCATCTTTTTGACTTGCGACTTATAGGTACTATAGGGCAAGTTATGCATTCGTAAAAAAAGTCGAACAAACTCAGACGATTTTTGACCCCTCCCTATCTTCAGTACCAATGAAGTCAGAAATTTAAAATTCCGAATATTTGCTAAGCGCCTCACCAAATTTCAATTTTCTGGCATAAGCGGTTCCTGAGATATAAGGCCTCAAAAATCACAAAAACCGTAACTGACTGACTGACTGACAGATCATCAAAGTTATGGAGCACTTCCCGACATCACAGAACCTTGTAATTTAGCACAACGGTAGGTCTTGTCATGCAAGCAGAGGAAAAAATCGAAAATTTGAGGTTTTCCATTCAGGGGTTGTGATATCCGCCCACTCTCTCCGAATTGGTGTTGGTTGAATGGAGCGCTTCCGACTGCTGTAAAACAATGAAATTTGGTAAAGTGGTAGGGCTTAAATTTCGTACAAAGAAAAAAATATAAAATTTGAAGTTTTCTATTCAGGGGCGTGGTATCCGCCCACTTCCTCAGAACTGATGTAAATTATATGTTACACTTCCGATTGCAGTAGAACAATGAAATTTGGTAGAACGGTAGAGCTCAAATTGAATATAAAGGACCAATAATAAAAATTGAAGTTTTCCGTTCAGGGGAAGTGGTATCCGCCCATTTTTTGAGAAAATGTTTAATTTATTTGGAACACTTCCAACTGATTTAGAATGATGAAATTTGGTAGAGCGGTATGGCTAAATGTACATTCAAAGCGAAAAATAGAAAATCTCAGATTTTTCATGTGTATTTTTATTGTCATTTTGAAACTTACATGCATCTTGAAAATTCATGATTTTTCTTGGGACTAGAGTGCTCGATTTGGTACTCTATGTTATGTTAACATGAATGAAAAAAGAAAACATTTGCATACCTGAAAAAAATATGAGCTTACATAAAAAAACTCTTAACTGTGATGTGAACTATAATCAAACAACTATTTAGGCTATTAATTGGTGGGCTACCTTCATTTAAAAAAAGGAGTTAAAATTGCAACAAAAACATCATCGCATCTTCAACAATACGAGTAATTGCTTTTTTATGACTTTGAGCGGATGTAGGTACTAGTATTTATAATTAACCTAGGTATGTTAGTGTTAGGTATCTTGCCAGGACAAGAAGAAACAATTGAAGCGCAAATCAAAACAACCAATAACAAAAAGAAAATATACCAAAAGAAATAGAAAGCTATAAACTAAATTGATTTTAGTAGATAGAGTCCACCCTTCTATCTTTCCGTATCTTTCGCGATTTTGACATGGCAAAATATTAAATCTTTGCAAAAAGGAGTGAGATCAGAAAAAAACATAAATGTTAAAAAAAGAGCGAAGTTCTTCTATACAAAAACCTTTGTGTA
Organism: Philhelius festivus; assembly: GCA_963931855.1. NCBI lineage: Eukaryota > Metazoa > Arthropoda > Insecta > Diptera > Syrphidae > Philhelius > Philhelius festivus. The sequence continues at coordinate 131,869,464 of OZ007555.1, read as the reverse complement.
ACAAGTCAGCCGTGAAAAGTACTGAGATCTAAAAGTACGCCAAGTTCTTACTTCATGAAGGTTTAATACCGAATATTTAAAGTAGAATAATATTGAAACAGCAACAATGTAATAGAGAAATTTTATTATTTAATGATTTCTGACGAAAATTTGATGGGCTTACTTGGCAAGTTTTTTTTTATGCCCAATTCGCAAGGTTTTAAAAACTTGACCAGTAAACCCATCAAATTTTAGTCAGTATTCATTAAATAATAAAACTTCTCTATTACATTGTAGCTGTTTCTATATTATTCTACTTTAAATATTCGGTATTAAACCCTCATGAAGTAAGAACTTGGCGTACTTTTAGATCTCAGTACTTTTCACGGCTGACTTGTTACACAAAGGTTTTTGTATAGAAGAACTTGACTCTTTTTTTAACATTTATGTTTTTGTCTGATTGCAATTTTCCTGAACAAAAAAAATCCTAAAAATTTCGATTTTTCAGTGAAAAAATCAAGATTTTTCAGAAGTTTATCAATCAATTGACACTATTTGAGATTTTTTGTACGTCTTTTACAAAATAGACATGAAGCTTTCCAAATGTCTTGATATAATAAAAATCTCTGAGAAAAAAATATGCTTTTCAGAACACATCCCAGTACCAAGCAAATGTTTTTCTGCACTCGATTAAAGCGCCATCTACATCTTAATATATCAACAATTTTTATTCATTCGATATTCACTCTGATTGCTGACCAAATTATATTCACTCTTGATGTTTTTATTGTTTTGCATGTAAAATTTTGATAACTTGGCTATTCACTCTTTCAAAAAACACGGCTTTTGTTTGATAGATTCTTTTTGTTTTAAAATTTGTTTAAGTTATCGATCGCCAATGAAAAAGCGTTGTTAGCTAGCTATCAAGTGGCATACCGAGTCGCCAAAGAATAGGGAAACTTCATACAATTGCTGAGAATCTTATTTTGCCCGCGGCCCTTGATATGGTTGAAATTATTTTGAGCAAACAGGAGGCAGATAAACTTAAAATATACCACTTTCTGACAATACAATTGAGCGGAGAATAAGTGACATGGACGTTGACATTCGAGAACAATTAATTGAAAAATTAAAGAAGAGTCCACATTTTGCCTTGCAACTGGATGAATCTACTGATGTTTCAGACTGTGCACAGTTTGTGGTATTTGTTCGTTTTGAAGTTTTTTAGCGATACTGATACACATAGCTGGGCATTAACTCGTTAATCCGTTAATCGTTAATTAACGAAGTTAAGATTTTGATTAACGGATTAACTTTTAAGTTAACTTTTAAAAATGTTAACGGACACATTAAATCCGTTAATCCACGTTAAGTCCGTTAATCGTTAATCCAATGCCTACTATTTACCGCGCGGCGCGAAAAACAGGTTCAGACAAGTATGAGACAAGTGCCGTGCGGCGCGTGCCGCGGTGAAACAAAAACAGCTAGGTACGTATTACTATGTGCGCGATAAGTCCAACCAACTTCGTTCAACTTTTTATTCAACTCTTTCGTTGGATAAACGAATTTACAACCTCTTACACTAGTGCAGCAACTTACGTAATTCACGTTGAGCAACTAAAGTTTAACAAAATGCGTTTGGAACCCCGTACACATAATTGACCAACTTTCCCATATGTTGATTAACCCCGCACACCTAGTTGATCAACTCTTAAAACTTATTCCAGTGTTGAATAGCTCCGTACACCTACATAGTTGACCAACTTACTCAAATGTTGAATAACCTCGTACACTAGTTGATAAACTTGTTCGATTTTGACAGAACAAAAATTTTGAACGCACCATGATAAACAAAAAACTCAAACGTCAAACCTGAAATAATTTTGACTTCAGTTCGGTACATACCTACATTTATTGTCGACGCACGCCTTCACTTTAAAATATTCTTAAATTTGTTCCGTATGAGTATGATTTCCTCTAAGAAAAAAAGTGGCTGCCGCATTAATAATATTAGAAAATGAACGACAAAGGAAAAAAAAAAACAGCCAAGACGATACTGGATAAATGATTTTTTCTTGAGTCGCGAAGAAAATTGTTTTTTCAATGAAATATATGAGAAATTAAAATCGATTGATCCCACCGCGCCAGTGAATTCGAATTCAAAGTTTAGGCAATTGCATTTTCGAGGAAATTTGAGACCAAGCCAATTCCCTGGCATCTCGATTTTTATAAGAGGGGCTCTGGCGCAATTCGTTGAGCAACGGCCAACAACTAGATCCAACCCGTTGGTTGAACAGAATTGAAGGCACCGTACATTAGAGTTGAAACTTGTGCGTTGATCGCCTAGTGGACGACCGGCATTACTCTTAGCGCCGCCGCCGGTGCTCAGAGTAAAAAAATATAAAAAATGCAATTTTTATCACATGTTAACGGATTAACGATCAACGTTAACTTGCGTTAATTCTTCCGAAATTTAACGCTTTAACGTTTAACGAAGCTAACTTTTTTAGTAGCGGATTAACGATTAACGAAGTTAACTTTTTGATTAACGGTGCCCAGCTATGCTGATACACCACTATTAATGTAGCAATTTGTTTTTAATTTGATTTATTCTTTTTTATATGAAGGAAAAACGAGACGGGCGAGCAAATATAGGTCGGCGAACGCGTAATGCAAATGATGTGGCATTACTAAGACAATTACAGACTGCAGATGAACGCGCACATGCTAATGCATCGCAGAGTGAACGTAATGCACGAAAAAGATCTGTTGACCCTGTACCTGTACTGAATCTTGCACGGCGATCACGAATACGTCGTGCTCCTTTGGCTGAAATGATGCGTGCTGCTTTTAATTACAACAGTCAAATTAATTATATTATGTACGGATACATTGAAATGATGGACGCAATAATGTCCACATTGTGATGCGGCTAACTTTCCAGGTGAAACGCCCGGGATCAGGGTTCGTACCTGAATCATAAAATGTCGGAGCAAATTTGAAAAAAAAAGTCGAGCAAATGCAAGATTTTCGGAGTAGATTTGAAACAAAAAGAAAATCCTTACTTTTCAGGAAAATTAAAACATACATATGTATGTAAAAATAGTATTAGCAAAAAAGAAAAATAAATCACAGGTTTCATTGGAAAACTTAGTATTATTTTCAAAAATTGTTTTGTAAAAATAAACAAATTACAAATTCAGAAAGAATTTTTAACAAAGGTTTAATGGTTTTTTTCAACAATGTCATATTTGTATATAAATAAGACAATTTGTCTGTGTGGAAAAAGTGGAGTGAATCTCGAAAAATCGGAGCGTAGGAGTAGATTTAGGTTTGAACCCTGCCCGGCATGTGTTGTGCTAATGGCAAAGTGAGATTGCCAGCATTAGAAACTCCACCCGAACCATTGCATTCACTTATTTTTGGGACATTTCAAACGTTGAATCCCTTTTTGAGTCATATTGAACTATACAATTCGGCATTTCAAATGACTTCTTTTGGCGCTACTAAAATTATTAGAGATAATTTTATGCCGACGTTTAAGGTAAATACTTCAACAGGACTGTCCCATGTTTATATCAATCTGAATCATAAAGTATTCGATAATTTTAAAAATTCTGATCCAACATCTACCTAAAATTGCATACATGTTACAGATTCAGGGCCAGATTTATCATCAAGCTGGTTCGTTATTGCCATACCCCGACGCTGATAATCAATTTTTGCACACTCTACATTAAAATTGCCATTGAATGCACAGGTGATTGAAACTACAACTTGCAATAGGTATTTCGAGAAATTCTGCTATGGCAAAAGTTCTGCGATTAACGTCAATTATTTTATGGGATGAGTGTACAATGGCGAATAAAAAATCACTAGAAGCATTTAATTGAACAATACAAGATTTACGTGGTAATCAACAGCTTTTTGGTGGTGCTTTGATAATACTGTCAGGCGATTTTCGTCAAATATTGCCTGTCATTCCTCGATCAACTCCTGCTGATGAAATAAATGCCTGTTTGAAGTCATCAATTCTTTGGAGATATGTATGTACAAAAATTGACACTGAACATTAATATGCGTATTCACCTACAAAATGATCTAGCCGCCCATGAATTTTCAAAACAATTGTTAGAAATTGATGATTGCAAAATATAAATCGACAGTACCAACAGATTGATCGCTGTACCAAACAATTTTTGTACAATTGCGCAATCGATAGATGAATTGATTGAATGTGTTTTTCCGAATATTCTTCAGAATTACAGAAATTATGATTGGTTGAGAAAACGCGCCATTTTAGCACCCAAGAACATTCATATCAATGCCAATAATTTTCAAATTCAAGCCAAACTGCCAGTTGCCAACTGACAGTGTCATGTATCAAGATGAATTATCCAATTGAATTTTTAACTTCATTGGAACCGGCCGGTATACCACCGCATTGCTTGAATCTGAAAGTTGGTTCTTTGATTATATTGTTGCGAAATATTAATCCACCAAAACTGTGTAATGGCACCAGATTGGCAGTGAAAAAGTTATTGCCAAATTTGATTGAAGCTACGATCCTAACTGCTAAATCAAAAGAAGTTTGTTTGATACCGCGTATCCCTACGATTCCAACTGATATGGAAAAACAAAAAATATTGTTTATCCAAATGTTTTGGATTAAGTTTTAAAATAGCTAGCAATTAATAAAATATTTTTTTGTTTGAATAAATGAATAATTTGATGTTACAATTAAATTGTTTTATTATTTCACTTTATACGAAGCGAAGCACGTACCGGGCCGCTAGTAAATTATACTTTCAACTGCACTGTAAGGATGTCAAATTCAGTTGGAATCCTTTTTTGGACTGACGGGTCTGGTAAGATGGCAAAATACTTATTTGCTTTAACGAGCATTCTTCGTAGAATTTCTAAAGTATGGAAGTATCTTATATCGGATTGTAAATATATGTATATTTGTGAATGAAGATCGATAGACACAAGTATTGTTGTACTATACGTACTCGTGTAATATATCTAGTTATAGGTAATAGTTTATGAGGTATTCAAATTGCTGCAATTGTGTGTACGAAGATAGATGTTTTAGTTTAGGGAAACAAGGAGTACAGTTTGCTGCTTCATCTCTATAATAGTTGTTCTGTAAAATGTAACAGATTATTTTGCTACAAAATACATCTGTACCGATATTTAAGGAAGATATTTATGAAAAGCGATTACTGTTTCTTTTGGAATTGGAACTCTCAAATTTTATACAAAGACTATAAATTTTAGCAAAATATGTTCGGGAACAAAAGTCTACCCAAATTTATAACTATCATATGTGTATGTGTAAAGATGAATTTACACACAAATTTTTATCATCAATACATCTTGTGAGCTCAGAAAATATTTGAAACATGAGTCTCTTGAGGAGATGATTTCTTGAAGATTAGTTCTATATTTTAGATTCGGATTCTTTTTGTATTATTTGTTAGGATCTGGATATTATTAAGGAAATTTGTATACACTTGACATTTCGTACTATTATACTGCTTGCTGGAAACGTGAAACCTGCTTGCTTAAACGAATTGAAAATAAATTATGAACTTAAGAATCTCATACATACTGAGCGTCCTCAAACACTTCCCCTGAACGTTTTATACTCAGTTTAAACTATTATTTTTTGGTTCTTAATTTTATCAAAAAAATAAAATCAATAATTCCTCAATTTATGAACAGTCACAGGATACTATCACATTTGTTAAAAAAAGGCAAATGATGGTTTTCTGGCTAGCTTCATGTAGGTTTTCCAGACAACGTACATCATATGAGTATACATACATATATAATATAAAAAAAATATATCCTGTGGCATTAAGTAAACCATTTCGATCAACCTTTTCATTTCATTCAGCAGAAAAACAATTTAACAAACGATATCGGTTGCGTATCTATTTAAAAATTGCATTTTCGGCTGAACGTGCACATTTATCATCACAGATAGATATGATTTTAAGTATGTTTTTTTTTTGTTTTTCAATCATTTTCACGCCTACCTTGTGTTTTCGTATCGATTTCTGCTGGTGAAAGCATTTCTGTATCGAAATAAAATTATGCTGAAGAGTTTAATTAAAAACCAGAGGAAACATGGCAGACAGGAGAACTTAATTGGAGAGTGTCATGCTAAAGGCTGTTTGTATTTCCAGTGATGCTATTATGAAATTCGATCGAAATTTGTTTTCCTTTATGCTTTAATTGAAGCCAAACGGACATTGAATCTAGAGAAATATTTTGGTTTTAAATCTTTATTTGGTTTTACGTTCAATCACAAAAATATCGAGGAGTAATGATGATTAAATTAAATCTTAATTGGGGCAAATGAATCAAATATTAACATAGGATTATCATAGGTTTCAATAAAAGGGGTCACAAACCCTAGGGTATCACAATGGATCTACATTAATCTAAGTGTGACGGTAACAAGATCAACTGTCAGCCCACTAACCTAACCTAACCTAACCTATTGCAATCGGAAGTGTGCCATATAATTTACATCAGTTCTGAGAAAGTGGTCGCCTGAATACAAAACCTCAAATTTTATATTTTTTTTCTTTGTATGCAATTTAAGCACCACCACTTTACAAAATTTCATTGTTTTATAGCAGTCCGGAAGTGCTCCATTCAACCAGCACGTATTTGGAGAAAGTGGGCGGATAACACACCCCCTGAATGGAAAACCTCAAATTTTCCTCGATTTTTTCCTCTGCTTGCATGACAAGACCTACCTTTGTGCAAAATTACATGATTCTACGTTGTCGGGAAGTGCTCCATAATTTTGATGATCTGTCAGTCAGTCAGTCAGTTACGGTTTTTGTGATTTTTGAGGCCTTATATCTCAGGAACCGCTTATGCTAGAAAATTAAAATTTGGTGAGGCGCCTGTGCCTGACTAGCTTAGCAAATATTCGGAATTTAAAGTTTCTGACTTTATTGGTACTGAAGATAGGGAGGGGCCAAAAATCGCCTGAGTTTGTTCCTTTAAAAAGGGTGTAGTGCCAGAATTTGGCTGGGCACTACCGTGCCCTTTGATACAAAGTTAATCAAGATTATCCAAGTTTTTCCTTGTTATATCCACCTAACTATACTTATATTCCCACATCTCGTGGTAAAAGTCCCTCTACCCTTGACTTTTTTATCACTATACCCATACTATTGCAGTAGGCCATATAATTTTAATAAGCTTGGATCCGATAACATAGCCTCTGTTAAGCAGCTGCAAACTAGAATCTATTTAATTCTTTTATTAATAAAAATCGCAAAATGAATGATTTTGCTTTCAACGTTATAATTAATTCGCATCAAATTGATTCTTTATGGGATAAAATTGTTTCTTAAGCTAATAGAGCTGCTGAAGCTGCAATACCTTAGCTTCCTATAACAGCTAATAATCATATACCTAGTAAAACTACTTCATAATATATTTCTCTAATTCGTTTGAGGAACTCTGAAAGACGCTAATGGCTCCGCTATCGGTACGACTGTTTCCTCGACAATGAAAATTTCAGATTTCTGAAACTTTCGATGAAATGGCCTATTATCCTCTTTTGACAAATCTAGTAAACCGTTCTGGAAAATTGCTAAAATAATAAAGAAAAAAGGTACTAGTATTCTACATGTTAAAGCACAAAACCAGCTTTTAATTGCCCCAAAAGAAAAATCAAACCTCCAGCAACAACTTTTACAACAAATCACAATACTACAGCTAACCTTAACGATAATAACACTTTAACAATAGTTTCTAACTCTATCACTACCATATCTGAATCTAACATTGTTTTTCCTGAAAACAATTTGGTTAATCCTGATAAAGTACGTGTACTTAATACATCCATAAAGAATAAGAAATCAGCTTGATTCGACGGCATAAATAACAAAATTATAAGGGCCCTTCCTCTCTCTGGTATAAAATACCTACATATCTATATTTAATGGATGTCTCAAAATATATTACTTTCCTGAATGCTGGACAACAGCAATGGTTATACCAATTGCCAAACCCAGAAAACCTAAGGATGATGTTAGTAGCTACAGGCCCATCAGCCTACTCAGCTACCATAGTAAGTTAATCCAAAAAATAATACAAGAAAAAATCGATAGTCACTTAACGAAATGTTATAAATTTTGCCTGACCTTCAATTCGGATTTAGGCGCAACCACAATACAATCCAACAAATTGTAAGCATTAAAATACACGTCTCGCATGTATGTCAAAGAAATCGACAGATTCGATAGGTACTGTTAGACATTGCTAAAGCATTTGACACAGTCTGGCACAACGGTTTGATACATAAGCTATATACATATGTATGTTAAATATTTCTTTGGCTATAATGAGTCGAAAGTTTTTAGTTAAAGTGCAAAACGAAAGATCTTCTGTCCAAAACATTGAATTTGGTGTGCCTCAAGGTTATGTACTTGGTCCCATCCTTATTAATATTTTCGTGTCCAACTTATCTTTTTTTGGTCAGGACGTCAAAAAAGCTGTTTGCTGACGATACGGCTATCTTCTGTTCAGGGGCCTATTGCACCATCTTACAAAATTGTGATTACAAGCATTTTTTTAACAAATTTGTAAAAATCGAGTTTTTTTCATATGTATTTTTTTTTAATCACAAAATTTGTACTTGTAATTTGTAGTTAGTGCAATAGGCATGTGATCCCTGACATGCTTAGATATCCACCAAAAGTAGCAATCTTCTCTAATTCAATTAGAAAATTATTTCTTCAAGTAGAAAATTAAAATCAATCCTGAAAAAACGTAATCAATTTGGTTCACTCGTCGCCGAAAAGCATGTTTTTTTACCGGGAAATATTCAACTTCGGTTAGGTTCTGCTAATATTGATAGGTCCGAGGATTGCAGATAACTCGGCATTAAGATAGATAAAAAACTAAACTGAATTTAACAAAAATTGCGTACTGACAAGGTCCTCAAAGTCAACTGATGAGGCCATGTGAGATCACCCGGACGAAACGCCAATTTTTGTGGACTAAAGGCCAAAAAAGCTATTTTGAATCGATAATAATTCAACAAGTCCATTAATAGTGCTAAGTCTTCTACTTGGCTGATTTATTTCAGTAGTATATAGAATTTGTATTATAAAAACCTTCATATAAAAAACTAAACTTTCAAAAACATATCTACCACCATTGATAAAATAAATATGTACATTAGAATTCTTTATCCTCTGATTTGTAGAAATTCTAAGCTTACTTACTTACTTTATTGTAATCATGTTATTATCATGTATTGTATCAATATTGATTGTTTTGCAAATAATGTAAATTATTTTTAATATTTTAAAAGTGAAAGTTTAACTTTCATTGTTTTATTTTGTAATAAAAGAATTGTATATTCTTCTGTATATTATATACAGTTTCCCCTGAAGATGACAGCAATCCCTGTCGAAACATCAGGAAAAATAAATGTAACAAATTCTGTTGAATTATTTAAGTTATTATGACGAAAACAGCTGAAGGAACAGCCTTTTTCAATCAACATATACTTTTTTCAAAAGTGAAGACATTTCTTGCTTTAGTTTTTGTCAACACTGTATTATGCTTAACAGAAAATCATCTTGTATGAAATATTAGATTCAGTTTTAAAGGTACACAGGGTAAATTAAAATGGACTTCGGTCTAACGTGGTCTTTTTCTTTTTATTTTCTCGGGAATATGGTCGTGGTTGGGAACTTTGGATATGTATGTCCGATCTCGACGTTGGTCGCAGGATAAAAGGCCGATTGACCATGACCATGCACCACTGTATTGTATATGAAAATGACATTTTTATCAATAACAACCGGTGAAACAGGTGTCTTTGCGTTACAATTTTCAACTGCGAAAGTTCATGTAATGTTTAAAGCACGTTGCAACGTTCTGTTTTGTACTTTTTTCCAAAAAAAAAAAATTCTCGACTACATCGTACAAACTTACTCTAATGCCTATATAACTAGCATGTTAATAAGAGGCGGAGATCTTTATATTGCCAACATAGTTTTCTGTGACAGCTAATTTGAAAGTTGTTATCGTTTGTTTTGAGGTTAGCTAGTTTGGTTTGAACAGACTCACGCCGGATCAGCCAGCGTTTGCAAATCGTTCGAATCCATGTTGAAAAACATGGTTTTCTTTTTTAGTCGCAAAAATAGAACACATGAGTTTAAATGAGAATGAAAGCACTTGCTAATAACAAATTATGACGATTTAGGCTAGGACCGCACTTGTGATTTCAATCGCACGATTTTTTAGTCGCAAAAATAGAACACATGAATTTAAATGAGAATGAACGCACTTGCTACCAACTAATCATGACGATTAAAAAGTCGCAATTTGTTTCATTTTTCTTGCGATGCGATTGTCGTAAACTTAAATAAAACACATGTACTCAAATGGATATGCACACACTTGCGATTAAAATTACTACGACTTAAAAATCGTAGTCGCAAAGAGAAATGGACATGCACGCACTTGCGATTTTTAATCCACGATTTCTTAGCCGCAGGGAATAAGACACATAGCGTTAAATGCGAATGCACGCACAAGCGACTTAAAAATCGTAGCGATTATAAAAATGAAACAAGTTCCATTTTTTCAAGCGATTTTTCTGTCGCTACTTATTTGTAGCAAATGCGTGCACTCACATAAAAACTAGTGTGTTTTATTTTTTGCGATTAAATAACCGCGCGCAAAAAAATCACAAGTGCGTGTATGACAATAATTTGTAGCGACTTTTTAATCGCCCCGACGATTAATTAAAAATCGCAAGTGCGTGCATTTGCGTGCCCATTGCTCTTTGCGACTACGATTTTTAAGTCGCAGTATTTTAAATCGCAAGTGTGGGCATATCCATTTGAGTACATTTGTTTCATTTAAGCTTACGACAATCGCATCGCAAGAAAAATTAAACAAATTGCGACTTTTAAATCGTCATGATTTGTTGGTAGGAAGTGCGTTCATTCTCATTTAAATTCATGTGTTCTATTTTTGCGACTAAAAAATCGTGCGATTGAAATCGCAAGTACGGTCCTAGCCTTACTCTAAACGATAATACGAAAGACGTCTTACTAAGCGCACAGCACAAGCGATTGGTGATATGCTTGTCCCTCATTTATTTATTTACTGCGAAGAGTGTGTCAAAATTGGACCTCCAGATTACGTCCTGTACGTACCAGCCTCGGCGGCAGAATGCCCAGAAAAATATTGCATTGATGAACAAAAAATTCATGAGTAAGACATTTTTCTGTGTTCTTTGGCACTATTGGCACCCCTTCAGTCAAAAATGGATTTTATAAAATCTATTGACCCGAGCAATTTAAAGTAGATATTAATTATTCACATTAAAAAAAAGAAACAATCAGCCTCGCCTTTCAAGATAATGAATTTTGAAAAATAAATACTTTTATGAAATGTTTCGTATAAAATAAAAGTACAATTTTGAAGAAGCACCTGCACACAAAATTTGATCGAAATTGGTAAAACCGTTAATGAGAAAGCTGAAAATAAAAAAAAAAAACGATATGGTAAATAACACTCTGTTTTTATGAAAATTTAAACCATGTCTAAAATAGGACACATGTTGTGTACACTTAAATCCTAAGAGCCATTTGCGGTATGTACCGTCAGTATATTGATTTCTCCCCTAGCGAATCACAGAAGACCCTTATGTAAATAGTATTTGAATAAGAGGGTTTCGTTATCGGACATGACTAAGTTCGTGTGATTCAAAGTTCAAATTCATGGAATTTTAAGATTTTGAAATTAAAGTACTTGCGTCAATGTCATTATATAATTGCTCGTGTGATCGTACTCCGTTTCCGAACACAATAATTTTAATTTTCCGAGCGCAACATCTTTTTGAACGCATCCAACAACGAAACTAACTTCAAGATTCAAGTAGGTATATTATATTCCACATCATTCTTTTTACTCAAGTCATTCATTTTTTTATCAAAAAGATTGCATTGGCGCTTATTTGAAACAAAAAAATAATTAAAAAATACTTTTCTAAAGTATTATTGACTTCTTCTATACTCTTATGAAATGTTACTTTTTTTATCATTTGCGTATTAAATCATTACCACACCTTGACCGTTATTAGGAAATTTCTGTTATCAAGTTAATTATGTTAATTGGACTTAGGGTTGCCTGATTTTTCTTAAACCTCAGCGGGACAAATGGCTAAAATGGGATTTCAACATATTGTCCGGGACAAAATAAATAAAATGCACGACTGGGTCGCACGAACTTGCTCCTATATAACAGACTAAGAATTTCAAAAATTAATGCTATTAGGGAAAAACTGTTCACAAGCATAAAATTAATTTTTTAAATGACTAAAACAACTTCTTTAGTAGTTAGAGGGAAAAATAGAATGTCATGTGATTCAAGCAAATATAGGTTTATGCAAGAACAAAAGTTTTAAGTCTTTGTAGTGGTTTCTTAAAAAATTAAGCTTTTGTATAAAAAAGTTTTAAAACATTTTTAAGAAAAAGTTTTGGTACGCCAATTTAATGTTTTTATTATTTTTTGAATAAAAATTAAATTTACAAAAAAAATATTGACCTGTTTTTGATATATTGAATTTTCCAAAAAAAATGATTTTTTTTCTTCAAAATTCAAAAACAATTTTTTTCTTAAAGTATTGAAATGCAATGTTTTTTAAACTTTTAAGAAGCTTCTCTCTAAAAAAACTTCATTAAAATCTATGATGCCGATAATGAGAAATTCAAAATTTTAAGAATTCGTTCTATTGTAGGTACATTCAATTTTTTTTATTAAATTATACATACATAGATATTAAAAATTAACCGGAAGAAAAAAAATTTAAGCAAAATTCTCAGAACCGTTTTCGAGAAAAATATACGATTTTCGAAAACCATTTTTTAACATTTATATGGAGGGCACCGTTATTTTTAGGTAAAATAATTTTTTTTTCTCATATCTTGTAGATTATCTTAAGAAACTTTTATTTATCAAGTTTTAAAATAATCGAGCATGGGGTTTTCCAAATATTGAGTTTCCAAAGAAAAAATTTAAAATTTGGTTTTAAAAATTCAAAAAAATTTGTTTTGAAAATTTGAATACACAATAATATTGAATATTGGGGAAAATATAAAATAAAAATAAAAAAAATGATCAAAATCGGTCGTACCGTTCTTGAGAAAATCAAAAACAAAAAAAATAATTCCAAGGGGGGTACCAAAAATAATAAATGAAATTTTTAAAATTTTTATTTTTAAATCTGTGGAACAGTTCTCGAGAAAAAAAAATATTTTTAAAATTTCGAAAAAAATTCGTATGGCAGGTACCGTTATTTTTGGTCTTAAAAAAAAAGAAAAAAACGCGTAGAGGGAAAAAATTAAAACCCATATCTACTAAGTTTGAAGAAAATCGGTCAAGCCGTTTTGCTGTAGTCGAACAGACAGACAGGCAGACAGAATTGCGAGACCCACTTTTTTGGTCTTCGCTATCCTCGTAATGTCAAGTTTGATCAGAATCTAGGGTTCGATTTTTTTACGAACGCATAACTTACCTTATAGTACCCATAAGTCGTAAGTAAAAATCATAATATGCGTGTAGATCAAAATAAATAAATTCTTGTATTAATTTATTAATAATTAAATGACTTTTTTGTCATTTTTCATTGGCAAATATTTTTCTTTTGTCAATTTTAATGACAGATGTCAGTTTGCCAAAACATCTGAAGACGTCTGGTAACGCTAATTGGGTTAATCATGTATAGAAAACCTTAAATAATTTTTTTAGAATATTCTTTTGTTTTTAATTTTATCATTTGGAAAAATTTTAATTTTAATTGTTGTGGAAAATTTACAATTCAAGGATATTTACCGTATGCAATAGTTAAATTATTTAAATTAAAAATAAAAACTTCTAAAAGAAATAAGATCAGTTTCAGTGTCTTTCTTGGTTAATGATTCACAAGATTCTGCCGCTTGTTTTCAAACATTTTCAATATAGAGTAGAACAATATTAGCATAAATCGTAAGTCCTGTCAGGTAAAATTTCAATTTTCATTAGAAGTTACGAATTCAAAAGAATTCTAATTAGAAAGTACGCAGATGGAGACCATGAACTTTATCCTCAATTTCCTACTTAAAGCAAAACTAAAAAAAAAACACACAAATTGGAACTCAGAAATAATTTCCTTAACTTTGTAGATATACATACTAATGCTTAAGGAATTCCCCTCCTCCCCTTTTCCCTGCAACCATACCATCGAGCAAATAAATATCCAATACAGTTTTCATTTCGGTTTATATATTTCCTCAAAAAATGATACCCAAAAGTATACAACTCGATTTTTTCATCCTTGAACAAGAAAAAAGAAAGGGTTTTAAAAATATCTTTTTAAATGTGACAGAGAAGTCGGAAAATAAAGAAAGCCAAGTAGAAAAATCGGAAATGAAATGCAATTTTTCAATTTGAGAAAACCGCTGGATTTTCACATTTTTCACGAAAAGCAAAACGTGAGCCAGTATACTGATAGTATTTTATTGACATGCCATTAAATATTCCCCGACTGGCAGCATGCAAGTTGCAAGTGCGCGCAATTAATTGCGAAGAGAATTTCCCGTCAGTATCTATATACATACATACTTGTAGATATGGAGAAAAGGAACAGAGAAAAAAATAAATCACTTGGAAACAAAAAATCCCTCATCCTTGTGCGAGATTGCTCTTCACTCGAAGGAAACCGATCGACCCACAACTGCCTTGTTGCGGCTAGGTTTCACTGGGGGAGGAATCACAACTCTACTACTTAATCATTTCACTTTGCAAAAGTGGAAAACAATTTCCATCAGATGACATTTGCCGGAGACATTTCAATATTCCATGTTAAAGTGCAACGATAAGACTTCTCTTGAACGAAAACGAAAACTCACCGGGAAAAGTTTAATGTTGCTATAGAATGTACCTGTCATTGTGTAAGTATTGTGTGGGTGGTGACTTCTTTTATCTGGCACCCGTAATGGAATATTCAGTCTTATGCTTACCTTTGTGGTATACAAAGGTACGTCAACTACTTTTTACATAGTACAAGAAAGTTTTCACTCAAAGTCGTTAAAGATATTATTTGAGATAAGAATAACATACACAGATCAGGTTGCCGAAACTATAGTTCTTTCAATTAGGTTTAGAAAATTGAGGGGGGCTTGCACTGCGACCTAACGATCTATTGTGATAGAACTAGATAATTTGCTCGCCCTACAGCTCTTCCTCCAATTTTATCCTTTTGATAAGTTTGATAATTTGGAGTACCTTCAGAGAGGAAAAATCACTCTTTTCTACCTGGCAGCCTCGCAGGTACCTGTTTCTTTGATACATTAGTACTTCGCATCCGCCTAGTATGTGTTCCGGCGTTTTGTCATAAATATTGGCGCTGTTTTCTAGGCCAAGAACGCTGAAGTGTCTTTTTAGTTTACAGTGACTCGTTAAAATTCGTAGATTATTCCTATTTAAGCTGATACAGTTCTTTAAACTATCTTGTTTATAGTTCCCTGGCCTGCCTCAGTTTTGGTAATATTTTGTTCCCTTCTCTGTGTGGTTGCTCGGTGCATTCGTTAGTCACGTGACCTGTAGTGGATTTGCACTGGTTTCCAATACCTACGACATTTACGTACATGGCCAATTGCATAATTTGATAGAGGCATAATATCAATCGTCTCGATTTGTTCTACTCTTCGCTCAGAGCTTACGGTAAATTTATTTCGAGATCTGTTCCAGTTTTTTCTACCGTTGTTATTTTTGTGATCTGCATCGCTTATACATAATATGTACAGCTGAAATGTGACCACTACGATTACACTTGTAGCACACTGCCTCCCGAAATTTACAGTTTTCTCTTTTGTGTGTGACGCCACATCTTTGGCAAGATTTCATTGATTGGAGCTTCTTCCCGTTAGCATTATTTGCCCCCGTTCTAAAAGATCTGCTACGTCGACCTGCATTGGCTTGTACCCGAAATACCTCTGCTGTTGTTGCCGGCTGTGTAGGAGATTTTTCATTTTTTATAACACTTACTGTGTTTCTTGTTGCCTCGTATGATTCGGCTATCAAAAGAACCTCTTCTAATGAATTTCTTGTAGCGCAGAGGAACGCACGGTATCCTGTGGCATGTTGATGCCAATCGTATCCCTTAAGAGCTCGTCCACAAATTCCTTGTTGCAGCTTTCATTTAAAAAGATAAGAAAAATGCCTTTTGTTTCTCACTATCGCGGACATCATATGCTGCGAAATGCTGTTCGAGCTGCTTCAAATATGTGTCCCACTGGTGTTTACTTTTCTCGAATTGATTGAACGGTGATATGACCCCTACGCTCATACTCGTACTCCCCGCTGACAAATTACCTTCCTTTTTAACCTGTCCCTCCATCCATTGCTTTTGACTGGTCAATAACGCCTCGAAAAGCGTTTTCTGCTGGTCCAGCAGTTCTTTTAATTGTTTGGCCCATCAAAAATATCTCAACCTGTGTGCTGGTTGTTACTTGCTACTTATAAGTACTATAAGGCAAGTTATGCATTCGTAAAAAAAAATCGAACTCGAGATTTTGATCAAAGTTGACATTACGATGATAGCGAAGACTAAAAAAGTGGGTCTCGCAATTCTATCTGTCTGCCTGTCTGTCTGTTCGACTACGGCCTAAACGGCTTGGGCGATTTTCTTAAAACTTGGTAGATATCATTTTTAGTTTTTTCCCCCCACACGTTTTTTTATTTTTTTTTAAGACCAAAAATAACGGTACCTGCCATGCGATTTTTTTTCGAAATTTTATAAATATTTTTTTATCTCAAAAACTGTTCGACAAATTTTAAAAATAAAAATACAAAAAAATTTAATTTAGCGAAAGCTAGGTAATGGTTGAAAAAAAAATTTCCGAAAAATGGTTATCGAGGGTGCCCCCCATGGTACTATTTTTTTGTTTTCGATTTTCTCAAAAATGCTACAACCGATTTTGATCATTTTTTTTTACTAAAGCTCCCCAAAAACATAAATAGAATTGTGTACTCAAATTTTCAAAAAAAAAAAAGTTTTGGATTTTTAAAAAAAAACTTCAATTTTTTTTTTTCAAAACTCAATATTTCGAAAACCCCATGCTATATTTTGTTTAACTTGGTAAATAAAAGTTTCTCAATATAATTTATAAGATGTGAGAAAAAAAATTTTATTTTACATAAAAATTAAGGTAACTACCATACAAATGCTACAAATTTAAAAAAAATGCTTTTCAAAAATCGTATTTTTCTTGAAAACGGCGCCTAGAATTTTGATACAATTTTGTTCTTTCAATTTATTTTTACGATCTTTAATTTAATAAAAAAAAATTTGAAATTAAGATATTACAGCTTGTACCTACCATAGAATCATTTTTTCGAATTTTGAATTTCTCATTATCCACATAACGGTTCTAAAAAGTCTAAAACACATTGCATTTCTTTTAAATTTAATATTTATAAACACTTTAAATTGGGGTACCAACATTTTTTTCTTAAAAGTTTTTTAAAAATTTTGTATATAAAAGCTTTTTTTTAAGAAACCACCAAAACGACTTATAATTTTTGTTCTTGCATAAATTCATATTTGCATAGCATTCTGTTTTCGTCTCTTACTTGAAAAGAATTTAAAAAATTAATTATATCCTTATGAACAGTTTTCTCTAATAACATTCGTTTTTAAAATTCCTAGTCTATTACATAGAAGCAAGTTCGTACAACCCAGTCGTGCATTTTATTTCTTAGGCAATAGGCAAAAAACAAACGCCAACTACTTCTATACTTCAAATACATACATATATTCTAATTAATTATAAATTAAACAAAGCAATAAGCAAATTAGGTTAAGTTTAAATGATTTGGTTGTTGATTCGTGGTGGGCAAACTTCTCTGAACGACTGACTGGTGTGCTGTTTAACATCATCCAAATGCAACGGTGTAACGGTCCAGCAGTCATGTTGTGCAGACGAGAGAATGCAGCCTCTCTTTATTAAATATACATACATTTATGTATGTATGCATCACTACATTTCCCCCAACTAATAAAGATATCAATGAGTTATCTGGAATCGGACAACTGGATTTCTGGGTCTGGTGGAACGTCTCAAAGTTGGTGTATCAGGAGACGTAACTTGCTGGACCATCGGATTAAAAGATATGTTGTCTTGTGTATTTTCCGATAGTCTGGGATTATGAGGAGAACTTCTGTTAGCATTACATGATTGCATACTTCCCGATTGAGTTCGATTCGTATAAGATTGTCATCGGTTGTGGGCTTCTTTGTACTAGTGTCGCATTGTTTTCGGGTTCTCAACTGGTTCTAGTGCCGCCGCCAAGTTCCAAATGGTGTCGACACAAGATACATCATACAAACAATTTTATTAAAACCACGTTATTAAAGCCACCAATTTTTTTAAAGCCACGTGAAAAGTTTTTAACATACTCGTAGACTAATTATTGTCCCTTATTGAAACAACCTACAACTTCAATTCTTCTTCTCTGAGTGCGAGGGAGCATCAACGATAGGGGAACCTTTGGTTGTCACCGTAAAATCCGTTTGTGAAACTGCTGATCCTATTTTACCTTAAATAAAAGATACCTCATTGCCTGTAAAAGGCATTTGGAAAAAACATCAAACTCGAGATTTTGATCAAAGTTGACATTATGATGATCGAGAATACGAAAAAAAATGGTTCCAGCACCTGCCATACAATCGTTTATTAAGATCTTATTTATATCGAAAACAGGAAAAAATGTTACCGCCATAAAATCGTTTTTCTTATTTTTGACTTGGAATTTAAAATAATATTGTATATAAAATTATTCTAAGAAATATTGTTTGGTTTTTGGAAAAAGATCCAATTTTTTTTTTGAAAAATCAGTATCTTGAAAACGTGTAAACGATTAGTTTTTGAGATTATTTCTTAAGATCTATATTGTTATTTATTTAAAATTGGCATTCCAATTTTTTTCAAAAACAAATCTAAAGAATTTTCTTATATAGAAATTTAATTACTTTTGAACTGTGCTTGTATAAATTCACACTTTTCTAGAAATAAGACAGCAATTTTATGAATTTGAATATTTTGCTTTAATATTTATAAGCAATTTAAATTGCAAAGAATTTTTATATAAGAGCAGTCATGTATTTTATTAATTTAAAAATTAAAAACTTTTTTCAATTTCAACGTACTTACATAAATCTTATAGCTAGTAATTTTCATGGAATACAGTCTCTGGCCATATTGTTAGACGCACTGTTACTGTTTTGAATATTTGGTTGCAGTAAATTTGTCCTTTTTGTATAATAACTGTTATAAATTAGAACATATTTGTTTAAAGGTAAAAATAGCAGAATTTAAATATTTAGTTTAGCCTCCTCCTGCCGCTATGAGAATTTCAATTCTCAATTCCTGAAATGCTTCATTTGCGGGTTATGATTCCACACATGAATCATTTTTCCAAGAGTTGTTGCTTACATAACAGCGTAGAATTCAATGCTTCGAAAACTCAATTCTGTCTTCTGTGGTTAAAGCGCAACCAACGCTATCCATGAGCGAAAACTCTATATTTGGGCAGGTGCATCAATAACTCACTTGAGTGCCTTTGATAGATTCCAAAAAAGAACTTTAAAAATGATAGGTGATAGAAGTACTCGTATAACAGAAATTTTAATTTTAATTTTGGCGCAATGTTTCTTATATTTCATTATAAATACCGATATTTTTATAAACAGTGTTCTAGTGAAATAGCCAGTTGCATTCCCCCCTTAAACAATTCCACAGTAATATCGCGTTTCAGGGAATACCCATCAGTTTGTACTTGAGCCCAACTTCGGACGTACTGTTAATTCCAGAGATTCTTTTTTAGGCGCACTACAAAAATGTCGAATGCTATACCCGACTCAATATTTCTCTCCCAATATTATAATCAGACATTCTCAAACTGCTCAAGCATTTAAAGGTAGTCATAATCCCTTTAGGTTAAATTTGACCCTTGAATAAATTTTTCACATTTCCGGTTTCGTATTAACTTTCACTGTTATTTCCAAAAAAATTAAGCTTAGGTTAAACTTTAACATGGTTCAAAACCAATGAACTGTACTGTAGCCTATACAAAAATTAATGTTTTTATGATAAAATTTGGATTTTTTGGTTTCGAAAATTATCCTTGGTAACCCTTTTTCTGATAAAAATTTATTTAAATACCCGTTATTTTGAAGACGCTTTGTTTTTTTTTTTTTAAGGTCAAATGTTAAAATTAGTATAGATGCAATTGTGACTGCATAATATTTGTTGGTTCCGACATGGAAAAACAATATAAATAGTATTGTATCGCCATTAATATAATAAACCTCCAAAAGTGTCTCGCGATGGAGGTGATCATCGAGACACTTTTTGATGTTTAGCTGATGTGCCAAGGTTAATAAAACCCTTTGTGAGTCCGACACACGGGAAGGTATGGATACCTCCTTATGGTGCGTCAAGTATCTCCAAAACTCCAAAAGTAAATATCAGGCTTATCAGTTTTTTGACGAAGATATACCCACAAAAACAAAAATGTCAAATTATGGCTTAATGTCGCATGCCTTTATTTCTAGATCTCATAAAAAGCAAATACAAATAAAGGTTTTAACATGATGTAAATAATTCTCTTACATTACTAATATACCTGGCTCATTGAATGGTTTTAAAAAATGTGGAGAAGCAAATAGATCTTCCTTCAATCAATCAAACAAATAACTTTTTGTGTTCTGTCAACGACTTAACGTAACTTTTATATTAAAAAAAATACATACACTGCTCACAATTTGTTATCCTCTTTTTGGCTACCTCAAAATCCAATATGACATACAAAATTAGTCCTTCAAAGTTAAATAAATACAAATCGATCTCACTTCAGTACCTTATGGCTGGACGAAGAAATAAAGTATATCTACTCCAATTAACCTGAAAACATCCCAATAATCCCATCATCAAAACAACTTGTCATCCCCTCCTCTCTTTGTACACTCCTCAAAGGAAAAACAAACCGAAGTCCTTCGGGAAATTCTCCTCTCTATTTGTAGTTATTTCGTACTTTTTCAGTCACAGGTATCAATTCTATAGCACAGCTCTCGACTTCTGCTCATCCGTTACTTAAAAAAACGAAAAAAAAAAAAACATTAGACACCAATCCTAATTTTGAATTCAATCCAAATCGTGAAAGTTGAGGGAGAGAAACAAACGGCTCTGCAAAAAATCTCTTCACGTGAGAAGGTACACCTTGAAGAATACAAGAAAAAAGAATGTATGTTGCTCCATGTCCTTTTTTGTACCTGTGTTGATTGAAAGTGGGCGAAAGCAGGTGGGCGGGATCAATCCACAAGGACTTTATTCAGGAAAATACAACTAGGGCTCTTGTTCTCGTTCTCTTCCGTTTTTATTATTTCGAAGGACTCTGTCGGTGTTGCTGTTTTTTTTGTGTCTGTTAGATTTTTTTCGTACAAATAAGTTAAGGTGAATTTCATAGATTACACGAAATTATTTTTTTTTTATTCATGGTCATTTATCATCTTTCTTTTTTTTTTTTTTGTCATATGAATTCAATAATATTTACGAACATTTTAAATAGAGGCCTTTTTAATAAGGGCGGGTAGATGTTGAAATGCAATAAATAAGCTGTGTTTGAGGTTTTTCATTGAAACGTCGTTATTTGTATGATGTTATATATGTACTCAAATGTCCAATTTGGCTGGTTTTGCGGGCATGCTTCCGAGTGGTCCAATTTTCAATGAGTCTTTCACATAGATCCAGCTGAATACGAGTGATAGCCTATGTGAAGTTCACTTTAAGGGAAGCACCAGAAGAAAAAGTCTAGTGGGGCCAAATCGCATGACCTTGGTGGCCAATTCACGTCACCTCTGCGAGTGATAACCTTACCCTCAAATCTTTTATACAGAATCTCATTCGGCGTCCGCTGTGTGGCACGTATCGCCATCCTGCAAAAACCACAGGTTGTCTAGGTCCATATGGTTCAAGTCTGCAATGGCCGATTTCTTGTGCAAGGCGAGGGATTAACTGCCTCTCGTTCTGCTTTACACTTTCACGGACCGCGGCGATGTTCTCGGCGGATCTTGCATTCCCTTGATAAATGAATGTTGGCTGATTGATTACCGAACTGACTGTCTTAGTTTTGGCCACCAAAAGTCAATTGTGAATGGCCACCTCGTCCATTTGGACACAACGCACGCCATGTTTGAACTAAAGCCCAGGCCCACTCGTTTTGATAATCAAGTTTTATCATTTCGACGAGCTCTTCATGGTGTTACTTGCTCACTTGCCAGTTATTTCGTATCAGTAACTGAACAATAAACAATAGATTCACTTGGCAGATGTCACCAAAACAATATATCCGCCACAGGCTGCAAAAATCTACTGGCGCTAATTGCAAAACTCTTTTGTCTGAAATGAAATTTTACTCACTCGTTTCAAACATTTTTGTTTTTCCAGATTTCAAGTGAATTAAATCAAATTAAATGGAATATTTCCTTTTCCTTTGGAGTCCTAGATTTTTATTTCGACAAGGACTGAACCTAAATGTGCCTCTTGCAAGGAATTGACAAAGATTATCTCTTGTCATAAGAAGTGCTGCTCATTAGACGTTCGCAATTGGAAGAAAATTGTAGGGTAAATATGTATTTAGAATTGGGGCTCCAGACAAAAATCGCTCCAAAAAATTTTTCACCACCTGGAAACTATTTTATTAGGTAGAATAAGATTATTAAAGCTGGGGGAGACATGTTTTATGGGGTTTCATAAAAAAAACTTTTTTAGTTGGCATTGGATATAGGCCTTAGGGTAAATTCAAAGTTTCTTTAAATCCAGATTCTGTAAATGCATGAGAAATCTTGCATACACCCAACCTCGCACCTACCACAAATCCTAAAGTGTGCCCAAGCAGGGGGGTTGCAGGGGGCAGCATGCCCCTCCATACATATCTCACCGTAATGCGTAAGCAAGCAAAAAAAAAAAAACAAATATCCCATAAAAAAGTAGTTTTAGATAAACAGTGAGATATGTATGGGGGCATGCTGCCCCTATACCAGCCGTTATGGCCTCCTACCTTTTTTTTAATACTATATTGTACATATTGAAACAAAATCTTAATGCTGGACTTGTGTTCTTCGAGGCTTAATTTCTTGACCAAACTTAAGCATGTCCATAAGATTTTGAGTAAATTTTGTAGAATTTTTGCAACTTATGCATTGGCAAATATAATGCAAGACTCGATCTCACATATTTGCGCCCATGTAAAAGTACTTTGAAATTTATGAAAATCTTCAAATGCATAAAATTGCCGTTTGATTTCTACGGTCATTTCAAAAACCTCTTAAGTCACATTTTTTTCCAAAATGCTTTTTTTGCTGAAAATGGTTCCTTAAAGGGAGATGCGTATTCTGGCTAAGAACCACGTAAGTCTGTACATTCCTTCCTCTTCAAATAATACCGTGGGAAAGACGTTCATTGCATAAACAGCATTAGTCAGTGACTTAAGAGGTTTTTGCATTCACTACCAAAATGGCCGGAGTAGTTTTATGACTGAGTTTTTTTAAATTTTCTTTGCTCTGATTGGTTCAACAATATTCAAATCTTCAATTTGATAACAACCGTCATTTCATTAATTTCATAATTGCATCTTTCACACAACTGTTTTCTGCGAAAAGTAATTTTAGTTTTAAAAATGTCTTCAAGTGAAACAGAGAGTGATGGTGCGCCGAAAAAGAAGGGAACGTGTAATTCCTTAAAGTATACCTTAATGAAATATAACAAATTATAAATTTGAAAGACAAGCATAAACTTATTATCTAAGAGATTTGAAAAACCGAGGAACTGTCGATATTGAGTTGCAGAAGACTAGAATCATATATGTCGAAGTAAGATCATTGAGCTGAGATTTTGGCATTAAGCTATTATGTATATCGAAAATACGTGAGTTTGGTATCAATGAAGCCCTTATTCGCTGGATTAGAAATTTTCTACTGGATTGTTCAATAAATTTTGTTTTGGAAGGTTTCAAATCGGATCTTCACAAAATAAATGCTGGGGTCCTCAAGGGCTCCGTTTAGCCTCGGACTCTCTTTCTCATTTTTATGAATGATCTCTGAAACAAAATGATCTTTTGCAATTCATTGTCTATCTCAGCTTTTCATACTCATCCGTCTCGTCTGTCAAATTCACGTCCATCTCATTCGAAATTTAGAAAATATAGTCATAGAGCTAAAAACTTAACATCTTTTGGAATTCATGAAAAGATGGCCAAATTTGTGCAAAAAAACATGTTTGTCAACACTGAATCTTATAGAAAAAAAGTCCCACAAAAACAGAAAAAAGCACCTTCGATATACATGAGCTTTAAGGCTTTAAGTATTCTTTAGAAAAGGTACTATCATAGGAATATATTGATGGATTGATTAAACATTCTTTCTTACTAATAAAGAAAGTTACAACTTCTGTTTCACTTCTATCAGCCAAGGCTTATGTTTTAAAAGTGCCCATCAATAAGAAAAAGTTGAAGATAAATCAATCTATGTACCTTAAAGATATTAAAACATGACAAAACGTTATTCTTAAGTGTAATTTTCAATAATAATCAATACAAAATATAATTACTACCATTGTTTTGGTTAAATTATATACCACATACCCCCAGTCCTTGCTAAAACAACTTAAATCAAGAACAGTTTTTTTTAGGTTTTTTTTCGTTATTTTTATTAATAAACTGTGAATTTTTTTCGCTTTTTAATTTTCTTACCAATAAAATACTTAATTAAGCATAAAAAAGTAGTTTAAAACTTATTTGTTTGTGTATGAAACAGTTTTTATTGATTCCTGAAAAATTCTAAATGAATTACTTATAAGGTTTTTGAAATGACCGATTCAATTCATTTTTTGTATAAAAAATTTCTTTAAAATGTTTCAAGAAAAAAACTTGGGATGCCAATTGTAAGTATTTCGTAACATGGATTTTAGGAAATAATTTCAATAAATAATCGTTCACACGTTTTAAATATTTTGATTTTTCAAAAAAAAATTTATTATTTTTTCAAAAATCCAAGAACTATTTTTTTGAAAATTTGTATAGACAATATTTTTGTCAAATTTAAAGGAGCTCTTTCATAAAAATTTCGGTTAAAATCAGTATAGCCGTTAATGAGAATGTCGAAAATAAAAAAAAAACGGTTCTATAACAGGAACCATTTTTTTTACATTTTTACTTGCGATATAGGTAACTATAGGTTACTATAGGGCAAGTTCTGCATTTGGAAAAAAAATCGAACTCGAGATTTTGATCAAAGTTGACATTACGATGATAGCGAAGACGAATAAAGTGGGTCCGGCAATTCTGTCTGTCTGTCTGTCTGTCTGTCTGTCTGTCTGTCTGTATGTCTGTACCTCGATCTAGAGCCTAAGCCACTGGACCTATTTTCTTCAAACTCGGTAGTTATGGGTCTTCGGTGATTCCCTAGAGGGAAAATTGAAATTTTTTTTTTAGCTCTAAAACTAACGGTACCCCCCATACACCCGTAATACAAAATCTTATTTATCTCGAAAACGGCTATAACGATTTTGATAAAAAAAATTAGGCGTGATATTATGGACATGGACTACATTTTGGTAAAAAAAAATTTGGGGCAAAATGTTATTAACGGTACCTGTCATAGAACCGTTTTTTTGATTTTCGACTTTCTCATTAACGGCTCTAACGATTTTAACCAAAATTTTTCAGCAGGAGCCCCACTAAGTTTAAAATAATATTGTATGTATATAAAAATATTCGAAAAATTATTTGTTGGGTTTTTTTGAAAAAAAAAATTTTTTTGAAAAATCAATATCTTCAAAACCTATGAACGATTATTTTTTGAAATTATTTCCTAAAATCAATATTATTAAATACTTAAAATTCGCATCCCAAATTTTTATTTTTAAAAAATTTTAAAGAAATTTCTTATATAAAAAATGTATTTATTTAATAATAAAACGATTTTTTAAAGTTTGTTTGCATAAATTCATACTTTTCTAGAAATCAGACGGCAATTTCATTTTAAATTCATGTTTTGTATTTATAAAATGTATCTTAAATTCCAAAGTACTTTTACATAAGAGCAAGTTCGTGCGATCCAGTCGTGCATTTTATTTTTAACTGAAATGTAGTCCATGTCTAAAATAGGAAATCTATTTTTTTTTATCAAAATGGTTAGAGCCGTTTTTGAGACAAATAAGATTTTGCTTTACGGCTGTATGGAGCGTATCAAGTTAGTTTTGGGGATAAAAACTAAATTTCAATTTCTCCTCTAGGGAATCACCGAAGTCCCGAGTTTGAAGAAAATACGTCTAGTAGCTTAGGCTGTAGATCGAGCTACAGACATACAGACAGACGTAATGTTAACTTTCATCAAAACCTGGAGTTCGATTTTTTTCCAAATGCAGAACTTGTCCTATAGTTCCTATATTGCAAGTAAAAATCTAATTCGAAATTTTGGTCAGACTTGTAATGTCAAGATGAAACGTGGGACTTGCATTGCTGTGTGTATGTTTGTGCGACTATAGCCTTAACCCACCCTACTTATTTTTTTATTTTATTAAAGACCAAAAATAACAACACCTGTCACACAATTTTTGTCGAAATTTAAGAAAG
Source organism: Philhelius festivus (assembly GCA_963931855.1). NCBI lineage: Eukaryota > Metazoa > Arthropoda > Insecta > Diptera > Syrphidae > Philhelius > Philhelius festivus. The sequence continues at coordinate 131,842,752 of OZ007555.1, read as the reverse complement.
CAATTTTTTTCAAAAATCGTTTCATAGATTTTTTTTTTAATTTTCTGAAATTTCATTTAGTGAAAGCAAACCAATGATTGAAAAAATTACCAAAAATTTGTTTCTAATGGTACATCCCATAGAACCTTTAGTTTTTCAAGAAAGGTAGATACAACTGATTCTGATCAATTAGTGGCTACAAAAAGTCCCAAAAATTTTGAATATATGTATTAAATTTAAGAAAAAGTTTGAAGGTTTAAAAAAATTAAATTTGTTTTTTTTTGAAAACTCAATTTTCGAAAAACCTTTCGCTCAATTTTTTTTAACAACGAAAAATAAGAAGATTTTTCATCAAATGACACGGTAATGCAGGTTCAAGTTCGCGGCATTACACTTTTTAGGAACAAGCGCAGCCGATTTTCGACATCCTTTTAACTTAAGTACCAATAAGGTCAGAAACTTCAAATGCACAATATTTGTTGATCAGATCAAACATAGGCCCCTTACTAAATTCTAACTCCTTAACGTTGGTGGTTTTCAAGATAAAGGACTTAAAAAATCGGAAAGATCGTAACATACTGAGTCACAAATAATCATAAAAATCATAGAGCCCTTCCCGACACCGTAGGATATTGTTATTTCGCACAATAATTGTAGGTCTTGTGGAGCATGCAGAGGAAACAATTGAAAATTCTAATAAGTCATCTGTTCTGTTTTTGAAGAGATCTGCCTAAAAGATGGGCCACTTAGAGGTTTCTTTTTAAATCATAGGTTATTTTGACGCTGACAGCAGTTTCTAGCTCAAAATCTTGACAGAAAGTCAGTATTATACCTTCGCGGAATGAAATGAGTCAATTTACGCTTGAATAGCGTTGGAAAATATTGAAAACATATTTCTAAAGTGAGTGCTGTGTAGCCCAAACGGTGCGTTTTTTTGAAAAGAAGTTTTGGCCGAAATGAAGCACCCACCGCGCCTGCTGTACGAAAGTTTGTACAAAAAGTTCGTGAGACTGGTATAATAGTGGAAAACACTCATAATTCCCATAGTCATACGGTGCGCCTAGACTAGAACGTGGCTGCAGTGCCATCAATCTAAAAAAGCTCAACATTTCCCGCACTAGCCTGAGGAGAATTCCGCACAAAGATCTCGGAATATTCGCTAAGAAGGTCCAATTGACTCATCAATTTAAGGTGCACGACCATTCGCTTGAATGAGGCCGCCGCCGATCTACGTTGTGTTCCATAATTAATGGGAATGTTGTTACAATTTTAATTCGCGAACTTCTATTTTGATTATTGCAATTAAATAACCAACGAAAATGACGACAAAGAATCACGACGCGACCGAACAACAACCAGTAAAATGGAACTGAAAGAAACCGATGACGAACTGTCAAACTACAGACAGATTAGTTCAGCGAATAAAAAAATGGTAATTGGTAGCAGCAATGTATGCTACCACCACGACTAGGCTCAGTAAGGGGGTGGGTTCACGAATTATTATTTTGATGGTGATTATTTATTGAAGATAATCAAAAGCGATGATAAATTTTCAATTAACGCAGAGGCGTATTTGAAAAATGCAAATGGGCGCCAGTGATTTTTGTTTTACATATAAGGAAATCACAAACCTTTGGAGCGGAGCTGACGGTGAAAGATATTTTTAAATAAAAGATTTAAGTTTATGATTCCGAATGGTAATTTTAAAGTTTTATTCAATTGCTTGGGAAACCTTGCAATTAAGTAGGGCTAAAACACAAGATCTTTTAAATAATTAGAACACAGTTAAAAATGAAGTTATTAAGATGGACCGTTAACACTCGGTCGTGAAAGCACAAACGGTGTCAAGAAAACGGGTCGCGCGTTCCGTAATATCGGAATTTTTCGATGAAAAAAACCAAACGAATATGACTAACGTATTTTTAAACGAAATTTTATCGATCCAACAATGAAAATTTTAAATTACAATTCTGATTTTAAAACCACTATACTTAGCTTTAATTTCCACCAAATTCCTCTCTTGTCCTCGAGTTCAACTTCAACTTTTCTCTGTAAATTCTTTGTATAAATTTTCCTGCGTTTCTCCAATTAAAATGCAATAATATCTCCCTGTCTTGCTTCGAAAATGAAATTCCTTTTCCTTTTAGTTTTCAAAAAAATTTTCCTTATAATTTTGTTTGCTCTTGCTAGCTTGAATCTCCGTAAAGAAGTGTTCTTCCAGGCTTTCACCTTGCCTGGAAGACTTCTTCTTCTTTTCAAACCCAGTGTTTTCCGCCAATCAGTGACGTGGGCTTCGATCGCGTCATTTATCAGCAACACTCAGCACATTGGCGAGAGTGCGCCAACGCAGTTGGAACCCATCAGCCTTCTCGTACTCGCACTTCACACCCAGCTTTATGCACAGTCATCATCATTGAATTTGCCGACCTCCGGTATGACTTTCCAGTGGAAGGCAATTCAATGGGTGCATTCAGCCACCTAACATCCCCATACAAGTTTTTAAACAAAATTTTCTGAAAACCAAAGGAACTTAATCTTTCTAACATAAAACCCGTAAAGAAACACTGGAAAACCTGTGCGAAGAAAGTTGCTATAATTTAAAAAATACTATTTAGAGGAAGTTGGTGGTAATTTTCTACATCGCGAATTTACTTGATTCGTTGGGATTTTGCGCAGATTTGGGGATGTCTAAGGACTAGCCGTTAACGTTCCATCTTATACATATCGTCGGCTGAGAATTACAAGGTTCTAACAGCCATTTTTACGAAAAATGAGTTATGGGTGTCGTTGGATTCGTATTTTTAAGCGCTTTCGAATGAATTCATGGATATGCACCTTAATTCACCCTATAAAGCGTAAAACGCAAAAAACAAAGGTTCTAAAAACCAAAATGAAGTTAATTTAAGAATTACAACGTTCTATGTAGCAACATTGGCGGATAGAACTTTATAATTCTCTCTTTGATCAATAAAAAAATTACACATCTTCTTATTGACATAGAACCTTGTATTCCTTAATTTTGTACATAGAACCTTATAATTCTTATCGGATTGCCGAAAACGCAACAAAGTTCTATGTTGATCAATTTACCTTTGGTTTTTTCTTCGTGTTTTTGATATTGTTTACAAAAAGCTTGTGAAAAACTAGCAACAAGCAGTATCTCAAACCAAGTCTAACAATTTCAGAAATGTTTCATATGTATTAAGAGAACACAGGATCTGACGAAACTGTTAAATTTAATGCATATCGACAAGTTTTCAACACCCAATTTAACTTGGCTTTTCATAATCCAAAGAAAGATAGATGTTATTTTTTTTATATTTTAAATGATTGATCACGTGCGACCGTTTAGAAAAGTGGGAGGGGATTTAAAAGAAGATACCGATGCACATTGGTTTTGAATGTCTGAATATCACAATGGGAAGGAAATATAGAGTCGGGTAAGGCATTCAACATTCGTGTAACGCGGCTAAAGAACGAATCTCTGAATTTAACAGTACGTCCGAAGTTGGGCTCAAGGGTAAACTGATGAGCATTCCCCGAAGCGCGAGTGTTACGGTTAAATTGTTTAAGGGGAGGAATGCAACTGGCTATTTCACTAGAACAATGTTTGTAAAAATAACGGTAATATAATGAAAGACAAGAAACATTGCGACGGTGCTCAAGAGATTCAATTGTTTCTGTTTTAGTCCTATCACCTATCAATTGTAAAGCTCTTTTTTGGATTCTATCCAAAAGACTCAAGTGGGTTATTGGAGCACCTGCCCAAATATGGGAATTATACTCGAGCTTAGGACGAATATAGGCTTTATAGATTACAGCCAGATCAGAAGGGGTAAAAAATTTCTTGCATCGTCGAAGGAAACCTAAACACTTAGCAGCGTTTTTGGCAACGTCGAATATGTGGTCATTCTACACAAGGTCGTCTGTGATGCACATACCGAGAGCTGAGATCTGTTCGGTTTCCTCAATGCAAGGGTCACTTATGGATAGCGGCATGGGGGTGGATTCCGCTTTAGCGACAGAAGACAGCATTGAGTTTTTGAAACATTAAATCTATGCGAGGAGCATAAAATGGCAGTTGAAAACACCACTGTATCTGATGAGCTGGTTTTGAAATATAATGCGCATTTTCAGGAAAAGGAAGAGGCATACAAGCAAAGACAAGTTGACAGAGAAAATACAGTTCCAGTTTTATGCTTTGACATGCAAAATGTACTTACCTGTCCAAAAGCTGATGTAAGCTCATTTTTTTACCACTCAAAGTTAAATGTGTATAACTTTACAGGACATTTTTCGCTTAATAATAACGTCTATTGCTGCTTGTGCTATGAAAGCACAATGGGAATAACAGGAAATGATATTGCTAGTGCTTTGCTGAAGATTCTAAACCGTGTTATGTCAAAACCGGAACTTGTTGGTAAACTTCATATTAATTGATTTTCATAAGCATCAGCCAGACATCCAACATACACATTTTAAATTCTCTACTCCAGGACATTCTACAATTTAGGAAATAGGTAATACCCATAGCTGCATTCAACGCGTCTTACGAATCGCGATTTTCATTCACCCTTGTCATTCAAAAAACAAAATCTTACAGTTTTGCAAATGCAACCGTTAGATTTTAAAAATGTTTACGAGTGTTGTAAGATTTTAAATATTAAATTAATACCATTTTCGAAAGTTGTCCAACTTCAACTTACACAGAACCTTACCGAGCTGTTTTTTTAGACTTCCCATTATGAAAAATCTCTTAAAAGTGTAAACTTAGTGTTCAAAAACCTTAAGAAATAAGAATATGTGGTCTTTTCAATGGCCAAATTTAAAAGAGGTACAATTAAAAAATGACCTTGCAACAAGAAAAATCAAAGTATTTAAAGCAATGCTTAAATACATGCCTCTGCAATTTATTGATAAAGAAATTTCGAAAATATAATGAAAACAAGAACAAATATCCAATATGATTAATTAAAATTCTTGTTTGTTTAATTAATTTATAATATTCTATAATTTTCTTAAATGTATTCACATATTTACTTGAACTGTAAAATATATATAAAATATACTATGAAAATTAAAATTTTAATTTGTTTAATCAAATTACTATTTATTTTCTTATTTATTTAAATGTTGTACCTTTAATTCATTCAATCAATAATTAAAATCTTAGTTTTATTATATTTATTATTTATTCTCATTATTTTCTTATTCACGTTAACGAACTCTTAAATATATGAAGTTAATTATATAGTGTACTAGGTGCTCCATGCATTAAAAATACTATATAATATTTTCCTATAATAAAAAATGTAAAAATCAGATTATTGTTTTATATTTAGTTGGAGAATCATTTCAGATACTCTATTTTGCTGCTTTTATACTATGAATACCATAGTTTTTTTCAACGACTAAACTAAATGTTAGAAATCTTCATATGATTAAATAACAAATACAAGGTTCTATGTGGTACATAGAACCTTCACCGAAATTTGAACTACATGTAATTGGCTTATAGAACTTTGTGAAAAAAATTAAGTTTGCAATTAAAAGGAAATTCCTCAACACATAAACAAATAAATTATATTTTTATTAGTTATTATCAATAATCTCTATCGTTTGTTATCATTCGAATGTAAATCAATAGCCATTTAATACGAAATCTGAGCATCAAAAACTTAAAAGTTGAATAACTCAAAATGGGGGTCGGTCGACATAGAACCCTGTAATTCTCAGCCGACGATATATAGAAATAAATGTTTTAGGTTGGGCACGCGGCCATTCTCACAAGGAGTAACTTCAACATTTGGAAACAACACTTCGCCAATGTTACTTTTGGGGCAAGTTTACACAGACCGCCCGTCTGTCTCTGTGACCAACTGTTACTAGCAAACAGGACTTGAACAAACCGCCCGTCTGTTTTCCATTAGTTTTTAGTTTCAAAATTGAATACGCTGATATTTTGTTTCTTCAAGTTACTGAGCGAGTGAACCGATGGCTGATGGACCATGGCTGCCCTTCTCTCTCTCAGTAAGTTGAAAGAAACACCTGTTTGAAGAAGGTTATTAAAAAAAGGAATAACGATAGGGAACCGAAAGAATGATTTTTGTTACGGAAAATTTTACCGTAACAATGTTTGGTCTTACTACTAAGGCCATAATATATAAACAAAATTTAATTTTGTTTATTTTATCGCATTTTTAAAAAGAAACTTGTATTTGGCCCATCGGTATGAGCCATCAGATGCTACAGTCTTATTATTCTTAAGCCTTTGTATAGCTGGGAAGTGATCAGAGTTGAAGTTTAATCTATACACAAAGCATCTATGGTCTATTTCAGCATCCGGAGAGTCCGTATGAGATATATTTACCAATAAATCCGCCAAAAATCTGCCATTCCGACATTCTAATATTTACAATTTTATATCGCAGCTATTTTCTATGTCCCAAACTGTTTTTCCTTTATCGCCCTTCAACCGCGTGAGATGCAGATTCAAACTTTTTAGTGACACCTGGAGTGTAATGTGTTCTCGAAAAATTAATAGGTCAAATCATACTTTTGTTGGAAAGTTACGACTTAGTAACGAGATCTTATTCCGTTATTATTATTCCGATAGAACTACTATCAAAAGTAATCGAAGTGTGTCCTCAGTTTTTGGCGTAGCGACGGTTTTGTAAAATGTTTAAACCCAATTATGCAAACGACATTCATAGCCATAGATTAGGACTAAAATATCACATAAGCTTGAAAAATATATAAAATTATTGCAGTTTCCTTGTCCGCATCTTCCTATTTAACAAATGGGTACCAAAGGTGTAATTCCAATCTAGAGAGTGAGAGAGAGATAGATGTTATTTAGTTACGATGAGAAAATCGAAAATCCATATCCAATTCAGAAAAGAGAAAATATTGCCCGTGTAGATACGAATGTGTGCACCACAAAAGGTGTTTATATCTCTTAAACTCTTCTGCTAATTCATATTATTTCGGATTATAAGTCAGTTTACGTTTTCTAGTATGGCGGATTTCCATTTGTCTTCCATGGAAGTATTGACTTAACTAAGTTTTCTGAATAGCCATATTTCAGGTATACAAAATCTGACGTCGTCTTATATCTCATTTCATGAAAACTTCGAGCTTACATTACATAACATTACATCTTACACTATTCCGTAGATAAATCTACCAAGTAGATACACTGAAAGCACTGCCAACTGCGACCATCAGCTTAGTCATTACAACGGAAAGATACAATCAGAAAGAAAGAACAACAGAAAAAAACACATGTCAACAGCAAACGGTTGGTAATTGAACGGTTCTCCATCCAAGTACTAACCACGCACAATGATTTCTCTGATCGATTCTTTCATCAAAGCCTAGGCCGTTGACGTACTTCGATCTTTCTTCTACTACAAGTTCAATAACTAAGGATTTTGATGGTAATGTTCTCAACTTAATTATCTCATGCTTCAAAATACAAGGTGAGAGTATTTACAAATTTGCATAACTTTCTTGCACTTTTCCCTAACTTTGTTCGTAAGTAGATCACATTTTTAACGCCTTAATATTTTCAAGTTACATATATTTAGGCTCAGCTCAACTGAACCTAGCTGTGCAATTAATTTCTAATTGCTGTAATAACATAACAATAATAATTTTATAAGCACAAATATTTATTTAAGATTACAAACTCTTTTTATTTAATTCTTTTTCAAACTTTAATAAAAAGTCAAAATTAGTATCTAAATATTGCTAAACTTAACGTAAATTATTTTGTGTTTCGTTAAAATAAAGCTCTTTAACCTTATAATAAAAGTTTTGTTTGAAATACTATTTGAAATTACTGTTGAACTTCCTCTCACATTCCTCTTTAACAAACGGGTAGCAAAGGTGTTATTCCAATCTAGAGAGTGAGAGAGAGATAGATGTTATTTAGTTTCGATGAGAATATCGAAAAAATTGTCGCTGCCATCTGGCATCGAATTCAGTACAAGAAATTGCTGTTCCATGTGCCGTTGCTGCTCCCGTTGCAAGGACGACCAACTTTTCGTCAGTGGGTGGACACAACCTGTCCATTTGAGTCCTGTACGTTTGCATTCGATCACAGTTTGGAAGTTTTTCACGTCGCAGTCGCTGCCGAAATACCAAATGAAAATTGCATGCTGTCGGTTCACTAGAGTGTCGGAAGGAGACGAACAACAACAATGCGAGCTCGTCGAACTGGACATCGAATAGGATGCCAAGGACGACGACGATGATGATGATGAAGATGATGTAGAGGAGGAAAGGGACGAAGATTGAAAGGAACACCAAGTACATGCATCGACCCCTAGGCCACTATTCCTGTAACCGGTGCGAGCATGGGAATTGGTTGGGCAGTGTCTGACATATCGTGATTGCGAGGAGGTTGTGGACTTCTCCGGATCAGCATCCAGAATCAAATGGCCGGTGGTTTGACTATGGGTACTTTTCCGGGTTGATTTTGATTTCATTTCTATTTTAATGACCCCGGTATATGTTCCCTGGGGTGAACCAACAACAACTGGTGGAGGTCCTGCGGTATTACCAACAACATCGTAGCTTGGTGGTATATCATTTCTAGGATCTGCATGCACGACGTCATTCATAGAGTTTCGATGGAATCCTTCCTCCTTTTTCAAGTTGCCGTCAGCCATCGTTGATTCATCGCTATTCTCATCTTCGAGAGGTACACAAGCGACGAAGAAGAGTTCCGAACTTGTTCTGTTGACGAGATTCTTTGGATGAACTGGCGTTTTATATTCATGTCCTTGGACTTTTTCTCTGGACATCCCTGATGACATAAAAGCTTGCATTAAGTTCTCCTTATCCCGAGTCAAGTTGCGTTCTGATTGAATTGTAATGCATGGAATGGACTTAAAATTCTGCAACAACTGCAACCGGACCGCTTGACCAAAGTCGGTATAGTGCTGTGCAACAGAAATTTGATGGACCTGAGTCAAATGGGACAGGATGTCCCATTTCGTGATAAATTTGCCAGAAGTTTCAAAGTTTGCCTCCTCACCTTTTAGTTTTCTTCGACGAAGACGAGGACGGCTGATATCGTGTGTCCAGATGCAATCTAACGTCTTGACTTTGGAACCCAGGTCGGATTCGGGGTCGGGTCGATCGGAGGAGCACAATGATTTCCCAGTTGGACAATGAAAAGTTAACTCCTGTTGTCCAAGGAGTGCACAACAGTGATGGGACTGAGGGAGATTTTGATGATGATATTGGTGTGGCTGATGGTGATGCTGATACTGGCTGGAATGCTGGTGGGAGGGCAAATTGCAAGAAGAACCATATTGCTTGTCGTCGACAGAATCGTTTTTCTTCTTTGACTTTTGATTAAGTTTAAGGACGACAATGTTGACGTCCTCGTCGTCGTCTACTTTTTCGTTGTCGTCAAGAGTCCTTGATTTACTACCAACAGCAAGTTTATTATTGTCGTGCTTGTTGTTGTTTATTCTGCTATTGTTGCTGTTGCTATTTGGTTTTTTGAGATAATTTAAAATTGCGTTCTCCGTTAACTGCTTTCGTTGATAGACTTTTTCTAAAGTTGGTGATGATGATGATGAAGAAGATGAACAAGACGATGACGACGGTGGTGAATTGTCAATTTGGGTTTTGATGAGTGGAGTCTCATGGCAGTCATTCCGGTAGTATTTGGATAGTGAATTGTTGTTTTTAACTAAAATAATAAAAAATAAAGGTAAAAAAAGCATTAATATGATTTAGATTAAAATGTTCAAAGTTTTGTGTCGATTGGACAAAATTTTAGTTTTTTAAAGTTTATTTACGAAAATCTTATAAACACGTATGTACATACATTTTAAGTTTACCTTAATCTATACATTTTTACTGTGATTACCATGTTTTGTGTTTACATAAAATAAAAAAATATATTCCATGAAGTGAATTATACACCAAGAGTGTAGAATAAAGAACCTATCATCGAAGCCGTTAAACAGGCGAATTCAGAAGAAAACTCTCTTTCTGTTCACTTATACACGGACATAAAAGACCATATTTTCCGTAGCATCCTTACTGTATACTGATACTAGTAGAAACGCTTTGAAATTTGAAAACTGTACAAAATTAATCTGATTTGAATCTTGAAATTTTGAGAGATGATGGCTACTGTTCATTTACATTTTTGATAAACAATTTGAACTGGAAAACCATTTTGCATTTCTTACCTCTGACCTCCGTGACTATAAGTTTGTATCGCTTTTGAACTCTATAACTTTTTCAGAAGCTTTAACCCTTCATTAAACTTGCTCGATACTGATGTAACTTCCAGATTTTAAATTTTTGCGATATATGAGAAATTATATCCCTAATATGGTATATCGATCAAACCGAAAGAAAACTCAGGGCAAATGATTTTATTTGAGAGTAAGAGAAGTAAGGTTCCGAAGTTATAAATCCAATTTCATTTAGGAAAACCGAAATAAGTTCAACAAAGCCAGAAAGACTTGTTTCGCTCGTATTGAGTGAACTTAGAGTTTGGATTATCAAATATTGAGACAAAAAGTACAACAATTTTCTAAAGGTAGTAAGAAAATAATGGCCATTTGCTGAAATACTACACAGTACTAGCTAGTTCGCTTTTGCTTCCGACTTTCGACTATATCAGTTTGCTAGAGTATGTCAATTTGCTTGCAGTACAGGGGAGCAATAGATCTATAGGTCGCTGTTTACTTAACTCCATAATTATTCATTCATTTCTGTATAGCTTGTTCTAAAGAAATGTTTTTAAAACTGGAAAACAATTGCGTAAAAACTTTTCTATTGGCGTTACTCTACCTTTGTCTTTCCAAGAAATATAAAATACCATTTAGGATGTCCCTGGAAAGGATAAGCCTTCTATACCCTCTATAACTATGATCCAATTGAACTTTTTTGCAAGGACAAAAGAAAAAAAAGCCTCAATTGCTTTCTATACTTGCAGTATATTTTTTGTAAGATTTGGGGTGCCTGCCATTATTGGATATACACAGTCACTTACCTTACTTGTTCCGGTGGCCAGCCTTAGATAAGGAAACAAGTCGAGAAACGATGACAAAAGACTTGCCAGTTTCGGCACAAATAGTGTTATTAGAATTACACCAACTGAGATCTAGAAACATTCCTTTCACTAGCCCGATTTTCTTACGAGAGTGTTGGCGGCCAAGAGTGCCCTTAGACCTTAAAAGTGTAATTATTGCAAAAGAGAGCACTTCGGCTATAGAACTATAATGAATTTCACATTCAAACAGACTAAGTTACACAATAACAATACATAGTACCTTTGAACTCAGTGACAATAGCAGATATGCCAACAAGGGAAGTTTGGAATAAAAACCGGGTCATTAATGCTTATCATGCTTCAGTCCTCACGGTCGGACAAGGAGTAGGGTCAAGCATCTACTCAGATAACCCACCTATTAACAGATCCATAAGGCTTCCAAGACATCTTGACTCACAGGGAGTACCTGGTTTCTAGTTAACAGAAATATCGGTATCTATAAATATATGCCGTTAGTATTTAATTTAAGAAAAATGTACCGTTAGTATTTAACGAAATAAATAAATAAATCTTCATTGGCAGTCTGGCGGCAATTAAAGCCATTTCCTCAATCACTATTGCGTCGAAATCCAATATAGATCGTTTCCCTAATAAGCTGAAGTTTATCAGTGGTCATTGCGACAGACATATAGTTATAGGTGTAGGGGCACCATGAAGTATACGGGAACGAAATGGTAGACGAAGTGGCCAAAAACGGTTATCTCTTGATTCGAGCTAAACCGATACCAAGCAAGAAAAAACAACATTCACCAGAATTTCCTTAAGAATGTGGACGTCAGCTGGTCAAAAATGACACTTGTAGTGTTTCAATAAATTTACGGCCAAATATTTAAGGAAAATATAGAATATTTGCTCAAGATAAGCAAGCCTCAACTATCTACCCTATAATTGGTGTCCTAGCGGGTCACATTCCAATGGGTTCCCTTGTTGCGGTAAGATTTACCACAACAAGTTTCACCTATCTATTCATTCTTCCCCAATCCATTTTCAACCTTCCTTTTCATTGCGGCTCCAAAATGCTGTAGAGCTCAGTTGAAACCTGGTATCCATCAGCCAGAGTCCTGCTCTTAAGTATTTTTGAAAAGCAATCAAACTAGCTAGGTGTATGAATTTGCAATACAGAGTTGTGTGACTGGTGGTCCACAAAAATCATTGTGTATGTGATAGAGAGTTCACACTTATCATACATAATTACAAGTGAAAGGCGGTCTCAAAATCCACGCATATGTGTGATGGATGAGTCACAACGACACCAACACATGTTTATACACAGTGTGTGAGAGATCGTCCACAAGATGTGTGTGTGTGCGACAGATGGTCCAAACAGGATTACAAAACATGAAGATCTTGACCCATTTTAGTATGGCATTCTGCATAATTTTAAGTGTCTGGCACACCAAGTAAAATCACGTTGCGATGTTTTCCCCTCTCACCTTAATTGTCTGCGCGAAAGTCTACGGGAAAATGGCATTTAATCGCATCTAACAGAGTGCTTTCTCCAAGTTTTTGAGTTGGGCCGCTTGGGCTTGGTACTTTATTCGCGATCTTTTAATAATTTTTCGTTTTACTTTTTAGACCATTTGAAATTGACTGATAAGAGCTGAACTCGTCCATTAAGCCAAGGTTGTTGGTGTTCAAATGACCAATGTGAAAGATACTATGTATAGGTGGATTCGACAGTGGCATGCACCCCAGCAAAAAACCCAGGTATCGCAGTTAGACCGTGACATAATACCAACATGGAACAAAGGTCAGTGTAGGATGGCATATATGTCGTCACCGCATGAATGAGGGAAGTTCGCTTTTTTGGCAGGACTTTTTATAAAGCTACGAAAGAGTTCAGTTGAGAAAAAGTTTAGAAAGGAAAATTAAATCCAAAATAAGTTCTATACTCTGTCCAACAAAAATTGTCAGTACATGCCTTATGGGAGAGCTTTTTCTAAAGCAGTGGCGCCTGATGCACCCTCACTACAATGCGTTAGGAAAAATACCACTAAAAAAAGAGCAAGCCACTGACTTTTCTTAAGGAATTGTTGTTGTAATTCTTTGCAAAAAGTTGTACACCCCAACATGACCGTCGTATCCCACTGCTGATGAGATACTGTCAAGATCAAGACAAGAGTGTCAAGTGTCACTCAATACGATCGTGCGCTCTTTATCTACATCAAAACAGAGTTACCATTATCATTATCAATTGCAAGCAAAGAGCTTTTTCAGTGGTTTTTATTAAGGAGCTTTTAGGATTTGAAGCTTTTGAGAACACATTTTAAGAAGATGAGTATGTAGAGTGTTGTCGTAGTGCTTTTCAACTTAAAAAAAACGCGCCTATTATCTTACTGCTTGGCGTTGTGGGAAAAGGTAAATTGAATATTGTTTTCAGTCGTTTTGAATCTACAGACGGTAGCCCTACGCGTTTTTTACTTTCATTTGCGCCGATTTATAATGTCAACTACGGAATCCCTGTGAGAGCTTTAAAAGGCGACACACTTATGCATGGCAATGCAACCAGAATGAGAGACAAACGTCCTATCTTCCCTGTACTGAAAATTTTTGTTGGACAGAGTATAGTTGTGAATTTTTGAGTTCAAGTTTTTTGAAAGGAATCCCAGTTGGGGAAATCTAGAATGCCTTTTTCGTTTCTTGTGGTAAAAGAAGGCATATTGTTCGAGAAGATAGAGCCAGTGGGAGACTGGACGAGATAGGATCCGTGTATAAATTGTTAGTTTTACAAGTTATTCTTAGGAAAACTTTTATTTGTTTTGTTTGATGGCTATTAAGTTGCCTTAAATTTACTCCGTTCAGGCTTTCGCTTCGTTCTTTGTTTTCCCGAGATTGCGGGGCTCGCGACCGTTGTAAAGGTTCCGTTTTTGTTCGTGAACTTTCAAAACGTGATTTTTCTTTGTGTCCCGTTGTGGTGCAAAAACATTGTTATTATTTTCTTTTTCGCATTTTTCATCGCATATTTTTTTTTAGTGAATTGGCCCTCTGCCAATTGTTAAATACATTTGTAAATTTTTATTTGTTGTGGAAAAAATTCTGGATTTTATCCCTATATTTATAAAGGTTTCCCAGACAACTTTAAATAAAACTTATATATAATCCTATTCGGGTAAAAAATTTTCTTTTACTTTAATCGGAAAGAAACTTCTTTTTCAGCTAGTTTGTTTAAAGGCTTATAATTTCCTATTTAGTTTAAACAAAAAAAATTACTGGCACCCAATTTAATTTTGGTACACACTATTTTTCAATTTATTTTGATTCATTTTTCAAATCAGTTTTTTTATTGATCCCTCAATTAATAAAACCCACCGTTTGCTGAACCCGACCCATTGCTGAGCTATGGAGCTAATGAGGGCGACTTCTTTTCCCAGCCACTAAAAATATCCCAAATACATTCATAATACAGGATAGTTCAGGGAGACTTCGAGTACTTAAGCTCTCTTCAATCCACATACCTTCATTATCATTCCTGGGGAGCGCAATAGATCATCCGAGTGAGGCTCCTTCTCAGCGTTACCGCTGTGCCACTTTAGTGTCAAATTGCCACTTTTTTTCAGGCTGTGCCACCGAGCCACCACCTTTCAGTCTGTGCCACTTTTTATTCCCCACAAGTAAAACTAAATTTTTCAATTCACCATGCCATTTTTCCATACCTTGTCATATCTTTCATGCGTACGATACTTATACCATCAAAGTTTTAAAATTCAACATAAACCACACATTGAAAAAGTGGGTAACATTAAAAATAGTTTGAATAAATACCTATTTTCCGACTTATATGAATTTGTTGCAAAAATTTTAACCTTGTTTTTTTCCAAGCTAACTTTGATGAAAAACAAACTCACCAACACTGAAACTTGCGAAAATATGTTGCCTTCTTTAAATTTAGAAAGCAACAGAAATTTAGCTGAGTGGAGTCCAGATGAGCTCCTCATAAAAAAATATTGGGAAACCATCACAGGAAAGTAAAATGTGATACGAATTCTTTTAAATAAATTATTATTTATTCATACTTTTATTCATTTATTTATGTTGAATAATCAATACAAAATGAACTGTTAAATTTTTAGTTTTTAGCTTACGTTGCAATAAACCTTAAAATAATTGTTTAAATTATATGTGTTTTCTTCAACTCCTTTAAATTCGTTGAGATGAGTGTGAAATTTGTTCCCTTAAGTCAATTTTCATACATATATGGTGTTGTTTTGTTTTTAATTTTAAGTGCCACCTTTTTTTCTCGAGTGCCACTTTTTTTGCCACTTTTCCAAAATATCCTAAGGTAACGCTGCTCCTTCTTACCTAATCTTACCTCCCAAGGAGATGAGCACATTAATTAGTCATCAGTTTAAAAAACATCTTGATTAACAAAAGATTCTTATTGACTGCCAGTATCGTTTCAACCATTGGTGAGGATGGATTAACCGCACAATGAAACAAATCTTTTCATTGCTTTGGAGAAAATAAAATTACTGAAATTTATATTTCAAAACCGTTTCATAGAGTCTCGCATCATGTTCTCTTTCGAAAATGAATGATTTTTCTTTGGAAAATAAATCGTCGAATACAAGTTTTAGTGATTGTTTAACTTATAACGGATAATATTTCCCACATTGTTTCATTTTTTACTATGTTCTAGTTGTAGTGAGTTTTGCAATTCTTACACCTTCAATAATTCCATCGTGCTTCGTTACTTCAAGGAATGGACATCAGATTAGCCTTGAGCTTAGGTACTACAGTCATGTGGAATGTTTTAAAATGGCTCTAGTTTTCCTTTCCATTATGAATCCTTCTCAACTGTTCAAACGTTCGCATTGTGTCTTACAATTTCAAAATTCCTTTTTGTGCGCACTTATTATAAGGAAAATACCCCAAAAGGTACTAAGAATTATTACTGATTCTAACTGATATTTTAAGAAGGGAAACTTAAGAACCGATTTACAAATAATGTACATAGGTATATCTTTAAAGCACTTTCCCTCCATATTCATTAAAACAGAAACCAATTTTATTACGAAACCATTTTCTATTTTTAATATCTAAGGATTTTTTCCACCACATTGATAGACATCTATGGAGGTATATGAATACAAAAACCTTTATTTGTTTTAGCCAGACGAAATATCTACAAAAATCGTGCTTTATTTTTTTAGATTTTTTTCTTTGCCGTCTGATTTATCAACAAATATATGAACAAAAAAGGATTCCATTTGCCACACTCCATTAGGTGGAGTGCACAAGCCCATTTGGACAAGGATATTAGCGGAAATTTTTTCGTTGGTCCATCTACAAATATGATTCTTGATGCTGAAATTGAAGTCTCTCCAACCAGCTGAAGAGTTAGAGGCAAATCGGATTTGCCATAGAAACACACATTAACTAGAACTAGAGAATCCTTCTTCTCTGTTTGTCGTCCTGTGTCCAGGTCCAACACTCACATCCTTTATAAATGTGAATATCTTTTTGTTCTGCTTGGGAAAACCCCTTTGGTCAAATTGCAGGATCCTAAAAGCTTTTTTCGTCCCTCTTTTGACTTCATATAAATAACTACCAATATATATAGGTACAGATGTTACACATAGGTATATATAACAGTATCCTTCGTTTTGTTATCTCACAGATATAATATATATGTAGGCAGGTTAGGTATAGAATAACAGGCACTTCGGTATGTAGCTATGCCTAATGTTATTTTACCAAAAGAGAGATAGATTAATGATTGAAATCCCACAGGACATTTTTATTGCTACTGGTTAAAGCTGGTGTGTTGTAACACACATCGAATAAACCAGAAGAACATATCCTGCTCCAGCAGAACTGGTGTCCGAACTACGTGCTTACTATCGGCGAACATGACACATAGCTCATGCAATAGCATTGTGTTCGCACCCATAAAGAAGGACACTTAATGCTCTTGGACACTGGTACCTACAATGGTACCTACACAGCATAGAGATAACATTTTAAGTCCAAACAGTCCTAACTGAGAAAAATTTGCCATAGTAATTCGTATGTAATGTATGGAGGTATGTGAATGTGTAAAAATGTACGTTACTACAAATATGTCCTTACCTCCGTCGCAGGGAAAACTCTCCGCGAGCAGTGTAAACAATTTATCGGAGAGTAGGCATCTTCCTCGAGGTCCAAGTGTGACTCGACAAATGGGACATTTGACTGTACGACCTCGACAACTATTGCAGAGTACGTGTCCATTGCAGCACTGCCACCCGGGCGGTTTAACGATCTATTTGAAGAAAAGAAAATGAATTATTCCCAAGTTTACATTAATTTACAAAAGGATAAATACTGGAAGATCTACTTGTTAACATGCGGCCAAACTGGTTTTGGTCCTCAAAGTAAGGAGCTGAGGGAAGAAATCTCTTCATTGAGGATTCGATCCAGATGGCATGGCGTTGGAAAAGTATGAGGATTTTAATTATGAGCTTGTATAACTTTGATGATGATGGGTGCAACTGTCGCCAATTTGATTTATAAAAAAAAGATTATCTGAGTCGCAATCCGTATTTTGGGCTTTAGGTATCAAGCTTGATTTTCATTTTTTTTATAGTTTACGCGCGGCCAAGAGTTTACTGACCCTTATTGTATTAATCATAGAACGAGCGATGGGGAATTCAAGGAGAAAAAGAAAGGTGATGTCGATGAATATTAGTTTTGAATATTTGCAAATCGAAATGGGAATTACCGTAACGGGTGAATTACTCCACAATTTAAAAAATTATAAGTAAAAAAATTGATTCAGCTGACGAAATTATAATAATCGGACTTAAATCTTGGAAACATAGTACCTGCGTATTGGCGAACAAAATATAAGTGAGAAAGCCAACACAGACGGTGTTGAACGATAGTGGCGTTGATTCGAGTGCAGATTTGATCACAAATTAAATTCTTTAAGGAATGGCAAATTTTATTCAAACAAAAGAAAATTCGTGGTTTTATTTGAGCCGTTAAAAGGCTATCCGAGTTTAAGTAATAAATTTCTGAAGATTTAAAGGCAACACCACTGAGCAAAACCGGAATGAGTTCAAACAAGTTCAAAAGTTTTGTATTTTGTAACAGTCATAATTTTTACATGACCAAAAATTAAGGCAAGAATTACTACATATTGTCCAAGAGTAGAAGAAATGTTTAGCCATTTGTAAAAAGCAGTGGAAATACTACTGCGTCCTTGGCCCAATGCCGTATGCCAGCTCTCTATAGGTAAAGCCAATTTTCTTGCAGCTCAGTTTGCTTGTAATTTGACATTGCCAAAGAGTTCTACGACTCTATGCTTGAGAAAACAAACGTTTCTCTATGTCCAATCTTTTTTGAACTCATAAGGCTGCAAGAGTTCTCGAAGATCTTGTAAGAGGCGTTCTTCAATGCTGGCATAACCACTGTGTAAGTTTTTCCATCCGTCCTAGTCTACTGCTCTCTTTCCAAGTGGATGAAAAACAGCATTTGTCCAGCCAGTCCCTAAAAAAGGCGAATCTTCTTAAAGCTATCGTCCAATTAAGTCTGTTCTTTCCAAAGTCTGGGAAATTCTGATTGATTATTATCAGCTTTAAATAATCTTGAACGATAAAAATTTCCTAACAATAGATGTACCGGTGATCCAATTACTTATCTCACCGAGCAATACAACCAGGAAAAATTGAGAATAATGCGCTTAATATCTCAATTTTGGCTTCAAACTCTTTTATCTCCGTTTTGTCCCCAACTTCCTTCCTAATATTTATCAATGATCTCTTGTCTAAAACTTCTTATCCAATAGACTGTTTTGCTGAGTTGCCTCAGCTTTTTATATTTGTTTCAAGATTCATTCCCTTGTTCTTCGGATGTGGAACTTGAACGACATCGAATGATTAACTGATTGAATTCTGATCTCGACAGAATTGTCCATTAGGAAATAAAAAACCGAGTAGACCGAGCTTTTATCGACAAAGTTCAATCCTTCCCTTATGCCAAAATTCATGAGCTGTACTTACATTGAGGAAACCGAAAAACTTTCAGTTCCTGGTATGTGCATTACAGACTACCGTTTGTTGAATGACCACATAGTCAACGTCGCCAAAAACGCTGCTAACTGTTTAGGTTTTTACCGACGATGCAAGAAATTTGTCACCCCTTCTGATCTGGCTGTAATATATGAAGTCTTTATTCGTCCGAAACTCGAGTATAATTGGGCGATTCCGCTATAGACGATTTTTGACACCAATTTTTGAATTAAAATATTTTTTACTTTTTTTGATAAATATTCAAAGTAGAAATACTATATTTAATAATAAAAACAAAAACTGAGATCTAACTTGTAGAGAACATTTTTGTTTGCGCTTGGCAACATTATCATACGAAGAGTCGGTACGAACTGCAATTATTACAACTGGTAACATACGCTCAAAATAGCTATTTCCGAGAGTTTTAAGTTATGCTTTACTCAATAGACGTATGAAGCAACATGCCATTTAAGCGTTTGCATAAAAACATGTACGAATTTGTTATTACATTTTTAGCATTATTGATTGCAAATTGCCATTGTAAGTTTGTTGCACCCGCGATATAAAATATATAGAAGTTTACTTTTTTGGCAGAAATAAAGTGCTAGCGTTTTGAAACTTTCTAAAAGTAAGAAGAAAACAAAACTAAAATTAAATCAGTCGTTATTAGGAATATATTGTACGTTGAACGACAAAAAACGTTGATTTAAATTGGTTGCACCCGCGATCCCAATATTAAGATCGCGGGTGCAACTTATTGACTACTAACATTATAACGTGATTTATTGTATTTTATTGATAAAATATGCTTTGAATAATAATTTCTGCTGTTCACATTTTTTTAACTATGTAATATAATATTTTGTTCTTTTTTATATAAAAATATATGGTTAAATGGAAGTGAAACAAGAAAAAGAGTCTGCTTTACAGAAAATTGACAAAAAATTAACAAACATGCTGAGCTTCATGCAGAAAAAGGACGTAGAAATTTAATGTGGATAGATGTATTGAAAGGCAGATACAAATTTTAAAATTCTGACCAGAATCAGACAAAACGAAAAAATGCAGGCAACACAAAAAAAGACAGCACTCATTACATCAGTCCCTGTAGACTGAAAAAGTCGCACAAGTGAAACGTAATCGCCCAAGGAGTCCCACTAACGTAGTTGAAGTGTTAAAAAATGTATTTAAAAAAAAACTGATTCCACCAAAGCAATCAGTGCCGGATTAAGCCAGCGCGGGGCCTGTAGCAAATTCTATTAAGAGGCCCTTTGACTGTTTTAGGTTAGGTACTTATCAAGTTTATGGTATTAAATAAAACAAAACTTTTCTTGATTTAATTTGGGAAAATTTATAAATAATGCTGTTGATATCGACTTCTCGGAGTAAATCATGTTCAAAATTCATTAAAGTGAGGTGATTAAGACGTTGTTGGCTCAATTCATTTTTAACACGTTTTAATGTTGAGAAAGATCGTTGACCACTGCAGTTGGTGATCATGAGAGACAAATAAATGCGCAAAGCAATTTCAACGTTCGGGAAACAAGATTGTAAAAAGTTATTTATCAACAGCTTGTAAACCTGCATTTCCAGAGCCTCAAGATTCCTGCTGTCAATAATACCAGCCACATCAGAATTGAGCATTGAAGCGAACTGCACTAATTCGTTGCTCAGACTGTCCTCCATCTGCGTAAGCACTTACTATGGTTGCAGATTTTTTCAAAATTTCTTCTGGTGGAAGAGATTTTATATGAAGGTTTTTATAATACAAATTCTATATACGACTGAAATAAATCAGCCAAGCAGAAGACAGCACTATTAATGGACTTATTGAATTATTTATTCAAAATAGCTTTTATGGCCTTTAGTCCACAAAAATTTGGCGTTTCGTCCGAGTGATCGCACATGGACTCATCAGTTGACTGTGAGGACCTTGTCAATACGCAATTTTTATTAAATTCAGTTCATTTTACATCGATTTTTTGACAAAAATCCAATGTGAACTATATCCAACCAAGATTAAGATTGTACTCATTAAAGTTGGAATATTTTGCCCGTGGCTCAGCTTTGATTCTATATGAAGGTTTTTATAATACAAATTATATATACTACTGAAATAAATCAGCCAGGTAGAAGACTTCACTATTAATGGACTTGTTGAATTATTGATTCAAAATAGCAAAATATTCCAACGTTAATGATTACAATTTTAATCTTGGTTGGATATAGTTCACATTGGATTTTTGTCAAAAAATCGATGTAAGATGAACTGAATTTAATAAAAATTGCGTATTGACAAGGTCCTCACAGTCAACTGATGAGTCCATGTGCGATCACCCAGACGAAACGCCAATTTTTGTGGACTGGACTAAAGGCCAAAATAGCTATTTTGAATCAGGAAGAGATTTTAGCTCTCGGAATATTCCGAAAATGCCAGCAATTTTATGATAACTGTTCTGTTCATACGTTTACCTAAAGCAGTGAGTACGTTATCAATGGTGACAATAAACACCTGCATTTCATACCGTTGTCCAATTTGCGTGTAGTGCGGTGCGAAACATGGTATGACCAGCAGATAGAAAAATAAAATTTTAGTTGATCATTTTGGTGCAAATATTTTCTTCTTAGTAATTGTTACTAAATCTACTATATAAATAATACTTTTTTATGGTCAGAAAACGTTGGTGCGCGGGGCCCCTAAATGCGCGGGGCCCGTAGCATTTGCTACTCTTGCTTCGTGGCTAATCCGGCACTGAAAGCAATGCCTAAAAAACTGAAGGATGACAGGTGATTTCTATAAAAAGGGATAATATTAGCAGACAAGTGCCGGGTATAAAAGATGTGAAATCGATTAAGTCGGAAGTTAAGAATCGAGAAGAGCACAATGACCATGAGCACTCATGAAGTTAAGTTTTCGATGTTTTTATGGAGTCAGAAGACGAAGCATTAAATTCTAAATCTTCAACAGGGTCTTTTGAACCCCCTATATTACCAATAGATCCATGCTCTCAAATACCGTTCTGTTTTTACAGCAGCAGTATTGTCAAAAGTTATTTCCGCAGGTTTGTACGTTCTTGTACAGGTAGGCTGCAATATCACAACATCGTTATGTGGGGTTATCCTTAACCGATATCGATGAAAATGGAGTACTTCTAACATACTTATATGTATTTTCGAATAAATATTGAAGTATTTGAAAAAATAAAATTATAATGAATAGAGAAGGGTACTGACTTGTTTTATATGTGCCTTATTTTATATTTTTTCCAGTTTTTTAAATCAGTTTACTAATTTAAGTTAGACGCGTTGCACCCGCGATAATTTAATGTTGCACCCGCGATTGATTTAAAAGTTAATACTTCGTTGCTTACTTTTGTTTTCTATCTTTATTTTTATTTATTTATAGCATGATAAATGTTTCACAATTAACAGAATTTGTGTTTTTTGTACTATGATCTAGAAAAGTCGGGCCAATTCTGTTGCACCCGCGATCGCACTTTGAAACCATTCTTCTGCCAAATTATTTATTATATTTTAGAATTCTAAATGGATTAAAAATAAATAGGTGAAAATGTATCCCTTCAAGTAAAAATGTCAATAAATATTTTGCTTATTTTATTATTAAATGTACTTCAAATGAGTCTAAATGTTGCACCCGCTATAATGGAATCGTCCAATTCTCATATTTGAGCGGGTATTCCAATACCCTACTTGACTCTTTTAAAGAGAATCTAAAAGAGAGTTTTAAAAATAATAAGCGATAGAAATATAACAGAACATAGTCTAGTCATCTCACATGTTTCTGGTTTTTCATTTTTTACTTGCGACTTCTAGGTACTAATTATAAGGCAAGTTATGCATTCGTAAAAAAATCTAACTCCAGATTTTGATCAAAATTGACATTACGATGATAGCGAAGACCAAAAAAGTGGGTCTCGCAATTCTGTCTGTCTGTCTGTTTGACTACAGCCTAAGCGGCTTGTCCGATTTTTTTTTTTAAACTTGATAAATAAAAGTTTCTCAGTATTATCTACAAGATGTGAGAAAAAAAATTATTTTACCTAAAAATAAAGGTACCGAAATGTACAACGGTACAAAAATGTTGAAAATGGTTGTCAAAAATCGTATTTTTCTCGAAAACGGCGCCTACAATTTTGATAATTTTTTTTCTTTCAATTAATTCTTACGATCTTTAATTTAATAAAAGAAATTTTGAAACTAAGATAGGTATTACAGCTTGTACCTACCACATTTTCAAATTTTGAATTACTTACTATCGACATAACGGATTTTAATGAATTTTTTTTAAAGAGATGCTTCTAAAAAGTTTAAAAACATTGCCTTTCAAAACTTAAAAAAAATATTTTTTTGAATTTAAAAAAAAATAATCTTTTTTTTTTTTTTTTGGAAAATTCGATATTTCGAAAACGGCTCAATTTTTTTCTTGGAAATTAAATTTTCGTTCGTACGATATTAAAACCTAAATTGGTGTACCAATTTTTTTTCTTAAAAATTTTGTATGTAAAAGCTTATTTTTTTTTATGAAACCACTACAACCACTTATAATTTTTGTTCTTGCATAAATTCATATTTGCATAGCATTCTGTTTTTGTCTCATACTACTTAACGAATTTAAAAAATTAATTTTATCCTTATGAACAGTTTTCTCCAATAACATTCGTTTTTAAAATTTCCAGTCTATTACATAGGAGCAAGTTCGTGCGACCCAGTCGTGAATTTTATTTCATTTCATTAAAAATTATGAACAAAGAATTTTTTTATAAATCACACTCGCCCAAAGGCGATAAGATCTTAATAAAAGTCTAATTAAAAGCACTGCTGCGCCAATATGATATTTTAGTATGTGTATTTGTGCTTCTTGAGTGGATTCTGATTTGAAATCGAGAAGCAAAATTTTCTTCTCACAAACCTCAGAACAGTTTTTTTTTCAATGGAATGGTTTGAGAAGACTTCTGGACATTTCCAGACGTTTCTGGATGTCCAATAGAAAATGACAATAGTAAATATAGTCAATACATCAATTCTGACGTATACGATGCGCTGAATTGTGGATTTAATTTCCGAAATGTTGATGGTACGTTTTGATAAATATTGTGATATTGATTAATTCCATTAAACAAAACCCCTACAAATAATTTGTGTAAGGTATTTTCATTCTTCCGGAAACCCACCCCTCACTTATATAGCTTCTGGCTATCGGCTTTGCTTTCATGAAAATTGAGAGCTGACACAAATCTTGATTTAAGTTTATTTGTATTCGCCTTTTTTTCCCGATTGTGACAAAACGTCATAAGGTAGACTTAATCTGCATACAAAAGGTAGAGTGGGTTTTAAGTGATTGACATTAAAAATAGAGTGTTTTATTTATAGTTTTTCAATATTGAGCGAATTTCGTATTTCAAAATCAATCAAGCTCAGGCCGGAGTATGGTTAAATGCCCCAGTTTTGGTACAAATAAATTTTCATCAAATTATGGTGCTCCATTTAGCAATTTTAACCGCAATAGCTATCACAAATCCCTTGCGGCAATTCACAAAATTTTACACATCCTCTTTGAGGATGTTCGTTCACCAAACACCATCAAAACTTGCTATAATGGTGTCTGTTACTTTAGTTTGGTCTCACAAGTTCTTCCTTCCATGACCAACAATGCAGTGCATTACTTTATGATGTTAAGCTTGTCCTAATGTGTGATGCATAACTAGGCTAGTTTAGTTCCTGCAGGCACTGTATGCTGCTCGTATTAATGGAAGATACCTTTCAAAATGTTAATGTCGTCACCGGCCGTTGCTTGTTCAAATTTGTAGTACCTTTACCAGAAATAACGTAACCCAGTTAGGCCACAAGCTATATGTATTAGCCTAAGGGCGTTTTGGTCACTGCTGTAATATTACCCCACTTGGTATTTTAGAGCTTCAGATGATATGGCTAATAATGTACATAAGGATGACAGCATAGTTAAAGGAGGGCTTAAATTTACCTTCAAGTGAAAAGTCTGTCAGAAGCATTGCATTTTCATCGGTGCGGGTATATAGTGTATTAAGTATCAATGTATTATTTTAGAAGCTTACCTCAAGGCAGATGGGACATTCTAGAAGTTGAGCGACATTCTGCAGACATTTTGCAAATTTTTGCAATGAATCCTGGTTTACAACCTGAAAGTACATACAAAAAACATCAGTTTCAAAGATAAATTCGAACAAAAAATTATACAATAACAAAATTATAAAAATTAATAACCTTAGTTATAAAGGGATGTTTTTAAGGCGTAGAATTTTAAATTGAAATATAAATCACAGAAAAATGTATCAGATACTTTGATGCCGTTAATGTTTGAATATGATTTCGCACATGCCACCGCTGCAGCTGGCGCGTAGGTGGTGTAATATTGAAGTCCAATTTTAACAATCTTGGGAGTAAATCAAGCAATATTTTGGAAATAACGTCTTGAACTTTGGCTTCCTTATAAACATTTGTCTCTTTATTTCAATTTAAATTTCATCAACTCTATAAAAACACCTTTCTAAATAGTCTTCTAATAGGATTGGTACATTTTTAAAGTTTATGGCGGCAATGTAGACGGCATTTCTTATACCCACACAAGCCATCGTTATCTCAAGCAGACTCGACGTGAATTCAACACAGATTCCATATTTATTCCAATGAGCTGCAAAAAGCTGGGTTTTTGATGTTAACATAATCTGATATATACACCAGAGGTATATAAAATTCAACCTTTTGGATAACATCTACCCCACATGCTATCATTGGCCATTTGAACGATTTTACACTCAGAAAAATGAAACTAATCGATAGCGTCTTTCAGTGGGTCAAAAATCACGTAGTATCGGGTAAAAGCTGTTCAAAAAAAGAGGCTGGGTGCGACCCACACTGATAACTTCCCATTTGTTTAAAAAAAAACTGTTAATTCAATATTTGTCAACATTTTACCAATTGTACAAAATTATAATATGTATAAAATAAACCAAATAAGAAGTCAATATCACTACTAGTTCTCGAGAAATTTGAGTCGAAAAACAATTTTTACCAATTTTCAATAGAATTTTATATAGTTTTTTATTTTTTGTAAAAAAAACTATAAACTGAATTTTTTTGAAATGTTCACCAGTTGTCAAACCCATTATTTTTCGTAAAATAAAATTATTTTGAGTTTCAAATTGTTTTCCGTTCTTAGAATATCTGGGTTATGAAATTTTTTTTTTCAGTTTTTTTTATTTAAAAAAATAACGGTATGTTCATTTTTTTCCAAATTCAAACCAAATCTGTATGACCTTATAATGAGTACATTAAATTTTATTTTAAATCAATAGCATTATTTTTTCGTGAGATATTTGAAGCTAACCAAAATTTTTACTTTTTTTTAAACCGTTGTAGTGAAAAAACTACTCACTGAATTTTAATAAACGCCCTTTCAGCCTCTTTCGAAGTTATTATCTATTAAACAAAATTTATTTGAAGTCGATATCTTTACTCGTTCTTGAGATATCGACGACGAAAAATGGTACCAGAACGTACGGACGTACGAACGTACACACACACAGACATCTCTCTAAAAATGATTGATATAGCCTCTAGGGACCTTTAAACGTCGAGAAATGTCAAAAATTCCAATTTGACAAATCGGACCGATTACAATAACTCCCTATGGGAAGTTAATAAGCATTTACGAATGTAATTTTTATTGAAAATCTTGGTTATATTAGTCGAGAAACTAAGGTTTAATTCGCAATTTCCAAGATTGTATTCCTGAAACGAATAAAACACGTTGAAACAAATACACTTAGTTAATTTAACATATTTCTTATTTAATATCAAACAATTTTTTTTTGCTTAATCAATGTAATCAATCTTTTCTTTAAATTAAACGATTCAATTAATCTTTCTTAGTAAATGGGTTAAGATTTCAAAAAATAAATCTTGTTTGTTTTATCTGAGTGGTGATGGTCCAAAGGACACATCCAATTCCTTATTTTAACTGACTGAAGATTGTTAAAAATGCAAACCAATTTGGTTAAAGCAATCGATCAGATTTATTTAATTAATTTACCGAGTTCGCAAGTTTACAAGTTGTCTATGTATAAGCAGTCTCTCTGGTCGTAACTGATAATTTATCATCCTGAATACACATGCATAAAGTCATTGATAAAAAAAATAATATTACATGCCATTACGGCGTGTAGAGAGCTTAAACCTATAGTCCTTCAACTGCACTAATTTTTGAAAAACCATTTCAATTAAATCGATTTTTTTAACGTATTTTTTCCTTTAATCTATACAATTGTATCGGAAACTGTAGTTGGAACTGATGAATATGATTTGACTCCTTACCAAACGCTGATTCAATGCTTCTTTTATATTTTTAATGGCAACGGCATCCGAGTTATCAAGATCATTCACAACTTACAACCAAGTTCCCCACCTGGTAACAATTGGCTGGGGAGGAAGAGGGGTCAAGGGAAACTTTGCTTTGAAATGCTCAATGCGAGAAATATTTTTGTTTCCATTTAAGATTAATAAATCTACATTTTTAAAATTACTTCTTATTTGTTCTGCCACTCGAGCTACTGCATGTGCTAAGCACGTTACATGATCATTTACATTTACATCATTTAATTCCTCGAGCGGCCTTTACCATGTACTCGTATGTGCATTTTTTACTTTAGGATTATTGTGTTTTTTTGAAAATATGCACAAATATGCATTTATAGTAAAATATGCAAAAATATTCACTAACGATTAAATGCCATTTTAGAGCAAATTGATTGATTCGTGTTTGTATTTTATTCCTGTGTTTCTAAAGTTTCTCAAAAAAAACTATGCATTTGCATGGAAATCCTAGCCCTAATTATTATTATTACAAGAAAACAAGTGTTTGACCATGAATTATAAAAAATGAAATGACGTTATACACTTTGTGATAAGGATATCATTTAAAGTGCACTTTTAATATTTATTTTAATTTTATGAGAATCGTGTCGAAGAGATTGCTGTGAGAGTGAGAAACCAAAGAAAAGAAAACAAGAGGAAAATGTATTTGTTCGCCATTAAGATTGGACGACGAATTTGAAAGTATGAATTTAGAATGAGATGTGAGTATGTATGTTTTTAGTTCATATAAGCAAGTTGAGATATCTTTTTTCGGTTAAAGAGAAAAAAAAAAACTGAGATATGTTTCAACTACTACGCGCATTAAGTCCTCCACGTCTGATTTTGGAAAAAGCCAGTTTCTAAGATTTGCACTGATCATTGCCGTTGTATATATCCGCAGGAAGTTTATTATATATAAAACGAGCTGTTACAGTTATAAAACGTCTAAGATGTTCAGTTCTTGTTCTAGGAACTGTCACAGCATATGCTGTTCTCAGTGAACGATTTGTTGTGTCTCTTCTCATTGTATTATGATAACCTCGCAGATAGAACAATCTCAATACTTTGTATACGTATAGATGGCTAAGTGGTAAAATGTTAAGCGACTTAACAGAGGAAAAGAGGGTTCCCATCTGGGTTTGTGAAGCATTACTCTAATAGTCTTTTTTTGGGCTGTAACTAGGGGCTGAAGATTACTAAGGTATGCACATCCCCAGCAGAAAATACCATATTCTAAGCGAGAGTTTTCTAAAGCATAGTGAGTGGATGTTAGTAGTTTAGCTGGTATTAGTTTACGCAGGAAAAAGATTTTGTTCAACGCTATATACATATTTTTTTTGACTACCATAATGTGAGCTTTCCAATTTAGCTTAGAGTCTAGGGTTACACCCAAGTATCTAAATTCCTTTACGCATTCAAGTAGCATGCATGAAGCTGTGCAACTGGAATTATCACAATTTGCATCGTGATTTATATCTATATCGATGTAATACATTTTTCACCCCTCCGATTTGGCTGCAATATATAAGGCGCTTAAACGTCCAAAACATGAATACAACTTACATTAAAAACTGACACGATAACAGAGCTATCATGTTTTTATTCCCATCTATTGAACACCGTCGAAATGTTTCATGTATTTCCTTGTTTTATAGCTTCGTTCACAATGCTATGCTCACTCGAAGTAGCAGTATCAATTCAAATACAGAGATTCGTTTATTTATTCGGACACCACGTTTATGGAATAATTTACGCGGCACGGTTTTCCCTTGCCATTTAAATGTGTAAACATTCAAGAACAACGTTC
The DNA here is from genome assembly GCA_963931855.1 of Philhelius festivus. Taxonomy (NCBI): domain Eukaryota; kingdom Metazoa; phylum Arthropoda; class Insecta; order Diptera; family Syrphidae; genus Philhelius; species Philhelius festivus. The sequence goes on along the minus strand of OZ007555.1, from coordinate 131,813,477 downwards.
ATCTTAACCTCATTGCTCATTCTATGATTAACGTTAAGTGTCTCAGCATACGCTCGAGCCTAATTTCGGTCCTACTGTCAAGTATAGTTAGTTTTTTTATGCCGTACCGCATGAATGTGAAATTCCTTACCCAACTCTGTTTTTTTTCAATATCCAGACATTTAAGATAAATGTTCATCTTTATCTCCTACTCAATTCCCCCTTTTTCTTAAATGCTCGCAATGTGTCAGAACATTTTAATTTTTAAGCCCTTGAGCCCTTATAAAAAAGCGGCTTATCCGAAAAACTAGAAATTTCAAAAGCAGACTAGTCATTGCAAAAGGTTTAAAAATGCTGATGCGATAGTCCTCTAAGACTGTACGTTTCATTATATGTAATTAAACTTTCGAAATTTCTTGTTTTATTATTAAATTACCAATGTTCTTCATTTGAATAATACATTTTTTTTAAATTTTATTAATTCCTCAGTACACAACATTAAGTATGGTGTTATTTTTTTTTATTTTTCCTTTACTTAGCTTTGTTTAAATTTAAAATAATGCTTTCACTTACACTATTCTCAGTCCTATTTCGCCAAATCAGCATAGTTACATTACTACTTCCTCCTTCCCAATGATTTTGTATTTTTGCAGCTAGTTCAGAAATTTTCTGTCCTAGCACATCACAGTCATTTAACTCCAGTACCGTATCACCGGTACGCACACCAGCCTGGTACGCATTCGAATCATCTTGCACTCCACTTACCCAAGGGTATGGATCCCATGGAGCGCGACTTAAATGTAGACCAAGCGTTCCGTTCGGGTAAGTCGGTATCTTGCACAATTTTAACATTACTTAGTTATAACTGGCTTCTACCAAATGTTTAGTTAGTGAGTGCGAGCATGTGGGTTCCGCTTTGAAGGCAATTGCATCAATTGTTAATCTGAAATGAAATTAAATAAAAAAATGCAATTATTCCATTGTTTAAAGGTTTGTTTTTAAGTTGAATTTATCGAAGATAGATTAAAATTATTATATGATATTTTTTAGTCAAATAAATTTTATTCTGGCCAAACCGTTTCACTTAATTTCCTCTCTGTGATGTAAATTCAATCCAAAAGGTTATCGAATACAAATATAATATATCGTGGGTGTACAAGCAGAAGGCACTAAGTCAATTTTTTAGGATTTTTACATTTTAATGCAAAGTGATCAAGAATGATGATATCTTTGTAGTCCAATCACCTCCTAAGTGATTATTCATCGTTAAACATGAATTATTTGAGGTTATGTTTTGAACTAAGTCAGTTAAAAAATGTTTAATACTGCTAAAAGGCACTAAGTTGACTTAGTGCCTTTTGGCTGTCATAGAAAAAGTTACAATATGCTATAATAATACAGCAAAAAGCATTAAAGTGACTTAGTGCGTTTTAGCTGTCATCAAAACCAGGAATACTTCAGTTCAAATACAATTTCGCAACAATTTTAGAGCAAAGAACGTAATAAAAATTTTACAAAGAGGAAGAAATGCTGTTCAAAAGTATCTTTCTCTAACACAATGGCCTAAATTGTATCAAGAATAGGGTTGCCAGATTTTTCTTGCACCTCGGCGGGACAAGTGGCTTAAAAAATGAAAAATCCCGGGATTTCATCATATTGCCCGGGAAAAAATAAATAAAATGCACGACTGGGTCACACGAACTTGCTGTTACGTAAAAGACTAAGAATTTTAAAAATGAATGGTATTAGAGAAAAATTAATTTTTTAAATGACTAAAACAACTCTTGAAATGAGCTCCAACTAGTTAAACATAGGATGCAATGTGATTTAAACAAATATTGATCAATGCAAGAACAAAATTATACTTCGTTGTAGTAGTTTCTTAAGAATATAAGCTTTTATATACACATTTTTTTTTAATAATTTTTAAGATAAAATATTGGTACGTCAATTTGAAGTTTTTTATTTTGTTCGAATAAAAATTAAATTTACAAAAAAAGATATTGAGTCGTTTTTGAAGTATCGAATTTTCAAAAAAAAATGATTTTTTCAAAATATAAAAAAATATTTTTTTTAAGAGTTTTGAAATGCAATGTTCTTTAAACTTTTTAGAATTTATAAAAATTTATTAAAATCCGTTATTCCGATAATGAGATATTCAAAAGTCGAATAAATCGTTTTGTGGTAGTACCGTCAGTAATATCTTGATTTAAATTTTTTTTTTATTAAATTATGGAATTCTTATATAAATTATAGAATTTGAATACACAATAATATTTAAACTGCTGGGGAGCTTTAACATAAAAAAATGATCAAAATCGGTCGTACTATTACCATTAACTATTACCTAGCTTTAACTGAATGGAATTTGAGAAAAAAAAAAATATTTATAAAATTTCGAAAAAAATAGTATGGCAGGTACCTTTTTTTTTGGTCTTTAAAAAAAAAGAAAAAACAATTGGGGGACAAAATTTTCGTTAAACTAGATAGATATCGCAAGTTTAACGAAAATCAGCCGAAACGTTTAGGCTGTAGTCGAACAGACAGACAGAATTGTGCAACCCACTTTTTCGTCTTCGCTATCGTCGTAATGTCAACTTTGATCGAAATCTCGAATTCGATTTTTTTACGAGTGCATAACTTGCCCTATAGTACCTATAAGTCGCAAGTAAAAATCATATAATGCGTGTAGATCAAAATAAATAAATGCTTTTATTAATTACTAATGAAAAAATGACTTTTTTGTCATTCATCATTTGCAAATATTTTTCTTTTGTCAATTTTAATGACCGATGTCAGCTTACAAAAATAAATTTTTCGTTAAGTTAGGTTTCTTTGATTGAAATTTTAAAAGTCTTTTCTTACGGTCAAATCGCAATGTAGTGATTGTTCCTTATCACTGAAGGATATTTAGGTACATTAGGCATTATTTTTTGAGTTTGACTCCCAACCCGGGAAAAAAGCTGTCCCGGCGGGACAGATGAATTTATGTCTGAAATCCGGGATGTCCCGGGTAAACCGGGACGTCTGGCAACGATAATCAAGAACCTCTTAAAATAAGTGCAGCCAAAAAAAAAAGACTCATTGGAAATGTGTCAAAAAGGAGTGGTTTCTGAAATTTTCCATTCTTGGTTTGAATCTTTGCCCTCATAATCAAATTCCAAAAACAACTTGCCAGAACCTTACACATCAGAAGAAAGCGATGGTGATGAATAGTTCCAACCTTTTCACTTATTTTTTTTGTTAAATTATCCTTAATTTGTATAACTGACTTTTCTTAATTTTATAATTATAACTTACCATATCATTTAACTGTGTAATATTCCTACTTGCTCTTAAAATATAAATAAAACTTTTAAATATTACATTCAGAAAAAATTGTTTTTTAATTTGCATTTTTAGTTATAATTACATAATTGCATTATCTTTTCTGCTAAACAGCACTAAGTCAGCATTTTTTGTAGTTCTAATGGAATATTTTCGAATTGGTTTGGCAAAAACTAAAAATTTTGATTAGAAACTTAAGTCATAATATCAATAGAGCTTTTCACGCAATCAGATGTAAAATTAAAATCGGTATTGAATTTTCACGACTAAGCAAACATTAAATATCAATTTACTCAAAACTATGTTTTTTGACTTAGTGCCTTCTGCTTGTACACCCACGATATTATGAAAAATACAGTTGAAAACATGCTATTATATCTTTTCTCTAAGTTTGTTAATTAAATAGGTTTTGAAATTTTTGAAAATAAATTTTTTAATGACAAAAATAATCTTTTAGTAGTTTCAGATAAATAAAATACATTCCATTACATAATTCACTACTCCGTAGATGAATCTACGAAGTAGAGATACTGAAAGCAACTAAGACCATCATCTTAGACATTACACACGAGAGAGATACATACAGAGAGAAAGAGCAACAGAAGAAACACATGTAAACAACACATGGTTGGTAATAAACGGTAATAAACATCCAAATACTAACCACGCACAATGAAGCTTGATTTCGCTGATCGATGGGAATCAATGCTTTCATCAAATCCTAGGCTATTAACTAAATAAAACAATGCGATGTGCTAAAGAAAAAACAATTTAAATGTAAGATTGAGAAAATATTGTCGCTTTTGAAGTATTAAATTTGGTTTCAGGGCTCATCATAGTATAGTCCATCAAGTTCATCGAATAACAAAATATATAAAAACAAATCTTATAATAAGTACAGGAATGGTACTTCTTGATATCGAGAAAGCGTTCGAAACAGTTTGGTATGAGAATGATGCTTTATTACATAAGCTTTTTAGACTTAATTTCCAATATATTTAATCAAAACAATTCAATAATTTATTTCAGTTTGAAAGGAAATTCAAGGTTTCAAGAAATAATTGGTATTCGGATATTTATAACATTTCAGCAGGTTAACCACAAGGATCGGTGCTAGGCCCAATCTTGTATACTATTTTCACTTACTCTCCATCTTCAACTAACTGCGAAAAAGTAATTTTTGCCGATGATACCTGTATCTTCCCATCAGTTCAAGTTGGTTTCAACATTGAAACAAACTTGCAATCTGCACTGAATGTCATACAAGATTACTTTTTCGACAGGAAAATCAGAATAAATGCTTCAAAGACACAGGTTATCTTTTTCACACAAAAAAAAAAACCTGTTTCCTGCCGAGCAACAATCGTCAAGTAAATTGAATGGCGTTTAAGTGCTACAATAAGGGGGTTCATCTCTTTTGGCATGCATATACATGAAGTAATTAAAAAGATTAAAGCAACTTTTAAAACTTTTTATTCCCTTATAAATCGCAAGTCCAAACTAAGCAATGAAAACAAGCTACTGATTTTCAAAGTCGTATTCCCAGCAATTATGTTTAATGGTTCACCGGCATGGGGTAAATGTGCATTTAGTCATATTTGCTGACTCCAAATAGCTCAAAATAAGGTTTTGAAAATGATCTCTAAGCTTCCATGGCCTTTCTCAGCACCTGAACTCCACGCTATTTCAAATATGTTAATAGTATCTTTGTATATAAAACTTATAGTACTCTAATGAAGACGAACGATTGGGGCGACATCTTAAGCATAGCGAAAGTACTTCTTCGATTTGTTTGTGCTAAATTTAATAATAAAATATTCTCTTTTTTACTACTTTATTTATTTATTTATTTATTTATTTTCATCGATATCTATACACATTAAGATACAATATCTTATTTATTGTGATAGTTTTATAATGTCATTTTAAGGTATAAAAGCAAACTTAATTAACATAGCAAAATAAATATACTTTACAAATTTAAACAAATGAATTTAAAATTATAAAGGAAAAATAGAATAATGAGTAACTGAGTAGTTAACAATATATGGATAAAGAATGTAAAATTATCAATAGTTTACTTAATTCATTGATTTTATTAATTTTATTAAAGGTAAATCCTTGCAATTAAAGAGAAGAAAAGTAAAGTTTTAATTTGTTTTTAAAGATCTGAGTATCAACAAGTATCCTAATATCATTTGGCAGAGAGTTCCATAGGCGCACGGCGTTGACAAAGAACTGTCGTTCTGATGTTAGGCAAGTATGTCGGGGGGTTATAAATTTGTTTGTTCTGTTAGAAGTAGGAAATTGAAGTCGAAAAAATAGGTATTGTGGTTGATGTGTCTGTTTAATACTGAAGAAAAGAAGAAGTGTTCGATACTGTATAAAATGTACAAACTGCATGTCGTATAAAGTAGAAATGTAGCCAGAGATGTGGTCATACCTCTTAAGACCATAAATATATCTTACAGTGTTGTTAAAGGCGACTGTAAGTTTTCTTCTACTCTCCGAATCGCAGTTACAATAAATTTCACAACCAAACACAAGAGTAGGAATAATCATAGTTTTCGCCAACATTTTTCGAGTTCCTATAGGAGTTAGGTATTGGGATTCTTGAAGGACACGAAGTGTTCCGTAAACTTTACCAACAATCGAATTTATATGATTTTCCCAAGTTAAGGACCTGTTGAAGATCACTCCGAGATTTTTAGCAGTTTCCACAAAATCAATAGCAGTGTTGTTAAGAAATAAGCGGGGGAAATATGAGAGATCAAGTGGCTTTTTAGAAATGACTAAGCATTTAGTTTTCGAAGGATTTAAAAACAGGCCATTTTGCTGGGACCAAAAATGGATGCTTTGAAGATCCTGATTGATATTATGAACGCAGTTTTCAATAAGACCAAGGTGACTACTTAAATACAGTTGCACATCATCGGCGTACATCTGTATGAGTGTGTATTTAAGATTAGATGGCAATTCGTTTACGTAGAGTGAGAAAAGAATTGGGCCTAAAATCGATCCTTGAGGAACACCTTTCAAGACTGGCAAAAAAGGCGAGAGGGTATCGGAAATAGATACAGCCTGCTTTCGTTCGCTTAAATATGATAGTACCAGATTAGCAGCAGAAAATGAAAAGTTAAATTGTTGTAATAGCTTTCGAATGAGAATTGAGTGGTTAATTGTGTCGAAGGCTTTTGAAAAGTCCAGCAAAACCAAGAAACTCACTTTATCGTCATCAATGGCTTGCCTTATATCTTCAGTCACATTCATAAGTGCGGTAATACAGCTATGTTTTGGACGAAAACCAGATTGAAAAGGTGTAAGCATATTTGATCTGTTAATATAAGTATTTATTTGTCTTTGTAATATTCTTTCAAAAACCTTAGAAAGAAAAGGCAATATAGATATTGGACGAAAATCCTTGCCATTCGATTTTGGTACTGGAACTATCTTAGCTTGCTTCCAAAGTTTTGGAAAAATGCTAGTTGTGAGTATAGAATTGAATATAAATGTTATGTAAGTCAAAATAACTGGAAGTAAGGCTTTTATAAAAATAGGATGTATACCATCAACTCCGACCGCATTTGACTTTACCAACAAAAAACTTTCAACCACATCAGTGCAATCAATTCCAGAAAATTCGAAACCACATTCAGAGGCCGAAGAAAGGTCTACTTCTTCATTGGGTACTCCATAAGGATTAGTTATAGATGTAGAGGGGAGTGTTAAAAATTGTTTATTTAGCTCATTACTGTCGACGTTATAACACTCATACCTTTTTTGCTTACCAATACCGACATCGCGAAGATTGTTCCAAAGTTTTCGACCATTCATATTTAAGCTGAGGCGGTTTTTAAAAATTTTTGCTTTTTCATTTCGTATCTTGCAAACAACTTGGTTCCTTAGCAGCCGATAAGATCTATGTAATTCTTCTAACTTATATCTTTTCCATCGAAGGTAAGCTTGATTTCTTTGGTACATGAGTGATGAAATTTCAGGCGTAAACCAAGATCGTGATTGATGTGTTACATATTTTTGTTTAATGGGAACATGTAAATCAAAAAGATTTTTAATGTTCATTTGAAGGAATTCTACTTGTTCGTCTGGTGATGACATATAAAAAACTCTATCCCATTCAATCGTAGTAGCATCTTGCTCGAGAGCAGAAGTATTGATATTTTTAAAATCTCGATATTGAAAAATTGTTGGGGGTCTTATAATATTGAAATTAAAAGTAAGAAAAATAAGATCATGTTGAGAGAAAGCAGGTGCATTAAGTTGGTCATAAAATAAAACATCACTCCTGTTACTTACAAAAATAACATCAAGCAGTGAATTTGAGGTACTAGTGAAGTGAGTAGGCATATTTACATTCACCGCCGAGAGATTAAAAGACCTCATAGTATTAATTAGGTAACTTTCAGTTAATAGATTACTATTAATGTCCCCGCACAAAACAACCTTTGTTGACATCATAGCGATTTCTTCCATAAGAGTAACAAGAGTCGTAAAGTCAACATATCTGTTGGGTCTGTACACTGTGCCAAGTAAGAGTTTTTCATCTCCACAGACTAAATTCACAAAAATATATTCTATTTCACTACCAGGATCAGATACACAATTCAACTTGCAGGTAATACCATCTCGAACATAAATTGCAACACCTCCCCCTCTAAAACCACGATCCCCTCTAAAAAGCTTATAACCATTTAAGTGAAACATAGTACTTGAAAAATTTGTGGGAAACCAGGTTTCAGAAACACAGATGGCATCAACTCCAGAGCCCTCAAACACGAATCTAAACTCATCAATTTTTTTACGCAGGCTTTGTGCGTTAATGTGACAAACTTGAAGTCCCGTACATTGATTGCAAAACACCCTTATCATTGTACGTAGCACTAATCTATTGCCATCGCCAACACCATCGGAGGAATTCATAATATTTTTAGTTTTTAATTTCAATAGCAAGGGTTTTACCAATAATTTACAAAAAAGAAAATGAACAAAAATATAATAAATATAGTTATATCAGAAATTAATAATAGTATTAATTGTAAAAGAATAAGGAATTATAAGAGAAAAGAAAAAAAAAATAGAATGAGAATATGAAGTTATATACTTATTACTACTCAGTTATAGAAAGAAATTAAAAAGGAAGAGAAGGAAGAAAAAAGAGAGAGAAAAAAATACTCAATAAAATTTTACTATGTTGTTACAGCATTAATCATGGCAACCCTGCACAAGCTTTCGTTATTGCCGATAAGAACAGCATCCTCATCTTGTTGACATTTTACGTACACCAGTCCCCGTCTTGTAAACACAGATGACAGTTTGTTTTGTTTTTTTAACTTGAGTGCAGACTGCAACAACAAGTGATTTTTTTTTGACAAGCATTCGCGAAGAAAAATAGGGTTATCTGCATTTCGGCCAAAATTAACATCGCGAAGACAAAGCGGCTTGTTGTTATTTTGTTTACAATGTTTTGCCACCAGTTTTAATAAAGTGTTTTTATCATATGGTGTAGTAAATTTGATGATGATAGAAGAATCAGGTGAATTGGAAATCGATGGTCGAGTACGAAAAATGTTAACCAGTGTGGGTGGTTTTGCGCTGAGTGAAAGACACAAATTATGAAATATTCCTTTGAGATTTTCGTCGGGTGAAAAAGGAATTCCATTAAGAACGGCGTCACAAGCAACATTTCGGTTTTCCTGAATCTCCTGTGTTTTATTCATTTCGTCTAATTCATTTCGAAGTGCGAAAAGATCATTTTTATATCTGTTTATATTTAAAGTGCAAGTAGAGAGCTCAGTTTTGACATCTGTTAATGTTGCATTTATATTGTTGACATCTCTCTTTTTACTAATGTATTAATATTCTGCTACAATAAATAGAAATAGAAAATAGAATAGAAATATTTAATTTAAAAAAAAAACAAAGATTTGTTTTTAAAATATCAATGCACAATATTCTTCAAACTTCTTAGAATTTTAGTAGAAACCAGTATAACAGCTTATGAGAAAAAAATATTTTTATGCATTCGTAACAAAAATTGGACTCAAAGCGAAGACCAAAAAAGTGGGTCTCGCAATTCTGTCTGTCTGTCTGTATGTCTGTTCGACTACAGCTAAACGACTCAACCGATTTTCTTCAAACTTGGTAGATATGGGTTTTAATTTTTTTCCCCCGGAGTTTTTTTCTTTTTTTTTTAAGACCAAAAATAACGGTACCTGCCATACGAGTTTTTTTTCGAAATTTTATAAATAAATATAAAGATATCACTGACTGTACCTACCAAAGAAAGATTTTTTTGAATTTTGAATTTCTCATTATCGGCATATCAGATTTTAATGAATTTTTTTTATAAAGAAGCTGCTAAAAAATTTTTAAAAACATTGCATTTCAAAACTTAAAGAAAAATATTTTTTAAATTTTTAGAAAAAAGTCTTTTTTTTTTGGAAAATTCGATATCTCAAAAAGGGCTTAGTGTTTTTCTTGGAAATTTAATTCTCATTCGTACAATAATAAAAATTTAAAGTTGGCGTACCAAAAATTTTTCCTTAAAAATGTTTTAAAAAAATTTTGTACATAAAAGTTTATTTTTTTAATGAACCACTACAACGACTTATAATTTTTGTTCTTGCTCAAATTCGTATTTACATAGCATTCTGTTTTTATAGTTTACTACTAAAAGAATTTAAAACATTCATTTTATCCTTATGAACAGTTTTCTTTTGTAACATTCGCTTTGAAAATTCCTAGTCAATTACATAGGAGCAAGTTCGTGCGACCCAGTCGTGAATTTTATTTTTTTTTTTAATTTCTAAAATGAAATTTATGACATATGAATATGTACATTAATTTAAGGTCTTAAAACAAAGAATAAAACGTGTTGGTGGAATAAGTAAAGAATTCTAAGTAAGTTTAACAAAAATCGGTTAGATCTTTATGGATGTAGTTTTACATAAAAATAGACAGAGTTGCGGTTTTCGACTTCTCTTTCACGACCTACAACAAATTTTGATTTATTGAGTTCTGTAAATACAATTTCAGAAAACCATCGCTATTTAAGAATCATTATGTTGTGTATATATCTGAGTGGCGAACCAATTTCAAACATTCATATTTTAATAAATTATCCCTTACATATACTATATTCTCACATATACTATGTTGCATACTTCTGAGATTCAATTTTGATAGTCAAGTATTTTTTTTTAAATGGAGTCCATTTTTATTGGAAAATAAAGGTTAACGACTTGTTAATTTCACTTCTATGTAATTAATTTTGCATGATCATATGGGAATAATTTATGAATCATTTAATTTATCGTGTTGGGTAACTATGGCGTATACTTACTGCTTTTTTATAATTCAAAAATTCAAAGTTGGTATATGCTAATCATCAAAATCCGTATAGAAAAACTTGTTTTTAACTATCTTGAATGTATCAATATCTAAGAATAAAGCACTTCCTACTTTATATAGTGCTGATGAATAAAATTAAAAAGAATAAAAATAGAGTGAATGGTGAAATGAAACTATTTTAAGACGTATTTTAGAGTCGCTTAGTTAATACTCGTTTGTAGGTAGTTATCCTATTTTTTAGTTATTTGGAGAATTAAAATGATTTAAAAATAAATTATTTTACTAATATGCCTGTTGCTGTTTTAAAAATGTAATGTATGCTTACAATACTTGTAAAGAGCTCCGTTTAAAATTTCATAGGGTCGATTTGTAGAGAGAAAACTTCCATTGAACTGGCACCTTCGAATATCCTGTAGAATTCGAGGGTTTGCAATGAAGTGTGTTATCTTCAATTTCTCTTCTGTTCCATAAGCTACAGAGTTTAGGTAGATTATCTCGATGGGGAATACAATTTAGTATAAAATCTTAACTCGTGTTCAAAAAGTATGACTTAAAGCTTCCGCCTAAATGTCGTTTCTGAAATAATTTTCTTGCGATGGGAATGGTTAATTAAGTTTCATCTCTATATTACTGGGCGTTGTTGGGAATGCTTTGAATACATTTCGAGCTTGAGCTTGTTGATCTAGTTTTAAAATTAGATTAGAGAACAAACCGAAGAATATTGGGCTTGAAATATAGGCTTGGAGAATACCAGGTTTTGTTTTGAACCTTTCAGAAAATCGCACCACATCCCACACTATTGCAGTACGAGTAGCTAGGTCTTGAAATTTGAATAACATACAACATACAACAAAAATTCACGAGAAACTTCTATTGACGATAGTTTTTACATCAAAGCCTGCCTATTTGCATTCTCAAAGGCAGTCTTAAAGTCATATAACATGATTAATTTATAACTCGTGTATTATCGAAGAATTCTTCATTTGATGTATGATGTATGATGTGTAGCTAGTTCCTCCGAACTATTCCAAACATGCCTAGACTTTTTGCAAGGAGATGCACTATCATGTGACATTTTCAACTTGGTTCTCGAGCAGATAATGGACACGGAAGACGTTAACATTCATTATACTATTTTGAATAAATCTGTGCAATTATTGAGCTATGAGGACAATATTAATATATTTGGCCATTCCAATTAGGATAAAGACCTATTTAAGCGTCACTATTGAATTCAAAAACTTTGAAGTAATTCTACATAAACTACCGGATTAAATTTATAATTTTACAACGGGTCTTATCCTGAAAACCTTATTTAAAATAAAAATGCACGAGGAATAGCGGTGGAATAAGCTAAAACTTGTTCATAGAAGGTTTAAGGCCTTTTTAGTATCTAAATGTCATTTTGAGATGACATCTTGTGAAAGCAATTATTTTTTCGTTTCTTACTAAGACAAAATGGATAGGTATTTTTATTAATTAATATTAATATTCATATTATATATATTAATAAATTATTTATATTTTCCAAACGCTCTAACAGTGGTTGGTACATTCATTTATTGGATTTGAACATCATAAAATCCAATTTTAAATGTATTCAATTATTAATATGGAATTATAATAAACCGAATAATGATGGAAATCAGCTGGGGTTTGCTTACGTGTATAATAACCAGACTTTTAGATTGGTGACTTTTTTTGGTAGTATATTTGGCATAAGGAAGACGTTGCTAAAACGGCTAAGAAAATATATTATAAATAAGGATTTGTTTGACGTGGCGTAAACCCGAAGTAAGTGCTTCGACTCGGTTTAATTATTCCCAGGTTGAACCCAGTATTAGTGAAAAATAATAAATATGTGCGAGGAAGGCTAACTGGAGGAGAAGATACAACCGCGAACCAACTCTACCAAATTTATATATTTTATTATAGTTCAAGAGATAACTTAACGTCCAGGAACTTCATAAATTCATAAAGCAAAATATTCATAACTGCTTATTTGTCAACAAAGCATCAAGAAATATGTGTTTGAACTAAGTCTATTTTTGAGTGGATTTTGTGAGAGGTAGTTTTTTTTCAAAATCAATCAAGTATCTTTCGGGGGTTTTGGTCAGGTACATATTCGAACCTTCTATGATCAGTCAGTAATATCTTAATTTAAAATTTTTTTGTTGAACTATTCTTATAATTTTTTTCAAAATTCTGGGCACCGTTTTCGAGAAAAATACGATTTTCGAAATTCATTTTTAAACATTTGTATGGAGAACCGTTATTCTAAGATAAAATACAATTTTTTTCTCAAATCTTGTAGATTTTATTAAAAAACTTTCAACTGTCCAGTTCAAAGAAAATCAAGCATAGTTTTTTCGAAATACTTATTGAGTTTTAAAGAAAAATTTAAAATTTTTTGAAAATGCAAAAACATTTTTGACTCTTGAGAAACTTTAGCAAAGGAAATAAAATGCACGACTGGATCGCACGAACTTGCTCTTATGTTGAAGTATTTTGGAATTTAAAATGCATTTTATATATATAAAACATGGATTTAATGAGATTAAAATGTTCATAGGATTGCCGCCTGATTTCCAGAAAAGTATGAATTTATGAAAACAAAGTTAAAAATTGTTTTAAGTAACAAAATGACAAATTTCTTTAAAATTCTTCGAGAACAAAATTTGGAATGCCAATTTTTAGTATTTAGTAGTATAGATTTTAGGAAATAATTTCAAAAAATGCTCGTTCACACGTTTTAAAGATATTGGCGCAAAATTTTAAACAGTTCTCGTTTAAGGAATAAAATGGGCTCTACTTAACGCAGTCGTTTAGCTTGGAGACTTGGTCTAACTTTTGCATAATTTTAAACACGTTAGACAACTCTTCTAACTGATGTGGGTTTTACAACAGAACCTAAGCGAATTTGCGTTGAACAACCCTTAATTTGACAGATACATAACATACACATCTGCAAAAACAGAAAAAAAAGTAAAACCAACAGACAACTTTAAACCAAATAATTTTTCGCCGAAAAAAAGTACATTTTATATACTACCTCGGTACAGATTTTGATTGTTTATAAGTTATTTACATTATTTTAGATGGAAATAAAGTATAAATCGCAAATTCAGAGCATAAAAACTCAATTTGTTGTTGCAAGTGCAGATTCATTTAGCTATACTCGTCTCGGCCGGCGCGCGTGCATACATAAGATATGTATGTACCTACATACATTTGTATTTACAGATTTGTTCATCGTAGAGCACTTTCGTACGATTATTTCGAATTTATAATATTCAGTTATTCAGTCTATTTACCAAAAACATCTTTACAAAATCGAATAAAACATCAGTAAACATTTTTTCTTCGATTTTTTTTTGGTATGAAATGACCATTGTCAATATGGATAAAGTATACTTTAAAAAGATAAACTAGCTATTTGCTGCTGTTAAAGTAAGACGAGCTCTTTAACGTTAAAGTATAGTTTATGTCCTTTAAAATTAACAAAAAGTCGGTTCTCGTTTTATACTCAATATTTAGAGTCGACTCCCATTCTAAAATTGATTTAGAGTAGGTTTTAAATGTTTTAAATTTTGCGCCATTGATTTTTCAACAAAAAAAAAACTTGGAATTTTTTTTTTTTTTTTAAAACCCACGAAATTTTTTTCGAATATTTTTATATACAGTTTTATTTTAAACTAAAGGAGGCTCCTGATGAAAATCTTTGGTTAAAATCTTTAGAGCAGTTAATGAGAAAGTCGAAAATCTAAAAAATGTCTCTATGACAGGTACCGTTAATATTATTTTGCCCTAAGATTTGTTTTAACCAAAATATAATCCATGTCCATAATATCACACCTATTTTTTTTATCAAAATCCTTAGAGCCGTTTCCGAGATAAATAAGATTTTGCATTACGGGTGTATGGGGGGTACCGCTAGTCTTAGAGCTAAAAAAAAAATCAATTTCCCCTCTAGGGAAGCACCGAAGACCTTTAAATACCGAGTTTGAAGAAAATAGGTCCAGTGGCCTAGGCTCTAGATCGAGGTACAGACATACAGACAGACAGACGGAATTGTCGAAAAAAAAAAAAAAATGTCAACTTTGATCAAAATCTCGAGTTCGATTTTTTTTCAAATGCAGAACTTGCCCTATAGTACCTACATTGGTGGACAAGAATTTAGCACATTAATAAAAGAAAAAATTAAACTATATTTACAAAATTTGTTTCTATTTCAATATTTTCATTTTTATGTTATTTACATTATTTACGGATATAAGTATATTTTTCCAAAATACAATCTTATATTTTTTATATATGTATCAAAGAAAAAAAATGAAAAAAATAACAGAAAACATACTTTTTTGTCTGGACATGAATTTAGCACATTTCATTAAAATTGCTTAGTTATGTTATTTACCGTTACTAAAACTATATTTTCTTTTATATTTTGTTGGAAATCCTTTGTTCTTTAATACTGAATTGAGTCTTCTTGGCAAGCTCTCGTATAAGGCCTCACAGCGTTGCTTAGGTATTGAATACCAAGCATTCTGTATCTCTTGCCACAAATCTGTTAAATTTTTCGTTTTTTGTTTTTCAATGTGTTGCTCAACGTTATTCCACAAATCTACGATCGGGTTCAGATCGGGTGATTGAGCAGGCCACTTTAAAACATTCACTTTATTGACCCCTAAGGCACTTTTCACTAGTTTTGAAGTGTGCTTAGGGTCATTGTCGTGCATGAAGCGCCATAAAACCGGCAAATTATCTTCGGCATATGGTATCACATGGTTCAAGATAATATCTTTGTACAGGTGCTGGTCCATTTTGGAGTCTATCTTCACTATTGGACCAATACCGTGCCAAGAAAAGGCAGCCCAGGCCATCACGTTTCCACCCCCGTGCTTCACCCTCTTAATGGTGTATTTTGGATCATGTTCCTTATTTTTTGGACGCCACACATATTTTTTTCCATCTGATCCGAGTCGACAGAACTTTGATTCATCGCTCCAAAGTAAATTTTTCCAGAAATTTAGTAGTTTGCCTAGATGTAATTTGGCAAACTCTAATCTAGCCTTCAGATTTTTTTTCGAAACCAATGGTTTTCTTTGCGCAATGCACCCTCTCAAATTTGTTTCATTCAGGCGTCGTCTCATGGTTCTTCAGGATACATTGACATTGTAATTCTCCATTAATTCATTTCGAATGACACTAGAGGTCTTAAATAGATCCTTTGTTGATAATATGTCTTCTTCTTCTTCCTTGTTTCGGCGCTGTTATGATCTCGATGTCGAGGGGATCATAACTCTCCCACGTATCTGCTTCACACTAGTGATCCGCCTGTGGGGTTCGCCGGGTTGACCTCAGAAATCGGCGGCAAGCCTCCCGGTTTTGTATTGTTCCATTTCTGAGGCCAACTGAATGCTGGTGTTTTTGCATTTGTTTGTACCAGGAGTGTTTAGGCCTACCTTTCTTTTTACTCCGAATTGGAACGTTGTATGATATTGCTCTTTTGACGGGGTTCTCAGGATCTCTCCTTTGAACATGGCAATACCAACTGAGTCGGTCGTGTTCAATTTTTTGGGAAATGGTATTCTTAACATGAAGGCTTCCTCGGATCTTCGTACTTCTAATTCGATCAAGCTTTGTAACTCCTGCTGTCATACGAAGCATCTTCATCTCAGCTGCCGTTAGCTTACTCTCATACTTTTTGTACATTGTCCAACATTGTGAACCGTATGTGAGTGCTGGACGCACAACTGAAGTGTAGAGCTTTCCTTTCAGCTTAGGGGGCATTTTTCGGTCACAGAAGATAGCAGAATTTTCCCGCCACTTCATCCATCCTACGCTTACGCGATGATTGATATCGTCATCACAAGTAGCTTCGTTATTTATTGTGATGTTTTAAATAAACCACAAATAAGTTGTTTTAATTCATTTATTACAACTTATTACTAATTATAAAATTATACTTAATTATAATATTACTTAATTGGCAGAGCAATAGGAGATGGTGTCGGCTGTAAGGTATGTAGGTGACTGGCGATTTCTTATAGTTAAAGTGTATACGTATATAATTTATCAGTATTAAGGCAACTGCATACGTTGTATATTATTGTATATTAAATATCTTTATTATACGTTACAACTCTCCCCTCTTATTGCTCTGTTACATTTTAAATATATGTTATTGTTCTGTTTCTTAATTTTCTGTTTCTTAAATTTGGTGATGGTGTAGCTAGTAACGGTGATGGTGTTTTTTGCGAACTTTCTATACTTGACAAACTTGTATCTAATTTTGTATTATCTTCAAAATTAATATTTTTAGTGTTCATAAGATCAACGGAATGACATAAATCATTTTCATTTTTAGGAATCAAGTTGTTTTTACATTCAATTTTTCTTAGTTGATTAACATGTCTTTTCCAATTTAAATTTTTAAAAAGTACATTTACAATATAGTATTGTTTGCCGAGAGATTTTAAAATTTTGCCTTTAACCCAAGTTACTTTTCCTGCTTTACTAAAATCTTTAGTCATTACAAAATCACCTTTTTTTAAATTTCTTTTGCCATGACCTTTATAAAAAAAATTTTTGTTTTGATTGATTTTTCTTAACATTATTTTTAATTAATTCTAAGTTTACATTATTTTTAGATTTCATTGGATTAATTAAATCTAATCGTGTTTTAATACTTCTATTAAACATTAATTCTGCCGGACTTACACCAGTTGTACTATGAATGGAACTTCGATAATCTAACAAAAAACGTTGTAAACATTGGTTCAGATCACACAAATCATTTTTTTTATGTAAAGACTTTTTTAAAGCTAATTTTACAATTTTGACACCGTTTTCCGCCTGACCATTTGAAGCTGGATGACCAACTGGTGAAGTTAAATGTTCAATTCCATTATTTTTCAAAAAAATTGAAAATTCCTCAGACTTAAATTGTGTACCGTTGTCGGTGACAATTGTGTTTGGAAGCCCAAAACGCGAAAAAATACATCTTAACTGTTCGATTGTACTTTTACTACTAATAGATTTATTCATGTCGATACATTCGATCCATTTACTATGAGAGTCCACCAATATTAAAAAGTACCTGTTAAAAATAGGACCCATAAAATCTAAATGAAGCCTTTCCCATGGCTTGGTTGGCCAATCCCAGGAAATGAGTCCATTTTTTGGTGGGTTTGCAGTGTACGGCAAACATTGATCACAGCTCTTAACTAAGAGTTCTAGCTGTTTGTTAATTTCAGGCCACCAAAAATATGCTCTTGCCAAACTTTTCATTTTAACTATTCCTAGATGCGACTTATGCATCTCTTGCAAAACTATTTTTTGCATACTTAGGGGTATAATTAATCTGTATCCCCAGAATAAGACGCCACTTGAAATCGAAAGTTCGTTTTTTCTTAAAAAGAAAGCATTTAGACTTGCATCTATTGACTTGTTTGGCCAACCGTTGTTAACCAGATCTAAAACTTTGAGCAAAATTTTATCTTTAGCCGTTTCTCGTTGAACGTCCATAAAAGTAATAGATACAGGACTTTTATTGCTTGCAATATAATTTATAAACACATCGTTCGAAATCATCCCCGGTATACTCAGTTCTGATTCCTCAACCTTATCAACTGCACGAGAAAAAAAATCTGCAATATTATTTTTCGACTTAACGTGTTGAATTGTATAATTATACCCAGACAAGAAAAGAGCATACCTCTGCAGCCTATTTGCCGTCATAACAGGAATTCCTTTTTTATCCCCGAATATAGATATTAGGGGTTTATTGTCTGACACTAATACAAATTTTTTACCGAAAAGATACTGGTGAAATTTATTGACACCAAAAACGATTGCTAGTGCTTCCCTTTCAATTTGGGAATATTTCATTTCCGTTTTCGACAGTCTTTTAGACGCAAATGAAATTGGAAGCTCTTTACCATCAGCATACTGATGAACCAGGACAGCGCCTAATCCTACTGCACTTGCATCCACTATTAACTTAACTCGTTCAGCAGGATCAAAATGTGCTAAACAAATATCGGATGACATAATTTTCTTAACGGACTCAAAAGAATCTTTTTGTTGTGTTCCCCAAACAAAATTATCAGACAGGTTATCATAAAGAGGCGCTGCCGTTGTGGCTAAATCGGGCATAAACTGACGGTAAAAGTTAATAACACCAAGAAATGATTGAAGTTCAGTTAAGTTCTTCGGTTCCGACAGATTCATAACAGCGTTTACCTTGGCTGGGTCTTTACGTAAACCATGTTTATCTATTACGTGGCCAAGATAGCACACAGATTGCTTAAAAAATTCGCATTTTTGTGGAGACACTTTTAACCCGGCTTCCTGAAGTTTGGAAAGCACCAACGACAGCGTGTCGAGGTGTTCCTTCTTATTCTTCCCTGTAGTTAGTAAATCATCCATAAAAATTGTAACTCCATCTATTCCACTCAACAAAGATTCTATTTTTTCTTGAAAGATTGCAGGTGCCGGTGCGACACCGAATACCATTCTTGTGTATTCAAATAATCCTTTCGTAGTTGATATAGTGGTCAATTTTCTCGAATTTTTATCTAAAGGTAATTGTTGATAAGCCATTGCTAAATCAATTTTTGAGAACTCCTGCCCCCCATGCAGTTTCGCAAAAAGCTCCTCGATTCTTGGAAAAGGATACTGATAGGGCTCTAAATGTGGGTTAAGAGTGACTTTGTAGTCACCACATATTCTGACTGAGCCATCTTTTTTCATAATGGGCACAATCGGAGTACCCCACTCACTATAGTTTACATACTGAAGCACTCCAAGGTTAACAAGTCTATCAATTTCACACTCTACCTTGTCTTTAATTGCGAATGGCAATTTCCTTGGGCGAAAAAACTTCGGCGTAGCACCTTCTTTCAGTTTTAATGAAACTGTGCTATACTTAAATGTTCCCAGGCTTCCATCAAAAAGATCTTTATAACTTTCTAAAACTTTAACTAAATCATTATCTAGATTCTGTTGCATTTTGCTTAAAAAATTTATATTTTCAAAGCCTATGTTGAATGCTTTCATCCAATTCCTTCCCAATATTGGTGGACCCCCGTTTTTAATTATAAAAACGTCAACTAATTTTGTCAGGTTTTTAAATTGAACATTTACCTTACACACTCCAATCGGTTTGATTACGGCTCCATCATAAGTTTTTAAAGATATATTTGATGCGTCGAGTTTTAGTTCACTAAAATAGTGTCGATAAACGTTATCAGAGATCGCGGAGATCGACGCGCCGCTATCGATTTCCATTTTGATATCAATTCCATTCATAGTTACTGTTGTGGTGATCGGCTTTAACAAATTATCTTCTCTGAAATAAAAAATTGACAAATCATTACTTTCTTCTTCTAAATAATTACAATTATAATTATTGTTATTTCTTAGCTTAACTTTGTTAGCTGCGTTGGTTTGATGATTTTTGCACATTTTTTTTAAGTGCCCCTTTTCTCCACACTTTTGGCAAATGTAATTCTTAAAGCGACAACTTTCCGCTATATGATTTTTTAATCCACATCTGGTACAAGCTGGATGCTGCGTTGTTGGTGTTTGTGGTTTTTTCCATTGATGATGTTGCTGAGGTGACGATGATGATGACGGTGATGACGATGATGATGGTTTTCTGTGGTGTGACTTGAGTCGAAAAACTCCTGGCTCATTTTTTATTTCCGCGTGCGGTGATTCGTACTGATGCCGGATGCATTCGACTGCTAGAGAGATTTCCATAGCCCTTTCAAACGTTAAAGTGTTAACATTTTCAAGGAATAATTTATCTTTTTCTGGACCTTTATCCAATCCCATGATAAATTTATCTCGTAAAGCGATGTTGAGATGTGAGTCAAACTTGCAGTTTGCTGCCAATGACCGAACACGTGCTGCCCACTGTCGAAGAGTTTCATGAGAAAACTTCTTTGCTTCATAGAATTTTAACCTCTCTGCAAAAGCAGAAAAGGCTGGCTTGAAGAGATCACCCAATTTGTCCATTAAAACTTTGTATTCTTTAAGGGCGACTTTATCTGGAGACACGAGGTCAGTCAGTAATTTGAGAGTATCATCGTGCAAAGAAATTAAAAGAAGCGCTCTCCTTTGCTCAACGCTTGCTGCTTCGATATTATTGCCAATAAAAAATTGTTCCAATTTGTCTTGGAATATTTTGAAGTCATTTACTTCATGATGAAACTTTGGAAGTTCACCAAACGTGGCCATTCTATTGAATGTTAATTCTAACCTTTTAGAATAACACGTGCACGTTTACACTTAGTTCACTGAGTATGGACTATAGTTGAGTTTCGTTTCGAGCAATCCTCGTCGCCAATTGTGATGTTTTAAATAAACCACAAATAAGTTGTTTTAATTCATTTATTACAACTTATTACTAATTATAAAATTATACTTAATTATAATATTACTTAATTGGCAGAGCAATAGGAGATGGTGTCGGCTGTAAGGTATGTAGGTGACTGGCGATTTCTTATAGTTAAAGTGTATACGTATATAATTTATCAGTATTAAGGCAACTGCATACGTTGTATATTATTGTATATTAAATATCTTTATTATACGTTACATTTATCATAGACCCCAGATATTTAAACTTTTCACACTTGGGAAGCACTACTCCATTCAAATAAATGTCTGGAATAGGCCTGTGTGGATCAGAAAATGGGCAGCATAGGTATTCTGTCTTTTTCGCGCTTATGCGGTACCCACTTCCTTCTAGAACATCCACCCATACGTCAAGTGCTCGTTGTAGGGATATCGGGTCTTCACTTATGATGGCTCCATCGTCAGCAAAGAATAACTGATGCACTTTTGGATCCGTCACTTTGCCTTCAAGCAGGTAATCAAGAACTGTAATAAAGAGCAGGGGACTCAAGACACTTCCCTGGTGTACACCTACTGTGATTTCGAATTCTTCGGTGACTCCAGCTGCGCATCTTACTTTAGTAACTGCTCCATCATACATGTCCATAATTATCCGCACATAGGTTTCTGGAACTCCTCGTTGCCTGAGGGCCACCCATATTAGATCTCGTGGTTGGCGATCGAATGCTTTTTCAAAATCAACCAATACTACATGCAAATCCTCCAAAGAATCCCGATGTTTTTCCATAATTATTCTTATACTCTGGATTGCATCCGTGGTTGACTTACCCCCGACAAACCCGCACTGGTCATCAGATAGCCTAATTATTTTTCGCAGTCGGCTACCCAAGACTCGCTCAACGATCTTCATGGTGTGTGACATCAGCTTAATCGAACGGTAATTATCACAGCTTCGAGTATCACCCTTTCCTTTATAAATTGGAAGAAGGTAACTTTCCCTAGATTGATTAGGCATGCGATCACCTCGTATAAGTTTGGAGACAAGAATCATGAGCCATCTAAACCCGATGTCTCCCATCTTTTTCCAAAACTCTGAGGGTATTTCGTCTGGGCCAACAGCTTTTCCCTTTTTGGAGTATTTTAACGCCTCACTAACTTCTTCGACTGTGACATCGGATACTTCGCTTAAGTTAGGTGAAGCTATTGGAAAGTATAGCCTTGGAAATTGTTCGTTTAGAAGTCCGTCACAATACTGTCGCCACCTGTGAAGAATTTCGTTGTCTTCCACAAGTAGTTGGCCTTGAGCATTGTTAATGAACTTTGGCGAACAAATCTCCTGGGCATTTCTTCTTCTTTGAGCGGCTATTTTGAAGATAGTTGCGCCCTTATTCGTGTTTTGCCGTAGCTCTTGAATAGCACCAGCTGTCGGGGTAGAAATTTCATCCAGCTCCCGATACAGGTTTTCTGTATTCGTTGCTTGAATTTGGGCGCACTTCTTCTTCGCTTCTTTCTTGCAGTTTCTATATTCCACTTCGAGGCGTGACTTTTGCTCTGTATCATTAGAGGGGCACTTCGACCAAGCCTTGAAAGCCATTTTCTTTTTACTTATAACTGATTTAGCTTCATCATTCCACCACCATGTTTCTTTGCCTTGTTGGTTGTGTCCTTTTGAAACCCCTAACAGTGTTTTGGCTTTTTCTTTGCAAGTTCTCTGTAGGAGATCCCACATACTTTGTGCTGTACTCTCTTCATTTCGAACTATATCGGTGTTGTTATACAGAACGTTTTGCATATTCGAAATAAAAGCTTCGCCTTTTTCCTTATCCAGATTATACCATTTGATCTTCCCAAAAGTTTTGTATGTTTGTTGTCGTTCACTGTCTCCATAAAAAATTCTGTCAGTAGGAGACGGTGTTGGTGGGCGATCGCTTCTCCTAGTATCACTTTGCAATCTTTTACCCGGGGTTTCATGAAACTAGATACCAAATGGTAATCAATCTGGGTTTCATTTCCACCACTGCTGTAAGTGACCAGGTGTCGGCTTTGTTTGACGAACATGGTATTTAGTACGATAAGACCGTATGTTTTGCACATGCTCAAGATGTCTTCACCAGGAGGGTTCCTGGTGCCGTATCCGAGGCCTCCATGGCAATCTTCATAGTCTTCGTTTGTCTTCCCGACATGTCCGTGCAAATCTCCGCCCACGAACAAAAACTCTTCCTTTGGGATGTCCTTAAGTAGATTGTGAAAGTCTAGCCAAAATGCATCTTTTTGCACCTGCTCATATCCAATTTGGGGAGCATATGCAGTGACAATATTCCACAACTTTCCTTTAATCACCAATTTAAGGGACATCAAACGGTCGCTGGGTTTCGAAATGGTCAATACGCTGCCTAATAGATGTTTTGCAAGGATGATTCCGATTCCGTTTTTACCCTTTTCCGTTCC
Source organism: Philhelius festivus (assembly GCA_963931855.1). Lineage (NCBI taxonomy): Eukaryota > Metazoa > Arthropoda > Insecta > Diptera > Syrphidae > Philhelius > Philhelius festivus. Next base: position 131,789,987 of record OZ007555.1, on the reverse strand, counting down.
ATAGTAGAACATCTTATAGTTTTTTGTCCTCGTATCCAAGAAACGGGCCCTGTTTCCCGTGTTTCGCCATTTTGTTTCTTGAACACATAAGATGTCCACTCGCCTTCTTTTCATCATCTCTTCCAGCTCGAAGCTTCGACCTGTCATACTGCCAACGTTCCAACTCGCAACTCTCAGATTTTGTATAATCTGCGGCATTACTTTTCTAGCCCCCGGAATCCGTCTAGCTCTGACCCGAGCATTGCTGCTCGGTCCAGGATCAGTACCATGTGTAACAATGGTAGTGCCTGGCGGGGTAGTGTCATTTCTAACGAGTATTTCCATAATGCTTGAATTCACAAAATTATCGAGTTTCGACGTGTGCATGCTCCAGTTTTGTATTTGATCTCTCTTTTACGGCACCGGTGATCTCCAGTCGTGCCAACCCAGGGACTGGCATGCACACTTTTGGGAAAGTTTATAGGTGTTACGTGTCGCTAGGTTCACCTTGCTGTTTGTGGCCTAGATGTATTTACTCCTTTAGTCGCCTTTTACGACAAGCGGGGAGGCGCTGCAGGAATATTCTAACCCGTCCCTGCACAGGGATTTGTTGATAATATGTAAATGACTTTATCTTTTCTCTTTGTCTTTCGTGTGCGAGAGGCTTGTTTTACATGTTTTGTCACTTCATACTTTTCAAAATGTCTAAGAGCATTGTAGACCATCTTCCTGGAACATTCTAGAAGCTCAGAAATCTCCGTTACTGTGCGACCCTTTGACTTCATCTTAATGATAATACTCCTTTTGTCCTCAGAACACCATTGCCCTTATGCCATGACTATTTAATGTTTTTTTTTTAAATTTTATTTGAATATATAACATTAAGAAGATATAAAATTACCTCGAAAATAATTTTGTTCTCTTAAAAACCTACAAATTAAAAAAAATAACCAAAATTTGTACACGTGCTAAATTGATGTCCAACCAAAAACAATGCAACTGACAAACTATCAACGATTTTTCACTATGTAATTGGATTGCATATGAAAATATATAGTCTTGTTTTCTCTGATTTCTTGTCATATATATTAGTTCAAAATGTACCGTTGCTTGGAACAAAACAAGAGAGAAAATTAAAAATATGTTAGTACCCATCTCAGTGTGCTAAATTTGTGTCCACCACTGTATATCGGAAGTAAAAATTAATGAGAAGATCTGGTGTATCGTTTTCGAGAAAATCAAAAACAAGAAAAATGGTTTTAGGGGGATTACCATTAATAACCATTTTTCGGATTTTTTTTCAAGCATTAAATGAATTTTAATTAAATGAAATTTTGTGAATTTTGTTTTTAATCTGTGGAACAAGTTTTGAGAAAACAAAAATATTTCGTCGCCCGAGAATTGTTTTGTCGTATACGCCAATTTCATGATTTTGGGAAATCGCATTTCAAAGTTTGCGTTGCTATAAAAAAAAAACTGGGCGCTGAAGTTTTTTCCATTTTTAATAGAATATTCTGTGGAATATCTTCTACTTATAAATGTATTCAAAACTATATAGTGACTTTTATCTTTCAAATTATAGAGGTTTTTACCCAAAATTAGTTTGTCGTATACGCCATAAAAATGAGCTTTTGTTTCGATCCCATACACGTACGACAAAGTTAACTCACATACGACATTCCAATATTCAGGCGTATAGTATATTTCAATATGAATTGGTATGGGAATCTTTAAAAAAAAAACTCAATATTCAATGTTTGTAATCCGTTTTATTTATTAAATATACCTTAATACATAATAATGTACATTACAAACATACTTTTCTTCCTTAAAGGCAGTTTTGGTTTACAAGAAAAATTAATAAATAAAATAAAATAAAAACAAATCTATGAGTTCAAAATAACATTTTGTTTTATACAAAATAACAAAAAAGTCATTCTATGACTATAAGATATCAAGGTAAGTCTATGAGATTAAGAAAATAACATTTCGTTTAATAATTAATAAACACAAAGTAATAATGTGATAAACACAAAGTCAAAGTAAATAACTTAAAAATAATTATAATACTTCAGGTAACAAAAGAAGTCAAAATTAAATTATCAGTCCGTTTTTATTTATTAATAAACGTTAAAATACATTTTTTATTAAAAGCAGTCTTTTGATAAAGGGCAGTTTTGGTCTACAAAAAATTAACTTTGAGTACCTTTACATAAAATATAAAAATTAATCTATAAGATCAAAATAACATTTTGTTTAATAAACAATTAATAAGTCATCCTATGACTATGACTAAAGGTTAATCTATGAGATTAAGAAAATAACATTTCGTTTAATAAACACAAAGTCATTCTATACCCATGAACTTAGATAATTATAATAGTACTTCAGATCAAAAAAGAAATCAAGATTAAATTATAATAAAATTCATCATTTTATTCTAAGCTTTTGATCTAAACAATGCTTGGTAATAGTCTTGATCTGCCCTTGGCATAAATATAAAGAGGCTTTTTATATCATTCCGTTTCTCCTTTGATATGGGTACTGATTTGTTGACAACTTGAAGATTTTGACTAAATAAATTTTTTGGAGTTGCCAGGCTTGATTTAGTTGATCTCTTTAATATTGAACAACGTTTGTAATCAATATCTCTACCACTCGTTTTGAAAAAAAGTGTAAAAAGATCTTCTTTGTTATATTTTAAAAATTTAATCTTACTGAATGGAATAAATGCGAAGTTTAATTGAGTCGCTCTTGCGGAAAATGCCATAAAATCTTTTGGCAGCATTTGAATTAATTTTAATTTAACATTTTGAAAGTTCATATTTTTCAGGTGTCGTAAAAGCGAAAGCTGACTAAATACTTCCAAGTTTCGAAGGTACTTATCAATTGAACTATGTACGCAGTCTACTTCCTGAATCAAGGAATGTCCTGGCTCAGAAAATTTTTGCTGTATTACTTTTAAGGAAGTTTGATTTTGAAGAAGGAAAAGCAAAGCAGTTGACATCACCTTGTTTTTATTTTGGGGGACACACGAGTCACTCCAAAGAGTAAGAGTTTCAATAAAAGGATTATCAGAAAATATTTGATTAAGAATTTTTGAAATAGAGCTTGCAATATCATCACCAGAACGGCCGCTGTGCAATTCGTTCCAAATGGCACAGTACGTTATTTTTGGGTTTTCTGGCAAACAAAGTGTTGCTGTCATATTATAAACATTTAATTTTCGTTTATAAAAAAATGAAGACGCGTTACCTTTTGGGAGAGCAAAGACACTCTGAAGGTCAAAACACACAATGGCATGGTTAGGGTCAATGTTTTGACGATCAAGATCTCTCTCTGCCTTCATAGATGCCTTTCCATTTTTATGTTTATTAAATTCATTAATTTCAGCAGTATTTGGGCTAGTGTTTGCCTTGAAAACTAAACAACGGTCGCACTGGTCTTTTTTTGGTTTATAAAATGACAAGTAAAGCCATAGTTAAATTCCCTCCTATAAATATGCTCTTTGACGGGATTAATCGAAGCTTCCTTATATAGCTGATACATCTTGTTAATGTTCAGATAGCTTTCCAAATATTTTCTACTTGTATTAGCGCGGCAATAGTGCGAATCTATAGTTGGGAAGCTTGCAATATGATCTCGAACTGCTTTAATTTGATCAGGAGAAGTTACTTTTTTTACATTTTGACCCTTCTTTATTGGTTTAGGGCAGCCTTTTTCTTGTAAATTTTTAAAATAATAATATATTCTTCTTTCACTAATAGAAAGGGTGTTAAGAAAAAATAATTTGCAGACTTGTTGTATTCTATCGTCTTTAGATTGAAAATAGTATTTGAACGTATTTTTTTTGATAGTGGATTCTTTTCTACGCCTTTCAACATGGGTTTTGTTGATGTACTTACAATAAAAAGCCGGCTTCTCAGCATCAGTCAACTTCCAAAAAAAACCATGGATTCGTTTTCTGTCCTCGTTGGAGAAATTTTGGGAGCAGAAATAAAAGCAGCTTGTTTTGCATGGTGGTTTTATGCTCCTTTCCTGCATGAATTTTCCCTTTATACTTGAATACTCCTGCCCTGATTCTCTAAGTTTTTTTCTGATGTGACTTTTCCACAATTCAGGTTGCCTTGCTCTTTTTTTTGTTCTTTTTGGAGAAGAGTCACTATCTATTTTATAAAAATGAAAAAAACTAAATAGTAAAAACTCCTGGCCTCATTGCAAATTTTATTAACCTGATGATGCGAAGTATTCGGAAGGTATGATCCGAAAGCTTTCATTTACCGGGAGATCCAAAAGGGAATCTACATTCTGATTTACAGGGAGTTGTTCTAAGATAGGTTGTACATTTTCGCCTACATCAGATTCAAATTCCTTTTCTTCAAGTGGTGGAATAAAATCAGGATCTTTGCAAGTGTCGTCACTATCTAAAAAATTAATAAATATCAAAAAAATTAATTTATTAATTTTTGAATTTAAAAACAATAACAAAAACTATTAACTTACCAAAATCGCTCTCGGATAACACTAGGTCAGATTCAACGTTTTCCGCAAATTCAACTTCGCTTGGAACTATTTCATCAATAAGTCTAAGATTAAATAAATAAAAATTTACAGTATTATTATGTTACGAATTAAAAAAAATTAACAATATGGTTAGGTCAGGTACTTACGAAAGTATTTCCTTGGAAATTGCCCTGACCGGGGAATCCATTTAAAGCACAATACACACGAGGCAGAATCACGACCTTACTCAACAAGATTTTGCAGACGACTGGAATTTTGTTTTTGATCGGTCTCCTATTTATACTTTCTCCGTCGCCAGTTAAAATCTGTATGCACGTACGACAAACCAAACCGGAATATTTCTGTTTTCATTTGTGTTGTATGTGTATGATCAGTCTTATAGTCCCTTTGAATCTAATACACGTACGACAAAACAATTTTAAAGTTTCATTTGAGCCTATTGACGTACGACAAAACAATAGTAAAGAAAAAATAACAGAAAAATACATGGACTTTTTGTCGTATATCCCAAAAACTGGCGTTTACTACAAAACAATAGCAAGGGAGTACTTATTTTGCGGATATACGACAAAATGCATACTAATTATCTCAGCAACGGTAAACGTTAGGCAAAATCTGAAAACAGGAATGAAAAGAGCAGCTAAAAATATATAGGACTGCATCTCCAGTTAAAAAAAGTGCATTTTGGCGCTTACGACAAAACAATTCTCGGGCGACGATTTATAAAATTTCGAAAAAAGTTCCCAAGGCAGGTAACGGTATTTTTCGCCTCTGAAAAAAAAAACAAAATCACAAAAACCCTTTGATTTCAAAATGTTTAAAGAAAATCGGCCAAAACGTTTTCGTTTAGGATGTAGACTGACGGAATTACAAAACTCACTTTTTTAGTTCTCAATATCATGGTAATGTCAAGTCAAAGGGCCTTACCAACAATCAAATTAAGAGACCACTTATAATTTGAGCGAAATGAAGCATTATTTAATGAACTCTATATATCTGACCGTACATGCTGCATTTTATTTTTTAGGTTCCGTACAAAAAATGGTTCATAATTTAGAGTATTATAGTATATTAAGTTTATAACATGTATAGTTAACTTTATAAAGCTCTTTAAATAATGGTCCATTTCGCTCAAATATTAAAGTCGTCTCTTAATTTGATTATTGGTACGGCCCATTGTCTAATCATAATCGCGGGGCTCCATTTTTTTTACGAATGCAAAACTTGCCATAAAGTTTCTATATTTTTCAAGTAAAAATGCATGCGCTAATTTCGAAATTCTCTATGAACTTCTACATAAAATATATATTTAAAATCAGGTGCACAGTTTTCGAGAAGATCGAACTCAATCAACCTTAACCATGATTTTTCTTAACTTTTTTTTTGATTTTTTCTGAACAAAAAACCTATGGAAATTTTTTTGAAAAAAAAAAATACTTTCTTTAATTTGGAAAAAATTAAAAATAAAAATGAGCCGTGTAAGTCGATATTTTAGTTTTAAAAATAAATTTTTGTCTAAGTAAATGGATAAAAAAAAATGTTTGTCTAAGTAAATGGATAAAAAAAAATTCTGTTCATAATCAAATTAGTTAGTCCATTTAGGCCCAAAACTATTGTTCATATCAAAAAATTTAAAATACCAATAACATACATATATGTAAGAGTTCTGTGAGTTCTGAAGTTTCTTTAAGAAAACTATCCCCTCCGTCTACGCCCAGCAGAGTTACGAATTTTCTCTACATATTTTACATTTTCGCAGCTTATTGAAGAAAAAAGTTGTTGCATTTAATTCAGAATGAACGAAAAAAAAACTATTTTATATGAAATGAATTTTTAAATTAAATTTGTAAGTTAAATTTAAATTGTTTTTAGCAACTACACAAAACTAAAATAAACAATTCAAACGTTGTAATTTTATTTTTAAAACAATGGTGCTACACGCATTGCTAACAATAAAGATAAAACGCGTGTCGCTTGTACGTGTGTTTCCAAGTCGTGGCCGAGGCAAGCTGAAGAGACGAAATAAATTTCTATTGAGGCATTCAATCGTGGAACGTGACTAAACCAAGTAATCACCACAAAACCATCCGCCATCAAAGTCACTCCAGATGGAACTTTTAAGATACTATTTTGAGGTTCTTGCGTTAATTTACGATCAAGTTTACTGCAGACAGACAGCTGAAGGCATCCATAGGTTATTGACGGAAGCAAGGGGACTGAGTCTGAAGCCCAAACTATGTATGTATATACTACCACGGAATACTAATGGTTTTGTAATGTGAGCAATTTGGCAAGCGCACCGATTTAATGGCAAGCGCAGAGTGGTGATAACCTTGATGATAGGTGTATTTCAACAGTTAATTTAAAGGCAGCTTATCACCTGCCTTATGGATGAATGCGGTTGAATATAGATGGCTAAAGGTCTAACGCATTTTATGTGCGAAATATTATAGTTTTGGGTGATGAATATGGTGTGATAATAACAGCTAATCGGGGTTGTAATGTTTTGGAATTGATACGGGTTAAGGGTAGCATGACGATGGCTTTTGATGACTGACAGTAAGTGTATTATAATTATGTGTGGTGACCTATTAATGGGATATGCGATGCACGTTTTGCTAGTGTCATTAGTTGAAAATGAGAACGCAGAGCACGAATTACGAACAATAACGAGGCATTCCTACGAGGATTCCTTAATTACCATTTTTATCAGATCGATTTTTTTTTATTCACTTTGGAGATCATTTTCTTTATTGCTTATTTGTAATTATTAAATGAATCAAAAAAAACTAGAAAGAGATCCAATATAATAGTTGAATCCACGAAAGCAAGTAATTCTATATACCTATAGTACTAGTTAAAAGTACTGGAGAGTGCTTCCCCAACTCAACGAAAGAACACCTCCCCGTGGGTAACGTACAGGGGGCCAAATGGATGCCGGGATTAGCGAACAAGCCAGCGTTGATGGTCAGGGTACAAAGTTGTCCTTGGGATGGTTAAAAGCCCCCACAAGGCGGAAGGCGGAGGAGCCTATCTTGATAGCCAACGGCAGCAAGTAGCATTATGTAACCCATAGTGTGCGGCTAGAAAAGACGTCAATTATATGTTCGGCTATGCAAGGGCGGGTGTGCCTGTTGAATCTGAGCATACATAATATGTATGCTATTAATCGTGTTTTGGAAAACAGGAAAGGATATATTTAATTACATGAACTACGGCAAGAACTGGTAATGAGTCTCCAAGAGAAACTGCAGATCGAACTTGAATGTGCGACATCTTTTATGTATGTCAATAAAAACGCCATTAAAATAAGTAAATCGTCAACAAATAGTCTTTCAAGAAATGCAAATGTTTCATTTGGCTACTGCATACGTACGGAAATCAGAGCATGAATAGTCAGATTCTTGCACGACAAAATTCTTTGTCTTAAAATCAGTGAAGAGGAAGAGCTGAATACAGATTTGATACTGGACAAACTAGAATGCTGTATTCGGGAAGGATAGAAAAAAGGGTGGAGATCTCATATCAGCAAGAATAGTGACTTCAGGGTTTCGTTCAAATATTCGCAACATCACAATTATTCAATGAAGCAATCGAGGAAGACAAAATATAATCGCGTTCTACACTCATCTTAACTCGGTTTACAGAAGTTTTCCGATAGCCGTTATCATAATCGGCATTGGAGACATCAATACCCAAGACCCAAGGATTAGACAACTACGGTCTGGAACGCTTGATGGTAATAAATACCATGGATCATGAAATAACAGCGCTTTTAACAACGCAAATCGTCTTGTGCTGGATGGGATTGTATTAAAACGTAAGACGTGCAACAAAATCACCTGGGTAAACCCGGATGGTCAAAGTGACAATCAAAATGAAAAAATTGTGTGTATTAGGCTTGTGTAGTTCGCGAACGAACTAGTTCAATGAACTAGTTCATTTAAGTGAACTAGTGAACTTAGTTCACATACTTAGTTCACTAGTTCATTTAGTTCTCGAAAAGCGGGAAAGTATATTTTTCGATTTCACATTTTTCTTCTATTTAATAACATTTATGTGGACCCATTTACAGACGAGACAACAGAAGTCATTTATGACATGGCAGAACGCAGAACTGCTTATACTCACCTAACTCAATAATCTCTTTTTATGTTTTCTGTGGATGAATAAGTTCCTATCTATAGGGAATTTCCATCATTTGTCGTTTGTTCTTGTTTTCTTTCTAGACATGGATCCTCTCAAATGGTGGGACGACCGGCCGGCGGCGTACTAATTATATCCTCATACATATATACAATTACGTTTTAAAAAGATTTTGTATTCAAGCTACTTCGGTTCAATGCGTGTTCCATGTTTTCTCAGCAATAAATAATTAATGACAGACGAACATTATGGAACCCAGAGAATGTCAAAATTTTGGTATTTTTGCATTCAAATAAGTAGATTATTTAGGCTAGGCGCACACATTCAATTTTTAGTTTCGAAACTGTTTGGTTGCTAAAATGAAACATATGGGCTTATATGGGACACCGCGCACTTAGAGCAACTCGATTCTCGAAACTAAAAAGTTTGTGTTTTGACACAAACTAAACGATTGCCTCGCATCAGTTGAGCTGTTTTATATAGGTGCAAGAGAGAAAAGAGTGTGAGCGTGAGTAAAGAGTTGCCAGTGTGCGGTTCTCTTTCAACTGGTGATTAAACTGTTTGATTTCGATCACAGTTGCCAGTGCGCGAGTAGCCTTATAGTCGTGTTTTTTTCGCAACTCCATGTAGAATTGTAGAAAAAAACGACATCGGGATTAAGGAGCTTTTTTCCAAATAGCTGGAAGCACAGTGTACGCTATGGCATTTGTCAGCTGTATTGACATACCATCAACCAGCATCCAAAAACGTCACTTTTGACTTCTCTGAACAAATTATCGATAAACATATTGTAATATTTTTCCAAGGTTCGTTAAATAAAACTTATTACTCCTTTTAGAATTTCTTCTTTATTTACACTTTTCGAATCAAAACAATAAATCTCAATTTATAATCAACTCTAATACTTTTATTCCAACTTAAATCCACTTTTTAATTACACTTTCCACAATCCAATAGTTCAGCTTTGCACACTTTCATAATCGAAAATAAACTGTGTTCCGCTCACCGTGAACACTCCCTTTTATACTCAAACCAGTTGTTCTAGAAGGTTCTTGTCCAGAAGGGGAAATTCTTATGGGGGTAGAATGTTCTAGTACTTTGGAATTAGGGGAAATTTAGATGCGATGGAAAAGAGCTTTTTGTTTTGTTCCCTCACAAAGCAGATATGTAATTCCCAACAGATGGCGCTGTAGGAGTATAAAGCTCTGTTCGCAACATTGCCCCCTTCTTAAGATTGTTCGTCCCGAACAACTCTATCACCAGCTTCGGCACTGTATCGGTGCAGTCGATCGCTATGCACAACTTTTAGCTTTCCTCTTAACCCTCTTTGAATTCGGTAAACGACATCATTGATTTTCGTGACGACAGTATAAGGGCCTTCCCAGTTTTGTTGAAGCTTCGGCGACAATCCCTTTTGACGATGTGGATTATACAGCCATACACGATCTCCTACTTGGAATCCTGTCGTGTTTGCTCTTGTGTCGTACCTTGTCTTCATTCGATCGCTGTAAGTGCTCATTCTAGTCCTGGTCCTTTCGTGGATGCCGATTAGCCTCTCTTTTAGGTCACTCACGTAATCCCCTGTTTCCTGAGACTCTTGTGGTGGGTGTCCAAACCTTATCTCACTAGGCAGGCGTATGCTTTTTCCGAACAGGATTTCAGATGGTGTTTGTCCTGTTGAGCTATGTACTGCACTTCGATAGGCCATCAAAAATAGTGGTATGTGCCTATCCCAGTTTCTTTGGTTGTCGCCTACGACCTTAGTGAGGTGCTCTTTTAACGTCCTGTTGAATCTCTCGACCATTCCATCAGATTGCGGGTGAAGTGGTGTGGTTCTCGTTTTCTTAATGCCAAGGAACGCGCACACCTCTTGGAATATGTTCGACTCAAAGTTCCTTCCTTGGTCAGAATGGAGCTCCATAGGCACACCGAACCTGCTTACCCAGTTAGACACAATCTGGTCGGCCACGGTCTTGGCTTCTTGGTTCGGGATAGCGTATGCCTCAGGCCATTTGCTGAAGTAATCCATTAGCACCAGAATGTATTTGTTTCCATCATTCGTTTCCGGAAATGGGCCAGCTACATCAACAGCAATCCTTTCAAACGGTGAGCCAACATTATATTGCATCATTTTTCCTTGCAGTTTTCTACCAGGGCCTTTGGTTGCAGCACAAGCGTCACAATTTCGGCACCACTTTTCAACGTCGTCTCTTGCATGCAACCAGTAGAATCGTTGTCTCACTTTTTCTAACGTCTTGTTGACTCCCAAATGGCCTCCTGAAGGTCCATCATGCATTTCTCGAAGAACCTCTTTAATTTTTGATTGAGGTAACACAAGCTGCATCACATAGGATTTACCATCAGCGGACTCCCATTTACGCCGAAGAACACCTTCTCGCACATGAAGTGAGTCCCACTGTGCCCAATAGGCCTTTAAAACTGGACTCCTATCGGAAATGTCATTCCATGCGGGTTTTTCTTCATGTTCTTTCCATGCGAGAAGAGGTTCAATGTCGGGGTCTTCTTGTTGAGCAGATCTTATTTCCTCATTGCTCCATCCACAAATGGGGTCAGCCCTTATTCGCAGAATGTTGATGGATTCCTTTTCTTCTTGTCGCCTACAATGCTTGCAGTCTATTTTACAAGGCCTTCGGGATAGCGCGTCGGCATTTGAGTGCAGCTTTCCCCTTCGGTGTTGGATTTCATAATCGTAAGTCTGCAGTCTTTCTATCCACCTTGCGACTTGTCCTTCTGGGTTCTTGAAGTTCAACAACCAGTTAAGAGCACCATGATCGGTTCGTAGAAGAAACCTCTGTCCATAGATGTATTTATGGAAGTGTTTCGTTGCCAAGATGAGTGCCAAGAGTTCTCTTCTGGTCACACAGTAGTTTCTTTCGGTCTTTGACAGTACTTTGCTGAAATAGGCGACAACCTTTTCTTCGCCATTGTGCACTTGTGACAGAACAGCGCCGACTCCTACGTTGCTTGCATCAGCATCAATGATAAAAGGCTTGCCTGGAGTCGGATAGATCAGCACCGGAGCATTGCATAGACGGTATTTCAGTTCTTGGAAGGCTTTTTCACACTCACCTGACCATTTAAACTGCTTGTTCTTTTCCGTAAGCTGATGCAAACTCTTCGCAATTCCGGCAAAGTTCTTAACAAAACGTCTGTAATAAGTAGCAAGACCAAGAAAACTTCGTAGTTGATGTTTGTCCTGTGGTGTTGGCCAATTTTTGACGGTGTCAACTTTTTCAGGATCAGTCTTGACTCCTTGGGACGAGATGATATGTCCCAAATACTTTACTTCAGTCTGGAACAGTGCACATTTTTCTGGGTTCAGTTTAAGGTTAGCCTCTCGAAGTCTCTGTAGGTCCCTTAGGTTCTTACAGTGTTGGTCGTATGTCTTTCCATAAACGATAACATCATCCAAGTAGACAAGACAAGTTTTCCACGTCAGACCTTGAAGGACACACTCCATCAAACGCTCAAATGTTGCCGGAGCGTTGCAAAGACCAAATGGCATCACGTTGAACTGCCACAGGCCATTACCTGTGGAGAACGCTGTCTTTTCTCGATCTTCAGGGTGAATTTCAACTTGCCAATATCCACTTTTCAAGTCCAGTGTTGAAAACCAGTGTGCTCCTTCCATCGCATCTAAGGTGTCACTAATTCTTGGCAGGGGGTAGCTGTCTTTCTTGGTTACGTCATTCAACCTTCGGTAGTCAACACAAAACCGTGTACTTCCGTCCTTCTTTTTGACTAGGACCACTGGTGACGCCCAAGGACTTTTGGAGTTCTCAATCAAACCATCCTTCTTCATGGTGGTAATCATTTCCTCAGCTTCACCTTGTTTGGCCAGTGGCAGACGTCTTGCGGGCTGACGAATGGGCCTTGCATCTCCTGTATTTATTCGATGCTGCACCATTTGTGTCCTTCCATATTTTCCGTTTGGTGAAGCGAAAATGTCAGCATACTCGTTCAGAAGGCTTTCTGCCGTTTTAACCTGATGTTGGTCTAGGTTAGATGAATTAAGTATCTTTGCCTTGATGCTATTGAGCTCCTCAGGGTTTAATGTCGTTCTCGGTGTTTCAGCGTCAATTCGTGTTATGGCTGCGACAGATTCGCACTTACCGATAACTTCTCCTTTCACTAACTTCACATCGTACGGTTTGGTGTTGAGTATCCGTACGGGGACCATATTGTTCTTCGGAGCCACAAGTGTCTTCCCAATGATGACGTTTTGGGAAGAACAATCTGGGCCTGGTTCCACCATTAGGTATCGATGGCGTCCACACTCACCTTCTACTTTTGTCCAAACGAATACCTCAGAAGAAGTAGGAATAATCACGTCTTCTTTGATGATAGTCCTTAGAGTTGTTGTTTCTTCGTGCCCATAGATCATTGGAATCTCTGTATTCTGGTATTTGAGTACCTGGTTGCCAATATCCAAAATTACTCGATGTTCTTTCATGAAGTCCATGCCTATGATGCATTCGTCACATATATCTGCCACCAAAAATTTGTGTGAGAATTCTAGATCTGCAATTCGAATTCTAAGTCGGATTTCCCCATAAACCCTAGCTGCTTCTCCTGTGGCAGTTCTTAGACGGTAACTATTGGTGTTGTGTAGCCAATTCAGGTGAACTAAGTCTTGACGCACAATGGAGGCTGTGGCACCGGTGTCGATGGTGACCACACGTTTGTTGCCATTTAAAGTTGCCTCGACAGTCAGACTTTTATTGCCTCGCTTAGTTTGAGAGACCTGGATGGTGTTTCTGGGGCCATCGATACCAGAAACCAGCTTCTGCCCCTCGAAGTTGGTTCTTACTCGTTTCCCTGTTGGGAAACTGTTCGGGAAGTAACACTGATGTTATTGTTACCTTGTTCTGGGCTTGAAACTCCGTGTCCACAATGTTGACAAGCTCTTCTTGGTGGTAATCGACATTGACGCTGTAAATGTCCGGTCTTGTTGCAATTCCAGCATTTTGCAAGTCCGTTTCGTTGGTTCCTTTGGACATCAGTTCTTTGGCATGAGCATTCTTCGACGATGGCTTCTCTAAGTCGATGTACTCCGTGAGAAGCTTGCTCAGCTGCTTCCATTGTCAAGGCAAACGCTAATGTTTCCGAAAGAGTACGTTTTCCAGCAGTTCGTACGGCCCTTTGAAGATGTATGTCGGAAATGGCGCGAACAAATGCCTCAACTGAAAACTGGTTACAGATTTCCTCTCCAACATCTGGATATGCAAGATGAACAAGCCTTTCAATGTCCGCTTGCAGTTGTTGTAGAGTTTCGCCCCTCTTCTGAACTCTGGAATTGAGTTGCACTTTGAAGACTTCTTTCATGTGGCTGTTACCAAAGCGTTTGTCTATAGCCAAAACCAAGGAATTGAAGTCGCCGCTCTTATCTGCTGGTATGGTTTGCAACAACTCAGCAGCTGCTCCTCTAAGAGCAAGAGTTAAGGCTATATACTTGTCAGCCTCATCCCAGCCATTTGTTGTGGAGGCTGCCTCGAATTGCTTCTTGTATATAGACCAAGAAGTTTGTCCATCAAAGGTTGGAGGTTGCATCTCCTTTTTCCTCAAAGTTTCTCCAGAACTTTCCCGAATCTTTATATTTCGAATGCGTTCTAGCTCTTTTGAAAGCGTCTCCATTTTGTTGTCGACTTGATTCTCTAATAATGAAACACGTTCGGCTTGATTCTCCAACAATGAAACACGTTCATCAAGTGCAGATACATTCTTTTCGATGTTAACAAGCTTGCCTTCTAGCATGTTTCTCTGTTCTTCGAGAAGGTCTTTTTGTTCGCTATGCTGTTTCTCCAGGCATTCGAGAACATTCTTTTGTGCATTCTCCTGTTCTTTCTTTTGTTCATTTCGCTGCTCTTCGAGACGTTCGAGAACATTCTTTTGTTCGTTTTTCTGTTCATTTCGTTGCTCTTCGAGACGTTCGAGAACATTCTTTTGTTCATTTCGTTGCTCTTCGAAACGTTGAAGCAGAAGACTAATCATATTTGAAACATCTACATTTTTACTTACGTCTGCTTCCTCAGCGTCAGCTTCAAAGACGAAGATGTCCGGGTCTTCATTTTGCTGTTTCAAATATTCGGCCAAGCGCAGAACAAGCTCATTTTTCGATCCTGCTCTAGAAAGTTCTCGCTTGCCTAATTCACTTTTCAGCTCATTACAGTTGAGCTCTTTTAGTAACTTGCTCATTTTTATTATTATTTTTTTTTTTTTTCGCACACTTCACTGCACAATAAGTTTTATTCCACTTTTCTGACACCAATGTAATATTTTTCCAAGGTTCGTTAAATAAAACTTATTACTCCTTTTAGAATTTCTTCTTTATTTACACTTTTCGAATCAAAACAATAAATCTCAATTTATAATCAACTCTAATACTTTTATTCCAACTTAAATCCACTTTTTAATTACACTTTCCACAATCCAATAGTTCAGCTTTGCACACTTTCATAATCGAAAATAAACTGTGTTCCGCTCACCGTGAACACTCCCTTTTATACTCAAACCAGTTGTTCTAGAAGGTTCTTGTCCAGAAGGGGAAATTCTTATGGGGGTAGAATGTTCTAGTACTTTGGAATTAGGGGAAATTTAGATGCGATGGAAAAGAGCTTTTTGTTTTGTTCCCTCACAAAGCAGATATGTAATTCCCAACAGATGGCGCTGTAGGAGTATAAAGCTCTGTTCGCAACAATATGTATAGATAATAATTTTTTTTCATCACCATTTTTATCGGGTCTTAGATTAAGTCTCGAAAATTATCTGGTCTTAGCTAATTCTGTATAGATTTAAGTAGTTGTTGCATTTGCATGTAAAGCGCTTAGTCCCGATGTCGTTTTTTTTCTACAACTCTATATGGACTTGCGAAAAAAAAACACGCCTAATAATAGATAGCATTTTTCAATATAATAATATGATGAAGTACATAATATTGTGATACAAAACAAATTGTTTATGTATATTTTTAATTGTGGGGAATAAAATATTTATTTTTATTAACTTGGTGTTTGGCTTAAATGTAAAATCCTTCAATTTAACTCAAATTTGGATGCAGTTTTCGCAAGCTAAGGTTTTGTTCTTATTCTTTATAAAATGGACTATTTTGAACTAAACTGAACTAAATTGAACTAAAATGAACGAACTAGTTCAGTAGCGTGATTTGAACTAAATTGATCGATCACTCAAATGAACTAAATTGCCCAACTCTAGTGTGTATTATGATTCAGCAGCGATGGAGGAAGTCAATGTGTTTTGTCCGAAGTAAGTATAGGAAATACCGATGTGCAAGGCGACAACAATATGGTTTTCATGAGTCTCAAGCTACGGATCGTAGCTTTAAAATGGTGATCTCATGATGCAGCAAGGATATCCCAAGACACCTGAGATAAAATCGAGCTTTGTAGATCGTTGAAGATTTAAATATATGCCGAAGCAGACGATTAACCTGCAGCCAAGTTGCGAAGCAAGTATCGGACAGCACATAAGTTTGGTCTAACGTTGAGTAAGACGTTGCAAGAGGATGAACTTAAATATTCTTGCAAAGAAGTTATCTGGAAAAAAGCAACACCAATCCTCTAATAGATGGGAATGGCACACTTTTCATAAGAATTGAGGATCAGCTACGCAGACGCTAAACGAGATATGCAGGTCCTGTAGGGGTATTGACAACAAACCCCCTTGAGTAGCGGAAAATCAATCTTCGATAAAGCTCCTGAAAAAAAAACAACGCAGCTGGACTTGATAGAGTACCAGACAAATTTCTGAAAGTGTGTCCCATCACAACGGCTAGTATGCTATATCCGTTGATACAAACTTTTAAAGAAAGCGAAAAATTTACCAGGGAAAGAATGCAGTGACTGTTTAGCTGCCAAACAAATATAATCGTTAGAACTACAAAAATAGCTTTTTCCGATTCATTCCAAGTGCGACAAGGCTTTAGACAAGGGGATGTTCTATCACCAATTCTTTTCTGCTCGCGATAGACGACAGATTAATAGCCTACGTTGGAAAACCAGAGCAGAGAGGCAAGGCATTCCATGGAGATCGTTTAAAAGGTTTACCCATTTAGACTATGCTGATAATATATGTGTCCTGTCAAATAACATCAGAGAACTGAATGGGATAATGTCAAACATACTGCAGGCGAAAGGGTCGATAGGCCTAAGCAAAAACGTAAACATAATGTTCACAGTTTAATTACCTTTTAAGAATTATAACACCATAATGCTGATACGGATCTGGACGCTCAAGGTAGACAAAATAAAGCTCAGTCTTCCTTTGGTAAATCTGTCTCACACTTGGAATGCCGGTACCTGGAAAGTCTCGGCTATCATCTCGAGAAAGATGCAAACTTTTATGAATCGTTGTCTACGTTACATCCTGAAGATTCGCTGGCCAAAAAGTATTTTCAACCCAGGAATGGTGTCGTAGGACAAATCAATATCGGCTGGACGTTGACATATAGAAAGCGAAAATAGCAATGGATTTGGGTTGAGGAAACAAACCAAATGATGATATTGCAAGGTAGTCCTTTGATTGGAATCCTCAGGGTACACGGTGATTAAGAAAACCAAGAACAACATGGCAATCAAAAATGGTAGCAGAAGCTAATTTCCAGAGAAAGACGTAGCCACAGATAAAATATCTAGCTGCAGACGGTGAAGGATTGAGACGATTTTGGTGTCGTCCTATGCCTCCCAGTGGTCTTACAAGACATGATGATGATGATATGATTAAAATAAAAAGATGATGTAACAGTTCAAAGAAATATTCTTTCACATATTCTTCAAGGCGGTTGCTGGTGAAAATCTTTTGCAAAAAGGAATAAAGAGGACTTTAGTTAGTATCGTACATTTTCATTTCAGAATGAAGTTTTTTGGAAGCTTATAAGGTCTTTCTAATAGTACATTAATTACTTGAGACTGATCAGCTTTCAAATTTCTAGTTGATCCGATCACAACATCGAAAATGCCAAAGCAATTTTTAAAACTTTTCATAAAATATCAGGTCAGTGCAAAGGAGTCAATCAATGTAGAAATATGACTGATAGCGTAATTGCGCGAGAGATTCCGCGTCGCTCAACCAAATGCATACATCTAGTGATCTGGGCGAAAAATGTTATTTTGCTTTTTGTTCGTTGGGCTTAACAAAAAAGGCAGAAAAAAAAAATTGGTAATATCGGATACGTAACGGGATTTTTTTCTTTTTGATTTGTTTTACGCTTGCTTCTTCACTATTGAAATTTTTCGGTTTGTTGTTGTCAGTGTAAGTATTTTGTGTGATTAATAAAATAAATAATAAAGTTTGTTGTTATGATAGAAATTTTCAGTATTTAGGGCTTCAGAAATCCAGCCCTTTCAGACCATATCAGACTAATATGGAATTGAAATTCAACAATCAACTGCTCTTCTTTTACAAACCACCGTTTCATGTCCTGAAACAGTCTTGGAACCAGTAATTTCAAACGCGAGCAACAAAACACATACCTGCAATTTCAATAACTACTGCAAGCAATGTCACTATGTATTACCGAAAATTCTAGTGCCGATTTTTTCAAGCAGTTGGCAGTTAGCAGAAGTTTTAACTTCTCTTAGTTCCATTCATAAAGAAACTCTAAGCCTCCGAAACAAAGAAAGCTATTAAAAAAAGGTTCAGCCGGGTGAGGATCCCTATATTTGTGAAGAATATTGAGAAAAATTATTTTTTTACAAAAAAACTAGAAAATTGGATCCAATGTACAAAATGTCGAAAAGAACTAGGTATATGAAAATAGTTCACTTTTCAGAAAACCAAAATTCATCCCTTGTTCAAGAACGAAAGAAACATGTTTCACGGTCAAATTAATTCTTTAAGTTTAATGAATTTACTGTGATGCATTTCTTCCACACATGCAGAGAGAGATGGCACACTTAATATATATTTAACTTTTTGTTATGTTTTATGAAAATTGGAAGTTTTTGTGAGTCAAGAATTTCTTATGCTAGAATATAAATCTATTGTTAAGAAAACTAAAGTTTATTTTACTATAATTAAAAAATTACATTGGTTTTTGAAAAAGCGCGGCATTTCTCCCGCAATTACCCTATAAAGCAGCTTTACGAAAAATCAAATGCAAAAACTTCCTCTTATGTTTAAGAAGTTGAATATCAATTTTTTTTTATAAAAACTATGGATGTAAGAGCAAAATATTCAGTTCGTTTCTTAACGACTACATTAGTAGTTTGAGCTTAAAAAACTAATTTCATAAATAAGTCATATCTATATAAAAAATTTGCAAAACATTTTCAAGACAGTTTTTTTTAGATAATCTTGTTTTAAGTTTTTATTACTATTGTGTGAATGAAAATTAAAAAAGAATTAAAAACACAATTAATCAGTTTTGAAATATCGAATTTTCAAAACAAAATTTCTTAATTTTTTCTAAGCAGAACAGTAAACATGTTTATCAAAATATTCGGAGATAAGAAAAGGAAGATCTATCGAAAACGATATTTTGAAATTTCTATGTCAGTAACTTATATTTTTGTATAAGAACAAAAAAAAAACAATTTTTTTCTGTATCTTTTAGATAGAGTTCAAAAAAATATTACTTAAATATTAACAATCAAGAATGAAAAAAAAAAGGAAAACACTTGGTCGCACGAACTTTAATCCTGAGTATATTACACAGGAGCAAATGAATGTTGTAAGAGAAAAGTATTCATTAACATAATATTTATTTTCAAAGACTAAGACCCATTTGCTGATACAGAACATAAAAATACTTATGTTCCACATAAACTCTTATGTGACAGTTTACGTAGAGGAAAAAGTAGAGCATAAGCGTTTAGGTTGAACATAAATATTTAAGTTTCGTTTCAGCAAATGGCCCTTAAACCACTCATTTAGTAACGGGTGATTTTTTAAGAGCTTGAGAACTTTTTAAAAAAAAAAAACGCATAAAATTTGCAAAATCTCATCGATTCTTTATTTGAAACGTTAGATTGGTCCATGACATTTACTTTTTGAAGATAATTTCATTTAAATGTTGACCGCGGCTGCGTCTTAGGTGGTCCATTCGGAAAGTCCAATTTTGGGTAACTTTTTCGAGCATTTCGGCCGGAATAGCCCGAATTTCTTCGGAAATGTTGTCTTCCAAAGCTGGAATAGTTGTTGGCTTATTTGTGTAGACTTTAGACTTGACGTAGCCCCACAAAAAATAGTCTAAAGGCGTCAAATCGCATGATCTTGGTGGCCAACTTACCGGTCCATTCCTTGAGATGAATTGTTCTCCGAAGTTTTCCCTCAAAATGGCCATAGAATCGCGAGCTGTGTGGCATGTAGCGCCATCTTGTTGAAACCACATGTCAACCAAGTTCAGTTCTTCCATTTTTGGCAACAAAAAGTTTGTTAGCATTGAACGATAGCGATCGCCATTCACCGTAACGTTGCGTCCAACAGCATCTTTGAAAAAATACGGTCCAATGATTCCACCAGCGTACAAACCACACCAAACAGTGCATTTTTCGGGATGCATGGGCAGTTCTTGAACGGCTTCTGGTTGCTCTTCACTCCAAATGCGGCAATTTTGCTTATTTACGTAGCCATTCAACCAGAAATGAGCCTCATCGCTGAACAAAATTTGTCGATAAAAAAGCGGATTTTCTGCCAACTTTTCTAGGGCCCATTCACTGAAAATTCGACGTTGTGGCAGATCGTTCGGCTTCAGTTCTTGCACGAGCTGTATTTTATACAGTTTTACACCAAGATCTTTGCGTAAAATCTTCCATGTGGTCGAATAACACAAACCCAATTGCTGCGAACGGCGACGAATCGACATTTCACGGTCTTCAGCAACACTCTCAGAAACAGACGCAATATTCTCTTCTGTACGCACTGTACGCATTCGTGTGGTTGGTTTAATGTCCAATAAAGTAAACTGAGTGCGAAACTTGGTCACAATCGCATTAATTGTTTGCTCACTTGGTCGATTATGTAGACCATAAATCGGACGTAAAGCGCGAAACACATTTCGAACCGAACACTGATTTTGGTAATAAAATTCAATGATTTTCAAGCGTTGCTCGTTAGTAAGTCTATTCATGATGAAATGTCAAAGCATACTGAGCATCTTTCTCTTTGACACCATGTCTGAAATCCCGCGTGATCTGTCAAATACTAATGCATGAAAATCCTAACCTCAAAAAAATCACCCGTTAGTTGGAGATAAAAATAGAATACTCTGTGATTTCTTAAGCAAATATGAACAATAATTATAGATCGCTGTAGCGGTTTCTTATTAAAGTTTGCTTTATAATATATACAATTCCCAAAACATTTTTAAGAATCAATTTTGGGTACCCCTAACTTAAGTTTTTAATATTATCCGAATAAAATTTAAATTCCAAATGAAAATTATGCACTAATTTTCGAGATAATGATTTTTTTTTTAAATATGATTTTTTTTTCTCAAAAAAAATTTGATGTGCAATAATTTTCAAACCTTTAAGAAGCTTCCTTATACAAATGTCATTAAAATCCGTTATGCCGATAATGATAAATTCAGTAATGTCTTCATTTCATAATTTTTTCATATAGCAATCGTTTAAATTAAGGGAAAGAAAAAAATTTGCCTAAGGGCCTGGCCACGCAATGAGGCAAAGCGGCAAAATGCTGAGCGGCAAAAAAATTAAAGCCAGACACTATTCAAATGCATGACAAGCACGTGCACGTGCAAGTGTATTAGGGAAAAAATTACGCGTAAAGATCGGCTGTAGGCTTGATGAAAAATCAAAATCTTTTGATTTTCTTTCAAACAAGGGTACTGTACTGAAACCTCAAGCAGAATTTACTAATACACTTGCACTTGCTTGTCATGCATTTAAACAGCGTATATGTATATGGCTTAAAACACATGAAGTTATATGGTGGTGGTCATTTCCGAGCGGCAGAGCAGCCCTCCTCAGCTTCAAAACTGTTCTATTATATTAGTGTAGTGCTGAGCGGCAAGGCATAATCATGGCAAGAATAAACACGGAAATTTTAATTTCAGCTGTTCGAAGCCGTCCTGCATTATGGCAGGAGAGGCTTAAAGATTTAGAAAATTAAAACGTTACCGTTTTTAATTTTATCATTTATGCAAAATTAAGAAAATTCAAAACCTGTTTCAAAAAATTATTTTGAATAAATTACAATTAAAGGAATAATACTTATTCAAAAAATAAACGTGTTTTTTTTTAGTCACAAGCTCTTGTGACTTGATTCCTTGTGAGGATAGTTGTGACTCGATAACATTATTCGAATTCTTGGATATTCCTCACAAGAAAACTCACAACGAAATTCACCACAGAATGGTGAGACTTGTAGTGTCATTAATGGATCAGCTGATTATTCAAAACAAAAAAATATTTTTTCTTTGACCGTACAAACTCATTTAAAATTTCAAAATGCAATAATACAAATATTTGTTAGCAAAATATTAAAGATTTTAAGGATCTTAAAAGCCGTTGGCTCTGCAATCTTTCCAATATGAATAGTTTGTTAAAATAAAATCAGTGCGTTATTGTTAAAACGTTACTTTTCATTTACTGAAAAGATGCACTAGAATTAAATCTATTTTTGTCTACACTCACAAATCTAGAAAAGTCAATTGCAAATTTTGTTCACAGCATAATTTCGAATGTCAAAATTGAAGTAATATATTAGTTGTGACTTGCTCCGATGGAGATCACCATATCGATTATTTTTGTGACTCTCACAAGTTGTGACTGCATAACAGAATACGAAAAAGTCACAAAATCAATTTCACCTCTTCTTGTGACTTGTTAGGTATCAGTGAGGTTGGGCAGAATCGGGCTGTAGATGAACATCTAGTCTTTTTTTTAACAAAATAATTTTCCAAAATTCAAGGCGACTTGCACGTAAAACACTTCCGCGAACAGTACTTGACAACGGCATTTTCACAACTAACCTCTCACCTGCTCATGAATTGCCGTTTGCCGCTCATTGCGTGGCCAGGGCCTAAGTGCTGTTTTCGAGAAAAATTCGATTTTCGAAAATAATTTTTTATTATTTGTACAATTTCGAATAAAATAAAATTTTTATTCTTTCATTTTGTAGATAGTGTTAGAAACTATTGATTGTCAATATTCAAGAAAAAATCAAACATGGAATTTTCAAAAAAAAAATTCAAAATCAATTTGTATAGCAGATACCGTTATTTTGGTCTAACAAGAAAAACTTTAGGGAAAAAATTTAAAATTTTTATCTATCAAGTAGATGTAGTCGAACAAACAGACAGACAGAATTGGAAGACCCACTTTCTCGTGTTTTGTATCATCCTTAAAAAAATTGCCTAGAATTACGAAACTTGTCTTGACGTTTTTTCTAGAATTCAAAATGGTGATCAATACAAATTTAGACCTATTATGACCTAAGACCTATATTGAGATACAAAAACTACGATCTTAATTGTTAGCCGATATTTTTGATGATGCCAAAATTGTCCGTATATCCAGTTGTATCGGTCTTGGAAGCACAGACTGTTGGAAGTTGGTAAAAGTCTTAATTTATTTTCGTATTCCCTTACTTATGTAAGGTAATCAATTAAGTTTAATTTAATTAATAATAATAGGTATTGCAAATCAATAGCCTTGATTACCGAGTTAATTTTATTGATTTTGAATATCTCTACACATAATCAAATAACATACAATCAATTACCAATATATCAATCTGTATTTGATATTTTATGTTCTGGACTACCACAGCAAAGGATATCCATTTACATATATAAACTGCCGTTAGGAAATTCTAACTTAATTTGTAATCATCAACAACTAAATGAATCAAATATAATATCAAAATCCCCCAATACAATATGCATGGGTTACCGTTTGGGCTTGGAGGTGTGTTTCAATTTGCACAAATGAAGCCTTTATAACAAATAGCTGCCACAATCCCCCGCATTTGTGCCACGGTTATTACTCAAACGGGCATCTTTGGCTTCCATGATGCCAGATCAACTATACCTACATCTAACGCACACACTCACGAGCATAATAGTATTTCACTCAATTAACTGATGCTGCTGAAATATATAATGGTACACAAGGCTCCAAAATTTAATCAGATGACAAACAACAACATAGGTAATCGCCCCCTAAACTATGTCGAGCAAAGAAAACATCACCCGTATTGTAAGGAATGAACGGTGACCATATTTCTGAAGACCACCTACAAGAACTCATAAATAAAATAAATAATTTAAATAAGTCGTCCATACTATTGTTTAGTTTATAAACTCATACGATACTTTTTTAAATTCCAAATTTCTTTTTACTCGATAGTTCATGCCTCCGGATCATTCTACTCGTATAAGGGCATAAATGTTTGTCATGAAGTCTGACAGGATTTTCTATTAGCCTTTGGTTGCGGTGAGGAGTTAGATATTAAGATTTTTTTAATTTTTGACTAAGTGGTATAACCACTTCAAATATTTTCATGTATTAGCTATGATCTTAGTCTTAAGACTTCAATATTTACAATCAGCCTGGCATAACTCTAGGTTATAATCTTATTTAGCAGACAATAGGCGTGTTTTGTTGAGCTTCTTAATGTACACATTAAGAAATGTAACATTAAAATTACTGAAGAGTGAATGTGCTGTAACTTGTTGTTGTTGTATTTACATGTGCAAAATAAGCTTAATGTGTAACATTTCTTAATGTATACGTTAAGAAGCTCAACAAAACACGCCTAATATAGTTTTTCTTTTTTTTAAGATTGTTTTGTTGATTTTTTTCTTTGTTAAAATATCCTAAGAATTTGTGGTAAGTTTAGCTTAAGTCTTCAGAACACATATCTTAACTTCTATTGCACGCATCATCGAGATTAAATTTTGGAGAATTCAGGAAAATCACAGAGCATTATTTTTAATCACAGAGCACCTACCTATGTATATATTAATACGTTAACATTGGTTTTTAGTTCCTTTTTAATATACTTAAACTGAACGCCCGACAATAAAAAAAGTGTGAGTGCCAGGACTCACGGTTAAGATGTGTAAACATCAACGTTCGTCCGAGTGCCGAATTTTTGTTATCGAACGTACCCAATAAACATACAATGCGATCGTACTAGTTTGTGACTTTCAAATGAAAGCCACTATTTTTCCACAATTTATCCCTTCCACTTATACTTAAATCCAAAAATATCTCTTCATAGCTGTACATAACGTTTTCCACCTAAACAAATGTATTCTTGGACCATGTCCTGTAAAAACGTTTTGAAATAATAAACTATTTTGTTGTCTTTACTTATTTCTAGTAAAATAATTATTTCAAAACGAGTCCAAACACATTTTTCTTGTTCATTTTCCATTATTACTTGTGTTTAGGATACTTTTAATGTAATAATCAAAAAATTATAAAGTGAATTTAAGATTAATGGGATCAAAAACACTAGTTAACAACTAAAACCGAATAACAACATAAAAAATTGTGTCGACGAACTATTTCGATCCTTTTAAGGCCAGGCGCGCACATTCAATTTTTAGTTTCACAACAGTTTAGTTGCTAAAATGAAACATATGGGCTTATATGGGACACCGCGCACTTAGAGCAACTCGATTCGAGCAACTAAAAAGTTTGTATTTTGACACAAACTAAACGATTCTTTCCAGTTCATGGCTTGACAGACGGAGAACGATCTATATTTTGATATAGTGAATGCTAAAAGTATATTTTGATATAATAAAGAATATCTAATTCGATAATTAAAATAATTATATGGTATGACAGATAAGGGAAAAATTAAATTTTGACGTATCGAGAATATTTCATTGCAGATGTCAACTGATTGCCCTGAAGAACATTTTTTGGATTTTTAAAATTCAACTCTGAAAATGCATTTTTTGCGAGCATAAAATAAAATGTTATCGTCCATCAATAACGTGAAGTGGATTTTTTAAGATATTAAATGAACCCGCTATGAAATTTTACACCAGTTGATTTGTCTTTCGCCTTTTTCACATATTTAGGCCTATTCGGTGAGATCATTTATTCTTCTATTCTGTTATTCTGCTATGAATTTCCATACAAATGTTTGAGCTGTCAACAAATCTTTTATGAATTTTAATTTTGGTATTCAGCACGCTAAAATCTTTTATAAATCTGTTAAGAAAACTTTTATGAACTGTCAAACGTTCGAACATAGAAAAAATCTTTTACGAATAGCGTTTTTGGTATTCAGCATGCCAAAATCTGTTATGAAATCTGTTAAAAATCATAAAAGAATAAAAGACAATTATATGCACCTGCGCGGACATTCAACTAAATAGTTCATCTGTTTTCTATAAGCAACCAAACAGTTGTGCAACTAAAAATTGAATGTGGGCGCAATCGTTTAGTTTGTGTCAAAACACAAACTTTTTAGTTGCTCGAACCAAGCAGTTTCGAAACTAAAAATTGAATGTGCGCGCTTAGCCTAAGAGTTTACTTTTTTGTTCGTCATCCATTTAAATTATGTCAGATGAAATATTTTACATAATCACAACTGATTATGATAAAAGATTTAGTTCAGTTTCATAACTCATTTTCCAAGTAGCATAAGGCCAGGCGCGCACATTCAATTTTTAGTTTCGCAACTGTTTAGTTGATAAAATGAAACATATGGGCTAATATGGGATACTTAAAGCAACTCGATTCGAGCAACTAAAAAGTTTGTGTTTTGACACAAACTAAACGATTGCCTAAAATTAATTCGTAATACTTGAGCTGTTTTCCATAAGCGCAAGAGAAAAAAGAGTGTGAGCGTGAGTAAAGAGTTGCCAGTGCGCGGTTCTCTTTCAACTGGTGATTAAACTATTTGATTTCGATCACAGTTGCCAGTGCACGACTAGCCTAATAGACTTTTATAAAAGTTCGAACCTCTGAATACCAATCATAAAAGATCTTTTAAGGTGAAAATCTTTTATGATTCATAACAGAAAATCTATAGCAGAATAACAAATGTGGCAGAATAGGCCTAATTGGTCGAGAGGTGAAGAAATGTTTGATGAGGGATTGAATTAAGTTCTTGCCAGCAATGGAAAGTAATAAAATCGAGATTTCAGTACTCAAAGTCTCCAATGTAAACACGATGTCGTAAGTAAGCAATATTAACAATGTAAACATGGTGTTAAATGCAATCGTCGGTAAGGTAGATTGCTACACGGAACGTGTAACTGTAACGTGTAACCGTAACGTGTAACCGTAACGGGTTACACGGGACGTATAAGTTTTACACACGTTTTCGATTCACTCTACCGCCGCCGGGAAAGATGTTTACACATCAAAAATATACCATTTGAAGGCTAATATTAATTAGAAGTGCCATCAGAAGAGATTATGTGAATCCGTCGACTATTTGCATGTGAAAATAGAAATAGAAACAAAAAAACAGAAATCATGGATTGTCCATACAAAATGTCTAAAATAATAAATACACGATACACACAGATGTTTGTCAACAAAGTTCTCTCTCTCTTTCTTCTGTATCTTCTTAACCATAAGGCTACGCGTACAGTAGTGCGACAAAGCGATGCGACGCGAGAAGCGTTTGCGTGCGAGAAAAATATTTACATTGATTCTTATATACGTGCGCACAGTGAAGCGATATTTGATGCGAATGTTGCAAGTTTCTCGCATGCCTATCGCAAGCATTTCGCACACAAACTTTTCTGCTCACTTTTTCAAGCGACTTTGTGCGAGACGGCTCATATTGTTTGTTTTGAGGATTCAAGAAAAAAAAAACGAGTAAAATTTTGTTATTTCAGTGCTCGGGTTGTGTGGTGCAACTTTTTGATAATTTTGGTGGCAATAGTTATAAACAAATTAACAACACAACCGCAAAAAATAGCTTTTACTGTGCGCACTAATTCGCGCATCTCAAATCGCTTGTCGCATCGCTTCTCACATCGCATTCCTTTTTCGCACTACTGTATGCGTAGCCTAACGCTTCTTAATATCGTGTTTTCTCGTGTATGTGAGACATAGCGGTACTCAAAATTGTTAAAACACATGTAGAGAGAAATGTGAATCGAACGATTTCATTTCGTTATGCCTTTTCACTATGATATGAATGCTTATGCTCAAACCTTGTGCTCTTCATTTTGTTGATAGCGATATTGTTTAATTTCCATTTGCGATTATTTTTGTGTAATCAATTTTGGCCTCCAATAAATGTAAGTATTTTACTGGGAAAAAGTGTGGCTAATGGTCGAATTTCGACCACAAGCGATACTAGTTATTTTTAATTTTTGAAATAAGTATGATGCATAAACTAGAAAGAGAAAAAATGTTATATTCAACTTCACCAAAGATTGAGAAACCTACCAGCAATTTTGCATTCGACACTACGATAAATACGCGTATATGCTCCCAAATTATTTTTTTTATATACCCACTTCAAAAATTTTGTGTCGGTTCTCAAACTAATAGATTTCTCAACAGAACCATATTATACAAATTATTTATTTCATTATTAAAACTTGTTTTCCAAAGCATACAACAGATGGTCACCGTAGCGTTTGCAGACACCCAAAGCATGACGTTTCACATTTAATAAGTTTTGTTAGCATGATGACACAACAACATCATTAACATCTCAAAACATCGTGATCATAGTTTGTTGATGTCTTCGTGTCATGTCAATATTTCTGTCATCGACATTATTCATCCTCTGTTCCTGTTGGTTTTCTGGACAAAGCCAAGAGCTAAGAGACATCATGCTATTAATGCTAATTTTTTGGTGGAGCACATTTTGTGGAAAGAGAAAGTTTTAATGTCATCTTTAGGTTTGGCAATTTTGAAATACGGCAGCACTTGTTTTGAATAATAATTATGAAAATGTTCCTGTTGAGGTTGACAGTGCCCCAATTGTGGATACCTCAAGAAGATTGAAATTTTTAAATCTATTCACGAGCCAGGTGCAACAAATTTGGGTGAACTACATACATAATAATTAATCGAGTTTAATATTGTTTGGGTACGGAATGATCCCTATGGAATGAGACTGAGTTTGAAAAACTATATCTCTATTAAATGAACTTGTTTTACCTCCGATAAGTTTTTTTTTTTATATATATTTATTTAAGTCCAAAAATATTAGTAACATTTTTTTTAGGATTTAATTTTTTTTTCCTAATGTAATTTTTCAAAAACTTCATGTTCGTTTTTCTTAGGAATTGATAGTTAAAAGTTTTTTAATGAAATTCACAAGATGTTTTATCTTAAAAAAACGGTACCCACACAACAAATGCTTAAAAATGGTTTTCAAAAATCGTATTTTTCTCGAAAACGGCTCCTAGAAATTTTATAAAATATTTGTATTTATCATAGGACCATTTTTTCAAATTTTGAAGTTTTGACTATCGGCGTAATGGAAGCTTCTAAAAAATTTCAAAAACATTGCATTTCAAAACTTACAAAAAATTTCTTTTTTGAATTTTGTAAAAATTTTTTTTTGAAAATTTGATACCTCGAAAATGGGTCCATATTTGTTTTGTTTTTGAAATTTAATATTTATTCGTAAGATCGTAAAAACTTAAAGTTGGCGTACCAAAATGTTTTCTTAAAAAGAAACCTCTTTTACGACTTTTAATGTTTGTTCTTGTATAAATTCATATTTGCTTGAGGATTCACACGGCATACTTAAATAAGCTCCAACAACTTACGTTTTTAAACATAAAACCAAGTTCGTTCGACCCAGTCGTGTATTTTACTTGTAGATGAGCTATTGAAAAAAGCTTTTTTGTTCCCAATTTTCCAACAAGTCAATATTTATTGTTCAGACACATTGTAAAGCCATTCGAATTTTCTTAAGGTAAACACTTTCGAAATGTTTTCAGCCAACTACGAATTGCTGCATTTTATATCTCAAGCAAGCACTTAATATGCCTCTATGTTTAACCGCATGATTTTTAGTCTTGGAAGTATTATTTCGTATCCCGTACGTATCTTACCAAAACTTAGAGTAATAAGTCCCTACAAAGTTCAGGAAGTATAGGTTTTTACAATGAAAAAATTAGTTAGAGCATTCATTGGTATTGGGATTTCCTATAAACTGAGAGGGTTTTTCACTGATTCAATTACCGCTACGCAAGTTACGAGGGGTCAAAGGTTATGGAAATGGGTTTTTAAATTTTTTGTTTCAAAAATCGTTTCTCATGTGCTTAGCAAATAAAATGAATTTAACAATACAAAGCAATCTCTGAAAGGTCAAATGAAAATACTGAATTTTTCAAAGTCTTAGGATCTTATTAGTACTATCTCATCAAAGTTAAGTCTGAACTTGATAGTACGCCCTAGAAGGTAGTTTTTGTTTGAGGAGGGAAAATAATCTTACGATGTTGTTGAGACTGATCAATCAAGCATACGTGGAATATCTTAAAGCATCGATTTCGCCATCATTCAAAGGTGCTTTTAAAAATGCAAGAAGTAGATGTTTAATATTTCAAAAACAAAATTTGGAGTTAAATTACCCTGGCAAACACTTTTGCATATTTTATGCCTACGCGTCCTCACACTTTTCTTAAAACGTTTTTATTTGCATTTTTTTTTTTGTAAAGAGCAAAAGTTGAACCACAACCAGTAAATGCATGCGAAATAAGGTGTTGGCTTTATATTTTTGAAAAACTGGCTAAACTTTGAATACAATATAATTTTGTTTCAATTTCAACTTTACCTGGTTCTCGAAAGTAACGAGTCCGCACTATGAGTTTTCATGAAGCCGACATTGTTTCCTTCAACAATATTCGCGTTATGCCCAGCATTCTCTATGACAAACCAGCATCATTTTTGGGTTGTCTGCAGGAAATTATAAAGCTGACTAACAAGCAAAAAGTGGAAAAATGCTGCTTATTTTAACAGACGAGAAAAATAGATATATACCCATCGCTACTATTAAGCTTATGCTGAAACAAGATGCTTTACAGAGAAAAAACCTTAAGTGAACAACACCAAAACTTGTTTGGTAACAAAACAGATTTGACCAGTACTAGATCTGAAGCGTAGGACCATCTACATAATTACCACTGGTGTCCAGAGCTCAACACAACACCTGGTAAAAGACACAAACGGATCTCTGCTAGCTTAGGGATAAGGACCACTCAAAAGGTGGAAGGAGCACTTTTCTGCGTTTTCGCCAGTGAAGTGAACGGTATAGCCCCTGAGCCGTCGGAAGTGCCAATCTCCCGTATACGCACCTTACCCCCCAGTAAAGAAGAAATCATTACCGCCATCAAAGCACTCAAGAACAACAAATCGGCTGGACTTGACGGTATTCCTGCAGAGCTCTTACGAGCAGCCCCAACAACATCGTGCGAGCTACTGCACCCACTTATTAGGAGAGCTTGGGAAACAGAAAGCTTTCCTGAAGAGTGGAAAAAAGGAATGATTGTCAAGCTGCCAAATAAAGAAGATATCTCACGCATTTTTAATTAGATTAATTGATTGCTGTTATCAAGGCAAAATGATGGATTCAAATGTCACGTCATGCATAAAGGAAGGTTGTCAGAGCAGTTTGAAATCCAAAGTGGGGTTGGGCAAGTCTGTATACTGCCACCAATACTGTTCCTGTTGGTGATAAGTGACGCACTGCACGCAGCTTTGTCAAATGGAAATGCAGGAATTCAGTAGACTCTGCATTCTCACCTCAAACATCTGGACTACGCGGAGAACATATGCTTACTCTCTCATAGGATCATGGATCTCCATCAATCGATAACAAGGGTGGAGAGTAAATATTTCTAGAAATCGGTAGAGATTGTAGATTATTTCCAATATCTTGGGCGTATTGTCTCTGGCGGAACTGAACTGGACGTAAACAGCGGAATCGGAAAAGCAAATGCTGCGTTCGGAATGCTGTCCAAAATAGGGAGAAATAACTCTTTTAACTCAAAGACCAAAACGAAAGTTCCGCTCCAATGTTGAATCCGTATTGCTTTTTGGGTGCAGTACTTGGAAAGCCACAGACACAGTCACAAGAAAGCTGCAAACGTTCGTTAATAGATATCTTGAGGATTTTCTGGTCCAACCGTATCTACAATGCTGAACTTTATGCGAGAAAAGAATCTATTATACGAAGAAAAAAATGGCAGTGAATTGGCCATACACTTCGAAAAGGCGATGGTTGCATTGCAGGTCAAGCAAAATCGGCTCTGAACGTGTCTTGCTCTTTCCCAAGAAGTAGACATAGTCACCATTTGGGAAAAAACATAGATATAGTTCGCATGCTTTATAAGGAGCTCGAAGTTGTTTAACGATTAGAAAGAGAGTCCCCTTAATTCATTGTGATACCACAATGGATCAACCCTTGGTGAATAAGCTTGACTAGTGACACAAGGATGTTAGCAGCCTTAAATTTTCCAGAAAGGAAAACAATGAATCACCTTTTGTTGTTTGCATTCTGGAAAATATTGATGTTCAGAAGCTGTTACCGTCATTAATGCATCAAAAAAACCACTTGTCTGAGGCTTTTATACGAGTATTGTTTCGTTAACCTTTATAACCATGAAACAATAAAAGGTGACATTTTTGCCATAAAGTTTTTGTAAATAATAGATTACATACGTTATCGATATTATTTAAAGAAGTTTTATTCTTTGAATTGCTTTAAATTCTTAGAGGTTAATGCTTCTGAATGACTCCCAAGACAATTTTTTTAGAAAATTGCTTCCGCTATAGGTTTTTAAAACAAAATTTTTTCTAAGACAAACCGTTTTTGAGATATTTACAAAAATGAATGTGAATGTTGCTTGCCAAAGGTTGAAAGTTCTGTAGTGCGTTGCCCAAAATAGAGCTATATTCCCAGTTTCCAGGAATTTTGTTAAGCAAAAACATTAAGTTAAAAAATTATTATACAATGAGTTACAAAAAAGTGGAGCACCTTGAAATTATGCAATATTTTCAAGAAAATTAAAAAAAAAAAATTTCAATGCTGTTTTGTTTATTAATATAAAAAAAACTTATTCGTGTCAAAAAAAATCCAATCCATCACTCCGATTTCCATTTCTTGTAAGTAATCGCTAACGCACCTAGAACGTGTGGTCTAGCATAAAACTGCATCAGCAGCAAGTTTTCTCCAATAAATGGTGTCCATAGAACCATTCCTTCAGAATTTTGTTAATGTAATATCTGGAATTCACCGATCCTTCCACGATGCACGCCTCGGTTTTTTCGTGCATGGAAATTCCTGCCCACACCATGACGGAACCTCTCCAGACATTTTCCCGCTGGGTAACTATTGACGAAGAGTATATCTCAGCTCAGCTGACCGTTTCTACAATCTACTACGTTTATCTGGTGAGCGCAGACAAAACCTGGAATTATCAGTGAAAAGAACTCTACTCCAGTCGGCATCGGGCCAATATTGGTGCAGGGCAGCAAATTCCATCCAACGTCGCTTGTGCCATACCGTGAGTCTCGGTACAAGAACAGATCTTCTTGCTCTCAGGCTACTCTCCACTAATCGCCGTCTGTGAGACAGCTCAATCGCTTTTTGGCGATGATCTCGAAGCCTTTGAATCAACTAATATCGATCATCCCTTGCAGATGTTGCTCTTGGACTAAATGAGTCTTGACGCCGGGTGAGGAAGTTGGTTTCCATGTACCTTTTGATGGCTCTTCTTAGCGTCGTCTCCGGTTTTCCAATCTTTGCAGCTGCATACCGTACTTTTTGTTCATCATTAACCAAAGCCAGCGATCTGCCAACTTCTTCTGCCGTTATTTGCATATTTTTTTCACAAAAATCACTAAAAAAACTAATAAATAAACAAATAAATAAATAAATAGAGCCATAACAATAAACTTACTAAGACTATATGGCATCACGGAAGCCTAAACTCGCGTTTAATACGAAGCAAATGATTAAAATGCGGTTTTCATCAATATGATGCCACTTTTCTTGGAACTCAGTGTATCTTTTACTGCACTAACTACAGAGTTAATTTAAGCTAAACATTTTCAAAAATTGTCCGATTTATAATAATCTTAGTCATAGAGTTCTTAAAAAACCTTATAAATGCTGGAAAAGCCGTGAATAGCTCCTGCATGTGTATAAGGTTTGGATCATTTCTATGATCTTAAGTAGTAGTTTTACGGTAATAATAAAAACTGCATTATATTTGCAAATAGATAGGAACGGATCTATCGAGTATTTTTAACTAAAGTGCAACACTAAAAGTCTCCCTTTTTTTTTGAACAGGGTTTTTTATTAATTTGATTACGTCAAAATTTATAGTTCCAGGCACGAGGCATTTCATCTGCTTCATCAAGAATGCAAATAAAATAAGAATCTTGTCCATCTTAAGTTGCGAACCGGATTGTTAAAGCTGATAATAGGCTGTCGTGGCCTTGGCAAAGAGACGGATTCGTTGTTGTTTGGTTTTTATTATTCAGCTTGGTCGAGCACCTCCGCTGTATATACAGTTTGAAGAGGAGGCAAGTTGGAAGTGTATGCTGAAGCTTCTTCTTTTTCAGTATTCTTGATATTATTCTCGATATCATAAAACGTGACGATTCAATTGGAATTTTATTAGGTTCCCTCTCCACATTGCTTGAAGGGGAAGAAAGAAGATGAGTTGATATGAGATACTCAAGTAGATACTTGACTGTATTAAACAACAGACGGGAGGATTTATTAATGATTATTTTTTTTACTCTGTTGTAATTAATTTTGGTTTAATATTTCCGTTTATTGGTTTCCTTGAGCCTTAAGGGCAATCAACTATGTTGTTGATTCATAATTAATACAAATAAACTAACACCATGGTCGTGTCTTATGTGACAACCGTAAGTTTGCTTAGTTATACGATTGTGAATTACTGTCACGTGCAGCAAGTCGTATCCAAATTAAACTGAAATAAATGTACCGAGCTAGTTAAGTTCTGTAAGTCATGCTTTAAATCAGGTTCGTATGTTGAAACTCGTTTGACTTGCATCTGAACTTTTGACCATTTTAACTTAAACAGGCATTACCGAATCGGAACCAGTTTTCTTTGTTTTCTACTTCCGTCTCCCATCTGTAATAGTTGCAGGTAAAGGTATACGTAGTGAATAATGTTGCAGGTGTTTTGTGGGGTTTTGCATGCAGATTTGTCCATTGATTGTAGCGTTGTTTAAGCAATTGCTTACTGACGACGACACGTGACAATGCGACAGTTAAAACAAAAAATATAAATTTTATTTTATTGTATTTGTACATACTAAAGTAGGTCAAATTAAATTATTGGATTGGGTTTATTTTATTTTTGTTTTTTTTTTTTTTTTTTGTTTTTTTTTTTTTTTTAGGGTTTGAGGACAATAACAATCTTCAGCTTGCTTTTTTTCAAATGTACATAAATGTGACTTAAGCCAAAATCAGTCTCCAAGATTACAATCTTAAAACATAGAATTCTGTTTTATACATACACATTGTACGAGTACGTATCTAATGTCATGGAATCCTTGCATTGAATTACGTCTTGTGCAAATTAATTGGGACAAACAAATTTTCAAATGAATTCGGTAGTACGCTTTGATTTTTGCGTTAACTTTTTGAATATTTTGGTAAGTGATCGATGAATTAGTTTTATTTAAATATTTCTGATGAATTTTTGAAGGTAGGTCGTATTTTTTCTAAAGGTTTTGAAAAGAATGGCATTATTTTTGAAATCATGTTACTAGGTACTCAGTATATCAAAATTTCGGCTTCAAGAAAAATATGGATATCTCGGTGGACAACAGAGCAAAAGTCCTCGCTTTACATGAACATACAGGAAAAACCATTAGGGAGATATCGATTGCTGTAGGTGTAGCAAAATCAAGCGTCGGTAGGATAATTGCAATGCACAAGGCAACAGGATCAGTTGAAACACGGATAAAGGGCAAATGTGGTCGAAAACGGAAAACAACGGCCAATGACGACAAAATGTTGGTTCGAAACATCGTCAAAAATCCTGGAAAGATAATTGGTGAGCTTCAAAGGGTCTTGGAGACAGCTGGAGTACATGTGGTTTCATCAACAGTTCAAAGGCGTCTTCTAGAAGTTTACCGAAAGGCTCGAAGATCATTAGGGAAACAGCTTTTGACAGACGCTACGCGCAAAAAAAGATTAAGATGGGCCAAAATGCATAAGGATAGGACTGCAGAAGACTTGGAAAAAGTAATTTTCTTGGACGAGAGCCATTTCGAGGTCCAAGGATACAAGGTCAGTGGCGTGAGGAAAAGTGACAAAGAAAAACTCCGACCTGGACATATCGTCCAAGCCCCTAAACACCC
Source organism: Philhelius festivus (assembly GCA_963931855.1). NCBI lineage: Eukaryota > Metazoa > Arthropoda > Insecta > Diptera > Syrphidae > Philhelius > Philhelius festivus. Next base: position 131,754,039 of record OZ007555.1, on the reverse strand, counting down.
GCCAAAAGTTATGTTTTGGGGTTGTTTCACGTCTGAGGGTCCTGGAAGCTTGAAGCCCATCGAAGGCATGATGAACAGCGCCAACTATGCGGATGTCCGAAGTCCGAACGCATATGCTCCTTCCTGCTATCCACAGACGAACTTCGATGCAGAAAACCATATTTTTCAGCAAGATCTTGCTCCGTTTCACACGTCCAAAAAAATGAAGCAATTCTTCACGGAGAAAAATATTAAGGTGCTGGAGTTGACTGGCAACTCACCTGATCTCAATCTGATTGAGAATCTATGGGCTATTATAAAAGCGAGGCTCAGGAAAAAAGACTGTACGACTAAAAGCAAACTAATTTCAGCAATTATTTAGGTATGGTTCCACGACCAACAAATGAAAGATATATGCGAGAAATTAATTGCATCAATGCCGAAGAGAGTTAAAGAACTCATGGATGCTAAAGGGGGGCATATAAAGTACTAATTTCATATTTTTATACTTATTTATAAACATTATTCAAAATAAATGAAAAAAATGCTCAAAAATCTGCTTGTCCCAATTAATTTGCACAAGACTGTAGAGTTATTACAGCGTGGATGGATATGAATCGGTCGTAACTTCCATTCTAACGGTCGCAGATGGATAAATGCAATGTCCCTTAAAGAGAGGGCGGGAAGAACTTAGATCAATCGCCAAGATGAAGCGGTCCATTCAACAGCGAGTTTCTTGTGTGCAAGCCTATTTTTCGAACGCCCGCTCGATCGTTCTAGTGAAGCGTGATTTCCGTTAACATTTAAAAATCGATATCCGTGGTCGAGTTGCCGGGCAAAATCGAATTCTTACAATGATTTCCAGAGTATTATTAATGTGTTCACTACATAAAGCTAGCTTCAGAGAACGGTCTCTACCCTAGACAAAATCGAAGGATACGAACTGCATTTCAAAAAATCTGCCAAGTGAAAACAAGAGGGTGCCCTTAGCATTTTAAGACGTTTCTTTGAGCGAATTAGTAAATAACATCTTCATTTATATCTAATATGCTTCCGAAACGCTAGTGGAAAAGGCCATCGACTTGTACTTAAAAATTAATAACATACCAATCCCGCTGACATCTGAAATTAAGTATTTAGGTATTCATTTTCATAATAGATTCCTATTCAATAAACATGCTCGGAAAACACTAAGTAAAGCAAAATTTGTAACCGTGAGACTTAAGTCAGTATTGCATTCGAAAGGAATGCCTAAAAACACAAAAGTTTTAATATATAAAACTTTGATTCGGCCGATCTTGGCATACGGGTTCTGCTCCTGGTTTACTATTTCGCCTACGATAGCAAAGGAGCTCGAAAAATTTGAAAGGAAAATTTTAAGATTCTGCTGCTGCAAATTTAGAAGAGCAAATAAAAAATATTTCGCAAATAAAATAATTTATGAAGATTGCAAAACAACCCCGCTCTTGGAATATTTAACAAACCTTGCAAAAATCAAACTAAAACGCACTGAACATCATCCAAACAACTTAATAAGATCCATATTTAGTTCAAACCTGACAGACAGCTTGAATGACAATTATTATCTTTCTCCCTACAATATTATAAATGAGAGATCAATACCATTAATTGAGCCTGATATTAACAGGGACTTCTTGATACCCTTTTACGAAAAAGCGTCATGCTCCAACTTAAGAGGATAAATGCCTAAGTCCTGTATGTTGTAATCGAAGAGTATGCACTCGCATTATTATAACTCTTTTTTCTAATATAATTTTATTAATATTCTAGTTTATATACATTTCTACACATGCATATATACATATACATACACACATGAAATACAAGTATTGAATGGCTTGTTAGCCATCTTTTGTTTTGTCTCATTTTTTGTGTTAGGTTCTAGTCACTAATTTAAGATATAAAAATATAAATAATATGAAACGTACGCCGGGAGCAAGCGTACACTGATCACTAGCGTTACACTGTACAAGTATCACTTAATTAACTGCTTTAATAATTATATGCACATTATTTACTAAAATTGTTTTGCCTGGCATATTTTTAAGTCGGCTACATAATAACTTTAAGATATATATACTAATATACATAAGAAAATTGTGTTTCAAAAGTCTCAATAAAGAATTGAATTGAATTGAATCTTCATTTATATCTGTGCAAGATGGTTATCGTTCAGGAATTGTCGTCGCGTGATTTTAAAGCTATAGACATATTGCGTTGCATCGAGACGCCACCGTTTTTTTCTCTAACGAGGTACATTAGAGGATGTTTTAATAAACAATATATGCGCTACAGGAGTGAAACGAACCCCAGGGAGCCCATCAAGAAGGCGGATCATCGGTCCTTACTTTATTGAAGAAAATGATCATGCTTCTGTGAATTCTTCACGTTACCTTACCATGTTTCAGAACTATCTTGCCCGAATTAGAACAGATAGAACTCAAAAATGTCACGTTTCAGCAGGCTGGAGCCACATCCCAAACAGCTAGAGTTTGCATGAACTATTTTCTAGACAGATTCTCCGGGCGCCTCATCTTTCTAAGAGCCGATTTTATAAGGCCAGCGCGCTTTCCCGATTTTTTCCTGTAGTTATACCTAAGATCTCTTGTTAATAACGTCCGATGACCCTGGAAGCCATTAAATGAAACTTTAGAACATTCAGGTTTTCTTAAAACTTAAAATAAATAGGGTTTGCATTGTTTTTTTTTTTTTTTTTCATTTTATTTTAAAAAATCGAGCTTGGAAAGTATCGAAAAAATAAGATATCAAAGAAATCCAATTTCGAATTGTATTAAAATTGCAAATAGTCAACATAACTTAGATAGCAAAAGATGCTTTTCTATATATGAACAACAAGCGAAAAGAAATTAAATTTTCAGTGGAATCATTCCACTGATAAAAAAAGTTTTGAACTCATAAGAATCAATAATGGCAGGTGTTATTATAGGAAATATCCTCCAACATTTGTTGCTCTTTTTATTGACATTTGTGACAGTTTGCCTGGTTGAGTCGGTATTCCCGACGGAAAAAATATCAGGTTATGTTGGCAGATAATCATTCCTATCATCAACTCTTGCTTGCCAAAGCCTTCCACAATATGGACATTGTTCCAATATGAACTTTAACTTTATGTGGCTCGAATTTACAGTACGCAAGCACATCATCTATTATTGTTTCATTTAAAGGAGTTAAAATCTTGAAAGCAATAACTAAACTCTTAATGAATTTGATGAGTTGTCTGATTGCATTTCCCGAATTGTTTCCTTGAAGTCACACTGAAGTCGTTATTGCGGTCGACTTCAATGTACACAATTCAAGTTGGCTCCGCTATTCAGGACAGACAACACCCGAAGGAAGATATGTTGAGATCTTTGCTGAGATGCACCACCATACTCAGCTTGTAGATGAGCCCACTCGAATACCAGATGTTGCTGGGCAAAACGCTCACACTCTCGATTTGCTTATTACTTCTAACCCTGGTAAGTATAACATAACTTTAAACTCTCCATTCGAAACTTCGGACCATTGTGTAATATCAGCCAATTTTTTGTGTCCTATTCATACAGTTAAATAGAAGCATGCCACTAGGACCGTTTGACAATACGAGAAAGCCAAGAAGATATCAGGTTGAGAGAAGTAATTTTCCGCTCTAACAAAGCCAACCCACCTGAGGAAAATCGGAAAAAAACATAAACAAGTCAGAAACAATTACAACGCTGTTATAAAAAGCACCAATATGACGACAATTAAAACAAAAAATCCTGCAATTTCCCAAAGGCAGTACAAAATTCTGGTCATTTGTCAAGAACGCTCATCAACAATTACAACCCGATAACTAGCTCTTTAGATAATGCAAATGTATTTGCAGCTCATTTTAGTGCTAGCTCTACGTTGCCTGATAGAGTGATAGCATGTACTTGATAACGTAAACCACTCATGAGACAGGTATATTTCCACATTGGGGGTGGCCGTGGCGCGATGGTTGTGTGATCGCCTGTCAACATCAATATTACAGGTTCGATCCCTGCCGTCGTCTATGTCGTCTTTAATTCCATTAAAACCTTCTATAAATTGTCATCAATGGGTTGCTGGTTTACTCATTACATGTTGTTTAGGCATAACACTAACAACATGTGATTGAGTTAAACTAGTATGCCCAACAAGGCAACAAGGATGAAAAACGAATAAAATAATGCGAATTATAAGGGACATAGAAATAAAATACGGCAATTCTCCGCTTTAGTTCAGCCGCCATCCCTGGAGATAAAAAAAAATCTGAGACAACCACCTTCAGTCTCAGAACATCGTGCCACACATCTTTCCTATCCTTCTTTCTCTTCCGTAACTTCACGCCCACGCTGTGTTGAAACATTTGAAGGGTAATCATATTCCCTTGAGCGTGAAAAAAAAAAAAAAAACTCGTACAGTTGCAAGAGATCGCTGGAAAAACCATTGCTAAAGCTTTTCTATCACTCCTACTGTTTTGGAATCTTACCTAGAAATGGAAAACAGCAATGAAAATGTCAGAATTATTTTTGCATTTTTTTTTATCATGAGTGGTGAAGATGCTGTTCTTCGCGTCTTCGAACTTCTTAAAAAAATAAACAAATCAAAAAGCAATAATAAATTCCACAAGATAAATTAATGCACTGACCACAAACAAAACAAATCTGTCGACTGAGTATTGTTGAAGGACACTAGAATATTATTGTTCAATCGACATAACTATTATGACTTCCATCTAAATTGAGTTGGATACGGGTCGACATAATTTGATTGTCGCTGGTAACCAGTACGTCTGCAATAACTCAATATTATTGATCAGCGTTGTAAGTTACATCATCAAATACGGGAAACTAAAACTTATATAGTTTCCTTAATGCTAATGCACTCCTAATTTAATCATATCCTACTATCCTAATTACTCGTACTGTGTTTAACATTATAAGGGTATTCATAACCCTTGAGTGCGCGTATAATATAAAAAAAAACAAAACATTGGGGGAAGATTGCGCTTCAATGACAGGAGACAGCATTGAGTTCTTGAAACATTAAATTCTACTCGGTTTCTGGTTCCCCATTTAACAATGGTACCGAGATAAGAATTTAATGAGCGTATTATACGCTACCATTCTGGGTCCATATTCAAAAGACAAGGAAGTGAATTCGGAAAGGAATATAAGAAGCTGTACTGTCGTCAGCAAAACAATTTAATGGATTAGAAATTTCAAAAGATCATTCATCAATATGAGAAAAAGAGTCGGAGACACTTATGAATATCAGACTTAAAACCGTTTAATGCAACTTCTATAGTGGGACTAAAAAGCTAATTTTTAATCCATCAGTACCAAGCACACCCATTTTCGATATGACAGCCTGATGCCAAACTCTATTAAGTGCTTTAGAAATATCAAAAACAATAATCTTACTCCCTCCAAAACGATGTAAAGATTTGTGAGTTTGTTGTACTGTCCGGTGAGATACGAGTATATCATCAGATCACCCGTGGCCTAATTGCTAAGAAAGACATGCTGCCGGTTATTAAGATGCTTTTGTTCTTCAAGATATTTCTTAAGAATGGACGAAAGTCAGAAGGAGAAGAAGATTCGCCTTTTATGAAGATAGGTTTGACAAATTCTGTTTTCAATCCACTCGGAAAAAGACCAGGGGAGTAGGGGAGTAGGGCAGATGGAAAAGCTTACGCAAGCATTAAAAAACACAACTTCAGAAGAATGGGATGGATACTATACGGGCCAGAGCATTTGTTTAGATCCAGGTCTTCCAGTACTCTTACATCTGTACAAATGCGAAAGAAAATGTGTCTCATAAAATCGATTATGCTTTCGCGAACTGAAGGTGACATATTCTATAGGAACTTGTGCTGCATGCAAATAAGTTGTTCTTTTGTGAATTGACAAAAGAAACGAATCTCTTGCAAGCTCTGTCGAAACATCAATGTTAATATTTAACACCTTAGCTATTGGTGAGTGCGAATGAAGATGAAACCTTGATGGCTATAATTATACATTATCGTAAATTCTGTTCAAAAGATATTGAAAAAGAAGACTTTTGTTATAAATTTTTGGATAAAAGTTGAAGGTTCTTGGAGAAGTTTATCAGTAAAACCTACTCTAAATTAAATTGGTAAGAGAACCTTATCGAACTAAAGAGGGAAATAAGTGTGTATGGGTCTATAAAATCTTTGGTATTTCTCTTAATGAAACCTACCATTTGATTGGATTTATTGATAGTGTAACCCATGTGTTGTAAGAAGGAAAGCTTTGTATCTAGAATGATTCCTAGATATTTTTTTCTGAACCACTCATTCTAGTTCTGATTCCTCAATTGAGTAGTTGAAGTATATTGGTGAACTATTATGGCAACAGGATATAACTTGACACTTTGAGACATTCAAGAGCAAGAAATTCATGTCACCAACTGCCAAACAATTTAAATCTTCATTCAACAAAGTACAATCTTGCATGGATTTAGTGATTCGATACAGTTTAAGATCCGCGAATAGAAGACATAATGAATTCTTGAATATATCAGGAATATCATTGATAAACAATAGAAATAATAGTGGTCCCAAATGGCTTCCCTGAGGAACACCAGGTGGCACTAGGCTGGCACAAAGCTGAAATTTCACAGATTGGTCTATAGTTAGTAACATCCTGTTTAGATCCTGACTTAAATACTGGTGTAATATAAGACAATTTCCAACACTCAAGGAACTGACCCTGGGATGGAAGATGGTCGTCAATGGTCTAGCTATAAAAGATGTACATTTAAACAATAAAATGGGCGGAATCTCATCGGAATCTTCATTTTTAGTTGTATTTAAATCAAGCAAGGCTGTATTGACTGTATTGACTGGAACCTGTATTATGATCGACCCTATATTAATAGAAACTGGGATATGAAGGAATTCGTGATTAAAAGGAGAGTTTGTCGAATAAAAAGACTGAAAGTAGACAAGACAGCAAAAAGGTTACGAATCTCATTCAAATCACTTGTTGATGTATTTAAGTACATACTCAATACAGCTTAGATACCCGTTTGATTTACGTTTAGAGTTAGTAAAACTCCAAAAGCTTTTACTGTTAATTTTGATATTGGATTCTATAGTAAACCTGTGGGATCTATACAAAAATTTATTGAGCGTATCAAATGCTTTTTGGCAATTCAAATAAATCAACCGAAGTTCTACATTTTTATGATTCTTTTTAAATAGTATTATATTTTTTTTTTCTATTTTTTAAGTTAATTAGTCTCACATTAAACCAAGCTAGATTTGGACTAGATTTAGATTTTTTAAGGGGAACAAATCTTCATACAGCTTCGTTAATAATGAATGAGAATGATTTACTCACGTTATTTAAATTGACTTTTTAAACACGTGTATACCACGGAAATGAAGAAAAATATTCGTTCATTGCATCAAAGTTCTCTTTTTTTAAGTTTGGTGCACTATTATAATATAATATAATAATAAAAATAATAATGAATAAACAAATCAAAATTTTGATAATCTATATCATATTTCTACCACTTTCATGGGTGTTCCATCTCTTGTGAAGAAGTGAAAAATACTTCAAGAATACTCGTAACTCTTATCATGAAAAGCGCTTCTCATAGGAATTTATAGAATCTCACGATTTTTTTAATTTTAGTACTTTCTTACAAGTTTTCGTAGCAAAATCAGTTGCATTGATTTTTCAATCACTTTTCTTAATGTTACTTTTAGTATATTGGTTAAAAAAACCGTCATTAGTATCTAATAGTTTTCGGTTTAAAGTGATGTTTATCATTTTCAATTATCTAATTTCTGATAACAACGCTGCAGTTTTGGTTTTCGTAGATAAGTTTTCAGTCTATCAAATTCTTCTACATAGATCTACTTATTTAAGATTGTTTTATAATTGGAAGCCAAAAATTGTTTAATACGAGTATATATTTTGTACGCATTATGGCTGGTATGAATATTGTACTGTTCATCACCTGAAATCTATGTATATGAAACTACATATTTTTTCGCTGTACATATAAATATTCAATAGATATCTCGGCAGTGAGCAATAGAAATTGTTTTTCATGCTTAAGCAAATATCTGTCTTTCTTATTAATAAAGCAATGTTTAAGTTTTCAATTGAAAGAAAAAGTTATTAGATATTCAGTAAATCGTTAGCGTTTAAGAAAAACAATAAAAGCTTGGTGAGTGTGAAAAACGTCATATGTCTAAAGATATGAAATAAATCATTTTCTAAAACGTTCACACATGACAGTAGATAAATAAAGCAAATAGTATATTGAAGCAATTAAACCTATCACGTTGAGGAGTGATTCAACTAAAACGTATACATATGTGCGTTGAGAGTGTACTCCCAAATGCAACCGGGAATCTCGAAAAACACTCTCAACATGTCAAACGCGAACAATAAATAAGAGACCCTTACAGCCTTATTTATTATTTTTCACTAATACTGGGTTCAACCTCGGAATAGTTAAACCGAGCCGAAGCACTTACTTCGAGCTTACGCCACGTCAAACAAATCCTTATTTAATATATTTTCTTAGCCGTATTAGCTACGCCTTCCCTATGTCAAATATACTGAGAAAAAAAGTCACCAATCTAAAACTCTGGTTATTATACACAAAGAAAAACCCCAGCATACCCCAGCCGATTTTCATTATTATTCATTTTATTATCATTGTATGCATATTGGAAATTGGATACATTTAAAATTGGATTGTATAAAGTTCCCAATACCGTACAACTGTTAGAGCGTTTGGAAAATATAAATAATTTATTCAAAATATCTATCCTTTTTGTCTTAGTAAGAAATGAAAAAAAAATGCTTACACTCCTTTTTGTAAATTTCACAAGATGTCATCTCAAAATGACATTTAGATAGCTTCTTCCACCGCTATTCCTCGTGCATTTTCATTATAAAATAAGTTTTTCAGGATTAGAGCCGTTGTAAAGTCGAAGTAACTTTACTCCGTCGCTAAAACGAGTTAGTAAATAAGGCTGTTATAGTATTAAGAATACGGGAGGTGTCCAGAGATACAAGACATTAACTTCTGATAGATTTGAAGTGTTTGAAGAAGTACTTGGACAGATAAAGTGTAAGTAGAGAAACAAACAAATGTATCTACAAGAATCTAACTGCTATTCTTTGACTTACTCATTTGGCAGATTGTTCAAAATATCTTAGACACGTTACGATCCTATTGATGGGACATGAAGAAGAACCAAAATCATAATTTGCAGAGGCGTATATTAACAGACGATTATCAAAGTTATTTGACCGACCTTGTACTCTCATGGTTTAGTGATCTTATTTGCCTTTCTTCTAACAGCGAAACACGTTGACACCTTTATCAATCGAAAATTGATTTCACTTTATTAAAAGGCCACAGGGCACCGGGTGTCTGATCTTTCTAAAATCAACAGCACGACACATCAGAATTCTTTTGTTTCATTACTTCCGCTTCGATAAAACCCACAACAAGATAACAATTATGCGAGTATTCAACTTGTTTAAAAAAAACCACTCACTGCCGGAAGTTAATGGGGGTTAAGTACTTCTCTCAAGGTAAGACACCTAACACTGAATAGGCAAACAATCACTTTTCGAATAAATCAAAATTAAAGGTAAGAATATGACTTACCTTAATGTTAGTTCATAGATTATTGGTTTTACACCTTTTATTTTTGATCGAAAATAAATTTGATTAATAACTGACAAGAAGTTAGCAAAAAAAAAACACCAGTAAATCAGCTTCAAACCAATTTGACAAGACTCGCAACTTCTCTTCGACCGATAACCGTTAAATAACCTTTATTACCAGCAAATCACAAGCAAGACTTGTTTTTAGTTAAACAATATGAAAAACAAACAGAAAACAAAACAAACAACGAGCGCCAACAACTCGCAAAGCTTTCGATTTCAGCAACAATTTCGATTCGATTGCATCACAAGCTCATACACACCAGACGAGAACACAACAACAACAACAGGTCCAGTTCGTGGCATGCGGACGCAATATGGCAAATGAATACTAAGGCTGCCCGTGTTGATAAGTGTTTCTTTATCTCATAACTACCGCTAACTGTAACCTGGATCTGAATGACACACCCGCAAGCACTACTTCTATTGCACAAAACAGCGATCGTTCACTTCGTCTCAACTTCAGATCTCTCGCACTTCGCATGAATAATGAATACCGCTTAAAGGCCGGTCGCTGTGTGGATTATAATATCCGACAATGCGAGCATAGAGCGTTCCTTTTGGTTACTTTTTAGCAAACACGCGATATAGAAAACCGATCGGGAGCTGCTACGACCGTTCTTCAAAACGTATAAATATCTTCTGAATGCTCAAGCTAAGTTTTATGGCAGCTTAACCAAAAGACTTTATCTGACAAACAAAACAGAGGCTTGATGTTTAGTTTAGATATGGTCTGACGATAAGGTATGACGACTGAATTAAGTTTGAGTCGACTTAACGGATTATAGAAGAGCATTTCATGTTTTTTTTTTCTAGTTGAAATTTGTATATTAGAATACGTTGCATATTTGCAGTCGTCAAATTGGAAAAAAGAAGTATAATTTTTGATGTTTAAGAAGAAAAAAAAATATGCGATAAGATTATCTCTGTCATTGTGGTATTGATGGGAATGAACGGGCGGACGACCTGGCCAGCAAGGATAGCCCTTTCTAACTCACCTACGGAAGAGTCAACATTATGCTTTGAGTTATGAAAGGCCATATTTTCTCATTTTTTTTTCTTAGCGAATCAAACCGTGGATGTAGCAGTTTAACTAACTGCATTATAAAGGGTGGTCCATCGAAAACGCACGATGTTAATTATTAATTAAACAAAAAGTTTTCAGAGAATTATCTTAATATTTTTTATCATGGTAGAAGGATCTATGACAATTATGTGTAAAACAAAATACTCGCCACAGCGTTGGTGGTATACCTCTATCCGATGGTCCATATTTTCAATGAATCTAAGACATAATTGAGGTTCAATGTCGTTAATGTGCCGATTTATCTCATCCTTTAGCTTTTGAATTATTCTTGGCTTATTGACGTATACCTTTTCCTTTAAATATCCCCAAAAAAAAAAAGTCAAACGGTGCCAATTAACATAGCCACGACGTTCTGCAGAACGAACTTGGCCACCATGCACTGGTGTTTTCACATTTCCTTCAGATCCGGTTTGCTGAAATTTGCGCACAATTCTTCCGATTGTGGAAAAAAAATCACGAAGTGCACGAAATGCCTTTTAATTTAAACGCCCATTTTCGTAAAAGGCTTCAACAATCTTAACGCGCTGCTCAATTGTATACCTCTCCATGGTTGAATTTGTCAAACACTGAAACAAAGAAATGTCAAATTAAGTTGGGCAAAAAACTTGACGTTAAGGTGTGACTCACAATGAACATCGTGCACTATGGTTGGACCACCCTTAATCTAGAAAGATTTGGTCCGCCTATACTAAATCCCAGTCTGATATGCAAGCCCAGGCAAGACATAGCCAGGATCGTAGCTACCTGTAGCGGACACTGGCAAATAGAAGAGCATGCAGCAAAGCTAGGCTAGGAATTAATTCTCCATTTCCTCTGCAATAACCTGCCTTGGCCAAATTTAGAGCACAATCATTAGGGAGGGCATTTTTTGACGACATCGATGAACTTTCGAAAATGAAGACCAAAGACTTGATCTCTTTTCTTAACGCGGCGAAATGGCTCTGGTACCATTCGGTTATATCTGTGCCGTGCCCTCCGTTTGACTTCTTAGATCCAGAGCTAGCGGACCGGTGATTTTGACGAAGTTTAAGATGCGGGGGCTGGATGATCACTCAATCGGAATGGATACTGTTTCAGCACCGGTCAGTAGGCTGCCCAGCTTGGCACAGTGTAGATGGTGTTGGATGAGTGTTTTGATTCGATTGAGTAAGTGAACCAATTTAAAGATTATTGTGCAAAAGCAAACATAGAATAAGAGGCATAAAAAACTAGTAGATCTTTTCTTATCTTTGAACTTAAGCCAAACTGGATGACTCCTTGAGAATGTCCACAATTTCCCATATCAATTCCATCCACAATCGAGTTATGGTATCAAAATGGCGCACTGAAGGGCTAATAAGGCTAGTGCCAATGCTGCAAGATCGGTCGTAAATGTTTTCAGATCCTGAATTTAGATATCAAGAAATTAGTTGGCATAAATTCAACTATACAACAAGATGTCACAAAACTAACTTTGTTTTTACTTTTTAATCGATGTGCCAAACAATTACCGGGAGGGCAACACTTGGATTTCAAAACATAAAAGTCACACTATTACATCTAACGAGTGATTTTTTAAGAGCTATCGGAAATTTAAAAAAAAACACATAAATTAAAAAAAAAATGCATGAAATCTTTATTTAAATCGATAGTACGGTCAATATAATTTAATGTTTGAAGATTATCAAATGGTCAATCCGCTTAGTCCAATTTGGGCATACTCTTTCTAACATTTCGGTCGGTATCTCACGAATAAATGCTTCAATGTTGGCTTCAAGTGCATCAATCGAAGCGGGCTTGTCGCTATAGACATGAGCTTTAACATAGCCCCACAAAAAATAGTCTAGAGGCGTTGAATCGTTCAATTGACCGGCCCAAACGTGAAATAAACTGTTCACCGAACTCGCCTTTCAATTGGTTCATTGTTACGCGCGCTGTGTGGCATGTGGCACCGTCTTATTAAAACCACATGTCATGCAAGTTAAGCTCTTCCATTTTGCACAGAAAAAAGTTTGTTTGTTGTAACGTTGCGACTCGCATAATATTTGAAGAAATACGGCCCAATGATTCCGCCAGCCCATGAGCCCGTTCGTCAAAAACTCGGCGGTGTGGTAGGTCGTTCGGCTTCAATTCTTGCACCAGCTATATTTTGAAAGGCTTCACACCTAAATTCTTCCGCAAAATTTTCCACGTATAGTGGAGTAACAGAGGCCCAATTGCTGTGAACAACGCCGAATCGATAATTCACGGTCATCACTAACACTGGCCGATACAGCTGCGATATTTTCCTCAGTTTGCACTCTACGTAAGCGTGTTGGTGGTTTAAAGTCCAACTATGTAAATTTGGTACGAAATTTAGTCACAATAGCCCGAATAGCCGCCTCAGTAGGCCGATTAAATTGACCATAAAGTGGAAAAAGCGCGCGATGAACTTTCTTAATAGAGCACGCATTTTTATAATAAAATTCAATAATTTGGAAGCGTTGTTCATTTGTAAGACGATTAATGGTTAAATTATAGACCGAACTGAAGATGTTTGACAGTGACACAAGACTCGAAACGTGCGAGAGCTGTCAAAACCAGTGTTGCCAAAGAGAAAATAGCAAACAAATCACCCATTATATACCTGCAATTTTCTGCCGATTCCGAATTAGCAGCACTATCCATGACAAGAGATATAATATACTCTTGAGGATTTGTGAATTCCTCGCAAGAGCAGTAAACCCCTGATAAACTTTTTTTTTTGCAGCGGCTGAGAATCAAACTCGAGACTTTCGCATGACAGTCCAACGCACTAACCATTATGCCAAGGGGTTCTACTTCAATTATACGTTGTCTTTACTTTAAACTGGTTGCTTTATATGTATTTGTACAAAACTTCCCAGCCAAAGTTATCATTCAAAATACTCAACACCTCATTCATATCCAATTAGTATACTCCAAAGTGCCTCCAAAGGAACTCATTTCAAATGGAAAATCTTACGAAGAAATGGTAAATTTCTTCCCTCGCCTTGAAATTGCGTAAGTCAAATATGTAGAATTGACACGTCTGCTCGATGTGGAATGCATTTCAACTTTAGCAGTTCATATTATAAACATATATTTAAAAAATAACATTTGTCATGCTCAGTGTGCATAAAACGGTTTTGGAAATACATAAGTATTTTCACGAAACTCAAAATTGAGTTGGCTGAATTGTGAAGATCGTGCTTCCATTTAACATCCTTCATAGGAAGAGTGGCTTACTGTCTTTAATATTTTATCAAACGCGTTCCATAATTCCATAGGCCTTTTATCTATGGAAAAACGTACACTTTTTTCAGCCTCAAGCTCTTCCCACCTTCTTACAAGGTTTCCCCTTGCTGTAAGAATATCCTTGATTACTTGTTTGACCATCTCCAACATTTTTAATATTTATTCAAAATGTAACTAAATGACTGAAGATCATAATTTTGGATTTATCTAGGTTAACTGTAAGATTCCAACTTTTGAATCATAAGATGTATTCATGAAAAATACCCAGACAGAAATTTCAAACTCAGACTGAACTCCAATCGTCTCTATAGTATATCATTTATAAATATTATAAACAGAAAAGTGATCAAGACACATCCTTGCTGGACTTCCATTTGTGTTGTGAAGTGTTCCGAAACAACTTCTCCATCCCAAATACACGATACGTTACTTTCATATAACCCCTGATAATTTTACTAGAAATTCCGCACTTATAGAGCTTGAAAAAAGTTGTTATTTTATGACCATACTTCCACAACATATTCAATTCAATTCAATATATTGTATGGCCATTTTGACATTAAAATTTTCAAAACGGATTTTAATAAATTTTTTTTATAAAGAAGCTTTTAAAATGTTTAAAAAGCATTGCATTTCAAAACTTAAAAAAAAAAAAGTTTTTTTCAATTTTTGGAAATAAAGGTCCTTTTTTTGGAAAATTCGATATCTACTCGTACAATAATAAAAACTTAAAGTTGGCGTACCGAATTTTTTTCTTAAAAATGTTTTAAAAATTTTGTATATAAAAGCTTATTTTTTTAAGGAACCACTACAACGACTTATATTTTTTGTTCTTGCATAAATTCATAAGTGCATAGCATTCTGTTTTTATCTCTTACTACAAAAAGAATTTAAAAAATTCATTTTATCCTTCTGAACAGTTTTCTTTAATAACATTCATTGTTAAAATTCTTAGTCTATTACATAGAAGCAAGTTCGTGCGACCCAGTCGTGCATTTTATTTGTAAGCAAATGGTTGAACAAAAATAGGACTTATAGGTACTATAAGACAAGTTATGCATTCGGAAAAACAACCGAACTCGAGATTTTGATCAAAGATAACATTACTATGATAGCGCAATTCTGTCTGTCTGTCATTTCGACTACAGCTTAAACAGCTCGGCCGATTTTCTCTAAACTTGGTAGATATTTTAATTTTTTTTATGATTTTCTCAAAAACGGTTAATCAAAAGTTTGAATAGTATTTTGAAATTTTTGTTATTTTTTTGATTTAAAAAAAAATTCAAATTTTTTTTAATTCAATGTTTTTTTAAAACTCAATATTTCGAAAACCCTTTTTCTCGATTTTTTTTTTTAATTTGATAAACAAAAGTTTCTTAAAATTATCAACAAGATATGAGAAAAAAAAATCATTTTACCTAAAACTAACAATACTTACCATGCAAATGTTAGAAAATGGGTTCTGAAAATCGTATTTTTGTCGAAAACGGCGCGCCTAGAATTTTGATGAAATTTCTTTTCTTTCGATTAATTTCAGCGATCTATACTTTAATACAAAAATTGGAAATTAAGATATTACTGACTTCACCTACCATAGAACCATTTTTTATAATTTTGAATTTCTCATTATCGGAATAACGGATTTTAAAATCACATAGCTACGAGTATTCAGCGAATATTTCGTTTCCGTTTAAGCGAGCTGAGTTAAGTTGTTGACTTCTTGGGGTATTGTCTGACTAGAATAGCCACTAAGAATTGTGTGCATTGTGTGCATTGAAATCGGTCGTAAAAACGTTTTCACTCTACTGAATATGAGCAACAATTGTTTGGATAGAGTTGGACAGCGAATCGAATTCGTTAGAAGTTGAGTTCCTATCCAAAGTTGAGATGCGATAAATATAGCATGATGCTCGCATATAGACAGTGAATTTAAACCTCATAAAATTAAAGTTTGTGTATCTAAACTAGGGTCATATTGTAGTTGAAGCTGATAAGCTACATCATATGACGTGGGAAGAATAGGGGCACTGCCCTAGGCTATAATCCAGCAGGCTGAGTTCTGTATGATCAGAATTTTTAGTTTCGCTATGTGCTAAGGGTGCTAGTCTATTTTTCGTAGCATGGAAATATACCGCACAGAAATATTTGCTAAGCCCACATTACAAAACACAACCAAATCAGACCATAACATATGTTGATATCGGATATGGGCCCCAAAATATTTTCACTATACAATTTTATGCAACAATAGTAAATGTATTGATCCGCTCCTACATTCCAAAAACAGAAAAGAGGCTGGGTGCGACCCACACTGATAACTTCCCATTTGTGGTTCTGAAAACTTTATATTTAGATAAAAACATATTGTGACGTTTTCTTCAATTTTACCATAGATATTAATGGAATTTGAATATGTGGGACTTGGGTACAACTGAACAACCTTATTCATATACGTATGTAAAGTACATACATTCTTCTAAGTTGATAATAAAATTATAAAATTATGTATTACTTTATTATTTCGGTTCCAAACATTTTAATTGAAAAAAAAATTAAAAACGAAATATTGAAAGATAAAAGATATGGTTTGGTTATTGATGGAAGGGTACTTACAAAATATATCCGCTCTAAAACTAGATATATGTCAAATATAAACCATTTGTTAGAAATTGTATTATGTATAAAATTAAATAATGGCAAAGTCAATATCATTGCTCGTTCTCAAGATATTCTAGTTGAAAAACAAATATTACCAATTTTTAGTAGATTTTTTTTTATATTTTTGTTAAAACTGTCAATTCGATACTTCTCAAAATTTAACCATATGTTAATAATTGTATTATTCGAATTGAAATACAATATTAACTAGTTTTCACTAGAATTTTTAATAGTTTTTTTATTTAAAAAAAAAACTATTAATTCAATATTTGTCAACATTTTACCAATTGTAAAAAATTATACTATGTATAAAATAAACTAAATTAGAAGTCAATATCACTACTAGTTCTCGAGAAATTTGAGTCGAAAAACAATTTTTACCAATTTTCAATAGAATTTTATATAGTTTTTTATTTTTTGTAAAAAAAACTGTAAACTGATTTTTTTTGAAATTTTCACCAGTTGTGAAACACATTATTTTTCGTAAAATAAAATTATATTGAGTTTCAAATTGTTTTCCGTTCTTAGAATATCTGGGTTATGAAATTTTTTTTTCAGTTTTTTTTATTTAAAAAAAATAATGGTATGTTCATTTTTTTCCAAATTCATACCAAATCTGTATGACCTTATAATGAGTACATTAAATTTTATTTGAAATCAATAGCATTATTTTTTCGTGAGATATTTGAAACTAACCAAAATTTTTCCTTTTTTTTTAAACCGTTATAGAAAAAAAACTACTCACTGAATTTTAATAAACGCCCTTTCAGCCTCCTTCGAAGTTATTATCTATTAAACAAAATTTATTTGAAGTCGATATCTTTACTCGTTCTTGAGATATCGACGACGAAAAATCGTACCAGAACGTACGGACGTACGAACGTACGTACACACACACACAGACATCTCTCTAAAAATGATTGATATAGCCTCTAGGGACCTTGAAACGTCGAGAAATATCAAAAATTCCAATTTGATAAATCGGACCGATAACAGTAACTCCCTATGGGAAGTTAATAACAGCTGATATTCCTTTGGTTGAACCAGTTACACAAAATGTATAGCTTGGGCCAAACAATTGTGAGTGGAAGAAAGGGGAGAAAGAAGGAAATGTACCGCTTCCCAGTAGGAAATTTCCAAAAAATCACTAATGAAGAAGTAGGTGTTTCATCATGGAAAAGGAGCTGCACCCATGAATTTCCTACGGAATCCTATGAGGAATTTAACACAGGCTTGTCATTGGAAGGAGGTACACACTTTCTCGATGCATATTTTGTTGTGAAATCACTATTCTCACGGCATCTTCGATTTCATGGGTCATTTTTGTGAATGAAAAAACTGGTTTTATTGATGTGATGCTTTCCTCAATGGAAATAAATTAATGAAAAGTGAGTCAACATTTAATCAATTGCCTCAGGGAAAGAATCATTGAAAATACTAATTATTCACTACAGAATTGTGTACATATTTGGAGCTCGTTTTTTCAGTTTTGAAAAAAGGAATGCATTTAGGCGATGTTTTATTAAGAGAAGGAATATGAATGAAATCATTATCCATTTCTTTTCTTATTTCATCAATAGAAGAAGCGCTTGAAATGTATAGGCAAATTTATCGCTTGAATGAAAAAAAAAATTAAATTTGTGCTATGTACGTATTTATTTTATTAACTATTATAGTACATTTTAAAGAAGTTAGTAGATATATGTGTCTTACATTGTCTTGTCTTGTTGTAAGACGTAACACAAACAGCTGGTCGAAAAACTCTCCTTTGATTCTTGGTAGCATTTGGGGAGCAGCTTGGGGATTAATCATCTTCATTCTCCTGTTCATTTGAGATCTAAGAAAAAGACGAATATGTAATTACTTTTTGCAAATTATTCAAAAGAATATAGGGAATTTACCGTTGGTGAATTGTTTTCCTTCTCGCTAATTGTTATTTAATCTTGAGTAAATTGATTGAAAACACAGAAAACCCCGCACAACCGTTTTCTTTGATCACAAAATTGACACTAAATCACTCCAAAACAAAAGAAATAACTCATGACAAAAAAAGACCTATTGAGCGTCGCGGACCCATCGCGGGAAAAACCCAAAAAAAAAAAAGGGATTGTTTATTGCAGGTCAAAATTTCTCTCTCTCTTTTTTTCCTCTCAGCTCGCAGACTATTTTGCCCAGTAAACGAAGTTCATGAAAAAATACATTCCTTTTCCCTAGCGATATCACCTGATCACCATAGTTTTGCTCTATTGAAAGGTTGTTTACTGCTTTTCAATTCCAAAGAAAAGAAAGGGTTGTTTTCTCTTTCACATCGCAGGCATTAAACACTCAATTTTGGATTACAATAACCACTGAAAAGATGCAGGAATAATTATAACGTGTTCAGCATTGTATTCATTAACATTAAGGATGTGTAAGAAGGATATTGCTTTGTTTCATGTTTTCTGTACCTTCTTTCGAGAACAAAGCACAAGATGCAACTGGGATTGCAAACTACTGACTCATTGCATGACTTTCGATGAATGAAACCAATGCAGACCTTCTACTCAATGAAAGTGCCACGTGATTTCTACCATGAATTCAACTTTATTTTTCCTTGAGGAGCAAATTTCCTACTGGGTTACTGTGTTAGTTAATTTATTTGATTTTCTTTGGGTGCACATTCACACTAACATTTTAACTTTTACAGTTAGCAAGACAGTGAAAAACGGCAGACAACTTTTCAGACACTCTTTTAACTAATCGGACTTGGACAATCCACTAACACAACAAAAATAAGTATACGTTACATATTTAAATTAGGCCCGTAGCCAGGCTAAAAATCAACACGGTCGTTTTACTACTGGATTCGATTCAAGGATAATGATAAATTAGACGTTGTAGTGTGAAAGTGGAACTGCATAGGTTTTTGATTTCGGGACTCATCTGGAGAATTTATCTCATAGATCATTCCCATCTTACAGGTCGATGCTCTGGAAGAAAAAAGAGATTTCAATTAAATTTTCTACTTTTGTCCCATAGAAAAGAAAGCTCAATTAAAATATTCAGACAGTTATTTGGAGAGAATACAACGCACCTCACTTTTTTTCCACTTTCCAATTAATTAATAGGGATGAAATCATCACAGATTTAAATATGTTAAACAAGGAAATTCCATAGAAAATTCTCAAACATTTATATTAAAACCATTTTTAATCCTTTTGTGTATCTCATCTATTATTATTGTCTTAAAATCCGTAGGCAGTTAATAATTGATTTTTCTATAATACGAACGATTGAGAGGTCATTGAAAGCTGCATATCGCGCAAGTACCAAACATTGCTTATCCCTTCAAATTCAATTATACTCGTACGTTGTGATATGATAACAACACGGTATTGAATTTCATTGCCATTAAAACAAAGGAAAAAAACAAACAAATCATTTCAACTTAACCACACGTATATGCAACGTATTAAATGATCTATACTCTGTACAATATGGCATAGTAAAAGCTGTAACTACAAATTACAGACCATTGGTTGTGCATTTAGTTAACACACCTTCCCGATGGCAAGGTAAACAAAACGTAAGCTCAATGGATATTTGCTTTGAAGCCTCAGCACTTATTCGACCACAAAAGCCCTACCTTTCCATTCCCTCCATACGTATATATGATAAAGGTAGGAAGGTTTCCTATTTGAATGAATAACTGCCCCAATAAAAGAGAATGCATGGAATGGACTGGATGGATGAATGTCCAGTCGAGTTGAGTCCATCCATCAATGGAAGAGAAACACAATCCAGAACCCAGTAATTTTCAAATGAATGACACTTTGTGGTTGAGTTCCGCAAATGTATACTCGTAGATGAAATGTAAATGCCACATTTCGAACTTAATTTATGCCAGCAGCTTAATTTAAAAATATTTACCTTCCACTTGGGACGACGAAGTCGATGACAACGACGAACGACAAAGGACCACTGACCCACACACGGATCGAGGGGAAGTATAAATTCCCTGAACTTTGTCTTTTCGTCATGATGGAATCCTTCATTGTGGTTTGAAAGTTAATTAATTAAATACGTTCTATTTGTAAGTTTATTCTGTCCCATTTACCGCTGTCATCGTGGCAACCAGAAGTCCTGTCAATGCCAGCTTTAGAACGGATTCTTGAAGCCTTGATGGGCGGAGACCTTACACTCATTCCATTAGGCTAACATTATGATTCGATTTACATTGTCCTTTCTTACATCCCCACTTGAAATCGAAAAGCTTTTATCAATCCTTTAAGCTAGAGCAATACTTCAATCCTGAATGGACAGTTCAGTATGCGAACAAAGAACATCTGGATGAGCAGAGTATCTG
This sequence comes from Philhelius festivus, assembly GCA_963931855.1. Lineage (NCBI taxonomy): Eukaryota > Metazoa > Arthropoda > Insecta > Diptera > Syrphidae > Philhelius > Philhelius festivus. Next base: position 131,732,981 of record OZ007555.1, on the reverse strand, counting down.
CAGTTCTCATCTCAATATCTCATTATCGTATGCATATCTCCATCGTGTCGTTAGTTTAGGAGGTCGCGTGTATTCGGATTCAGTGGGCCGGATACCGTATTTGATATTTGCATATTTTAAGTGTTATGCCAGGACCCAGGACGGCCGGATACAAATGGTGAAAGCATCAGCACAGAATGTTTTATCTTCGCATGTTTAAATCGTATTCTCACCTCTGTGTAAACACAACACTCAGCCAGCCACACTTTCAGGAACAATGATCTGATGGCTGCAAAGTCACTAGAGTGGGTTCTGAATTCATTCAACAGTTCGTTAGGATATGGTACTCCAATTTCATAGGGAGTATTGCATTCATCAGAGAGTGAATAAAGGCGCAAGTGGTAGAGTGGTGAAGTGAAATAAATTTAAATAGGCAGCTACTATCGAAAGGAAAAACGAATGTCTCTCGGGAGAGTATCGTGTGATTTTTGAAAAGAATATTTCATGGAGTCGCACAATGGTAGGTATGTGGTAAATATTAGCTATGTCTAAAAACACTCAAATTATTTGTTAATAATAATTTATTCACGGAATATTTAAAGCGTTTTGACATAAGATGGTAGACTTTTAGTTTTTATAAGCTTTTCAATTAATTTGAATGTTATATTAATGTTGAGTAGAAAATATAAGTGTCGTTGGATTATAGAAATGAAAGCATGTTTGTTAAATTATTTTTCCCGACCCTTTTACACGGGTCGTTGTTTTCTTAGAAGTTATCTTTACCAAGAACGAATTTACACACCTATGAATATTTAACATAGCTTATAAGACTGACCTATTAATAAATAAATTATAAATATCTAAATACTAGATGAGCCGGTGAACTTCGTATCACCTACATTAATTTTTGAATAATATGGTCAAAACTTAATATAAAATTTGTATCTACATTAAATGCAACACAGTTATACACTTAATCAATTTAAGGCTTTCTGATGTACTATATTTGTTGTATTTTTTTGAAATGCGTAAATATATAAAGATGATGGTTTTCTGACTCGCAAACACAAGGCGTACAATTGCCCATTTGCGAAACAGGGAAACTCCAAGTTGATTCCGCAAACCTTCAATGAGTGGCCTTGCGAATTATTTATGGTCATCGCAAAGGCCAGATGGACCGGAAATTGTAGACGCTTAATTTCGAATGGCAAATCCGTTGGAATCATCGGTATACGCTGGATCAAGACATCTTATCCTTTATATTTTTCCTTGATAATGTTATTCATTAGTTTTTTTACAGCCAGTCTCGATCCACTGCACAGTCGAGGTTGATTAATGTTACGCAGTATAATCACAACTGATCTTACAATTGTTTCAAAAAAATATGAGATTTTCATAAATATATTATTTTATTATATATATTTATATATATTATCGGAACAATTTCATACAGCTAAATCACAAAAACAAAACATCATAAAGATGTTGCAACGGATACCTTTTTGGCAAATTTGAATAATGTTACCAAAAGTTGGAAAATATTCACTACGAGGGCGTTTTTGGTGCTTCCCATTTGGGCATTTTTATTCCGGAATTAATTCTTAGATATAGACTTTTACTACGGGCCCTGTGATGGAGGCCATCATTTGGTTCGTAAAATATCATTAATGCAACAAGAAGAAAAAGAGTGTAAGTGATTCTATAAGTGTACCTAACAACAGAGTTAAAATAAGTTCTAAGTTCGCCTAGTGGTCCAAATCTGCAAAACTAAATCCGGCATATATTAATACGTGAAGTTATAACTTGTACTTTTGCGATGATTGGAAAAAGAGTTATACGAAAACATAAGGACACCAGCAACACTCAATTGGTATATATCTACGGTAACTATATACTACATAATTATAATCAAAACACTCTCAGAGGGTGCTATGTGCTACTCGTAGAAACTCATTTGTAACTGTAACTTTCACACAAATGAAATGAGTGAGTTTTTTCTATTGCTGTAGTTAAACACACTCCGACTTTGGAGCCATCAATAACTCAAACTTATATAAATCGAAATCATTTATTAGCCATAAATCGGCCCTTAAGATTAACACGGATATCTGTATCGGTATATTTGCTCCGTTCGTTAGTCCGTTTTCTGCCCTATACATAATTTTAATTATCAAAAACGCAATTGCTTTTCTATTCGTCTCTATTTTTTAATCATCAATTCAAATTAAGACAATTGTGTTAAAATACGAAGACACATAAAATAAAATCCACGACTGGGTCGCACAAACTTGCTCTTATGTAAAAGAATAAGAATTTCAAAAATTAATGTTGTTAGAGAAAAAGCACAAAATTCTTTTTTAAAATACCAAAACTCCTTTAGTAGTTGGAGCTAGGCACAGGATGCCATGTGTTTTGGGCAAATATTAGTTCATGCAAGAAGAAAATTGTAATTCGTATTAGTGGTTTCTTAAAAAAATAAGCTTTTGTATACAAAATTTTTAAAACATATTTAAGAAAAAATTTTGGTACGCATATTTAAACTTTTTATTATTGTTCGAATAAAAATTTAATTTACAAAAAAATATTGAGCAGTTTTTGAGATATCGAATTTTCAAAAAAAAATAGATTTTTTTCTTTCAAAAATTCAAAAAATATTTCATTTAAAAACAGTCTTAAAATGCAATGTTTTTTTTAAATTTTTTAGAAGCTTCTCTAAAAGTAAAGATTATTCGAAACAAAAAAAAACTATCAAAATTCTCGGAGCCGTTTTTGAGAAAAAAATACGATTTTCGAAAACCATTTTTTATTGTGGGTACCTTTATTTTTAACTAAAACAATTTTTTTTCCTCAGATCTTGTAGATTATATTAAGAAAGTTTTATTTATCAAATTAAAAAAAAATCGAGCATGGGGTTTTCGAAATATTGAGTTTCTAGAAAAAAATTTGTAAATTTTTTTTAAGAATCAAAAAATAAAACCTTTAAAATTTGTATACGCAATAATATTTAAACCTTGGAGGTGCTTCATAATGGTTGTACTGTTTTTGAGAAAATCATAAACAAAAAAATGGTTCCAAGGGGCTTCCAAGAATAACCATTTTTTGGAAATTTTTTTTCAACCATTACCTAAAATGACGAAATGAAATTTTATGAATTTTTTTTTCAAAATTCTGTGGGACAGTTTTTGAGAAAAAAATATTTATAAGATTTCGAAAAAAATCGTATGGCAGATACCCTTATGTTTGGTCTTAAAAAGAAAAGAAAAAAAAACGTGTGGGGGAAAAAAATTCAAAACGATATCTACCAAGTTTAACGATAATCGGCCTAGCTTTTAAGGCCGTAGTCGAACAGACAGACAGACAGAATTTTGGGACCCACATTTTTCGTCTTCGCTATCATCCTAATATAACTTTGATAAAAATCTTGAGCAGAAGAATTTATGGCACGAAAATAACACCTTGTTTTTTTTTTCTTAAACAAAATGAACCCTTAGTTTTTTTGCCGTTGGGGGGGGGGGGTGATTTTGAACTCCTAAAACCCCTACCTCCGTTCGCCCCTGGTTGCAGCTATTTCAAATGAAGCCAACGCTAGGGCGACTTCATTTTGCGATCTGATCTTTACCAACAGCAATGAAGTTAGGAACGTTTTTCCAGTCTCCCCGGGAGCATCAAGGAAGTAAATTTCAACAGATTCACTATTCACAGCTTCCATCAAAGTATCGTTCGCAATTCTTTGTTGTTCATTAAATGGCGGAACACTTGAACGAACTATTTCGGTCAATACTTCAGTATCGTATTGCTGTTCTCTTTGCAACTCGTGGTTAAATGCATCGCGCAAAGGACAATTGGGTGCTGTCGTAACCAAACACGACAATACTTTACTTACCATTAATTAACACATATCTTCTATCATGATCAATATCTCATTGTGAATTTCTGCAGTTATCTGTAGTGTTGGATTCAAAGTTTGACAACGCATACGATGCAACACATCCTCAGACATGTCATCCCTATATTCCTCCCACAAATCTTCCGGATTTGAGGGGAAACATGTCGCTATAATCGCAAACATGTTATTATAATCGCAAACAATGTGCAAATTTGATGTGACTATGGCAATGTGAATCGTTATCGAGCAACTGTAGTAGTTGACACGCCTCACCGAAAGTCGCCCCACAAATATTCATCAATTGTTCTCAGTTGTTGAAACGATTTTGGACCACGAACATTCACCAATAACAATCGAAGATAATAACATTCATCGTTATTTCGATGTATTGGGTAAGTGGAACCTAGAGCCTCTGAGGCAAATTTATTTGGGTGTCCTTCAACTAAAAGCACGTATAAATATTTGACAACCAAGTGACAATTTTTTTAAAAAGACAAGAAAAAACATCAAATTTTTCACAGCTAGCAACATCTTGTATTGGTAAATTTAATTGTCCTTTCAGGTATTTTCCGTTACTTATTATTTATGTTGCCCTAGGTTTAAACCTTCCCTGAATTTCCACAAATTTTCCAAGATCAAAATTAGCAAAATCAATCCAGCAATTCTCGAGTTTTAGCGTGATAAGCACTTCTAAAGAAGAAGTTTAGTGTATGTATATTACTGAAAGGGAATGATACTACAAATACTGCTATATTTATGATTGCAAATTATCTGCCAAAACCAGAGAATTTTTATAATAGGTGCGTGTTTTTGGTAGATGAATACGCAGCATAGCTACAATTCTTTATAAGGCCTTATGTTCATATTTTCACTATTCCTATATTAAATGTCAAAACCAAATGTTAAAGGTTTTATCAAAAAACTAAATTGAATAACGAAGGTAAAATAGGTAAAAATTTGTACTTATTTCTTATTTTCTTGTAAGATATTCGATTTTTACTTGCGACTTATATAGGTACTATAAGTTAAGATATGCATTCGTAAAAAAGTCGAACTCGAGATTTCGATCAAAGTTGACATTGGGTATCGCAATTCTGTCTGTCTGTCTGTTCGACTACAGCCTAAACGAATCGGCCGATTTCCGTTAAACTTGGTAGATATCATTTTTAAATTTTCCCCCACACTGTTATTTTCTTTTTTTTTAAACCAATAATAATGGCATACATTTTTTTCGAAATTCTATAAATAACTTTTTTCATAAACTATTCCACAGATTTACTTAAGAAAAATTTCATTTAATTAAAGCTAAATAATAGTTGAAAAATTTTTTTCGAAACACGATTATTAATGGTACCCCCATTGGAACCATTTCCTCTGTTTTTGATTTTCTCAAACACAATACAACCGATTTTGATCCTTTTTTGTACGCTAAAGCTCCGCAGCAGTTTGAATATTATTGTGTATTCAAATTTTCCATTTTTTTTTTTTGATTTTTGAGAAAATTTCAAAATTTTTCCATATCTCATATTTTTGATTTTTGAGAAAATTTCAAATTTTTTTTTTCAAAACTCAATATTTTGAAAACCCCATGAACGATTTTTTTAAACTTAATAAATCAAAATTTTTTAATACACGGTGTCCGGTAAATCATGTGCCATACTTTGGGATGTGATTCTTGGTCATATTTAAAGAAAAAAGTTGTTCCAACTTTGACATAACTTTTTGACGATTTAAAAAAAGGCTAACTTTGGAGTACCCTGACCCATGTTAAGGGCAATTTCTCTGTCGGCACTAGTGCTAGAGACCTTATTTTAAACATTTTTCTTAGTAGAAATACTAACCTATAAAACTACGTTTAAATTGAGTTGATTTGTTTTTAGGGTTGCCAGATATTCAATTTTGAATGGTGTTCAATTTTTCTCGCCCGAACAAAATTTTGACTTTGAGGTCAGTTTTTTTAAAAAAATGCGTAATAAACATAAAGTTTTCTTATTTTTATCTGATGAACAAAACAATAATAATAAAAAAACTTATGACTAAGTGCACCCAAAAACCCATACATTTTAATACTTGGGAAAATCTAAGGCAAGTAAAATTTAAAAAAAAAAATGATTTTTTGTCCCGAGGTGTAAAGGGTTTGAATAAAACAATAATTTGTGTAGTCTTATATATTTTTTATTTTATATATACACATTACACATGTCATAATAAGTGCTCAAAGTGCGTTTTGAATGTATGCTAGAGCCCGTTTTTGAATTTCATTTTGAATGTTTATTCTTGATAACTCTTGCCTTACTTTTAGTGATCCTTCCGAAATACGTTGTTCTAATTCAGTTAAAGTTCGTCCCCATACAAAAAAATCCAGTACAGTGAGATCTGGAGATCTTGCAGGCCAGTGAATTGATCCATTTCTGCCTATGCATCGATCACCGTATTCTGCATCCAGCCAATTCTTAACTACACGACCATAGTGTGCCAGAGCACCATCTTGTTGGAAATATGATGAACTTAGTTGAAGCAGTGGAACATCCTCCAATAGGTCTGGTAGATTATTTTATAAAAACTCCAGAGTATTAATAGAATTAAGTCGGGGTGGTAATTTAAAAGGCCCGATGAATTTATTTCCAATTACACCTGTCCACATATTGACACTGAATCTATGCTGAAATCATCTTAAATGTTTATTGCTCGAAGCCCATGTATGGAGATTGTGGAAATTCGTAATATCATATCTCATAAATTGAGATTCGTCTGTCCAAAGAATTCTGTTTATAAACTGGTTGTCTTCCAAGCTTCTCTATAGCAACTAGTTACAAAATTCGAGTCTCTTTTCAAAATCATCGGGAAGCAGTTCTTGCACAGGTGTATGGTGATATGGATACATATTTTCCCCATGCAGTACGAGTATATACTGGAAATTCTGTGGTTGGAAACATTAACCTGTGCAGTCAAGCGTCTTAAGCTGATGGAAGGATCGATTTCAAGAACTGTTAGTATTCTTTCATCGACCGAAACTCTTCTTGTGCCTGCAGCTCCCGCGTTAGGGAGGTATAGCCTTCGAAAGGTATTTCCAAAAACATTTCGAGAAGGAAGTCGTCTGTTAGGATAAAGTTCGTGGTATCTTCGTTGTACTCTTCTTGAATTTTCATTGCACAACACATAAACGAATAAAATGTATGCATATTCTTCTCTCGTGAATGAAAGCAATTCAAAAGGCACTCTTATCCAACTGTCATCGTGACTTAACTTGATAATGTAATGAATGAATTTGTTTACAATTATTTTATACCACATATTAAGTTAATTTACCCATTAAACATTCATACCCCAAACTTAATTCTCCCTGAGAAGAGGTAAGATAATTAGGTAGGTAAAAAACCCAAAATTTGATTTTTTATCGGGTATGGGTTTTGCGTGTACTTATTAATAATTTTGTCAAAATTTTGATCGGACAAGAAAAATTGAACACCAATCAAAATTGAATATCTGGCAACCCTAAAAGCATATCAGTTCAATTTAAACCTAGTTTTAAAGGTTAGTATTTCTTCTAAGAAAAAAGTTTAAAATAAGGTCTCTATCATTAGTAATGACAGAGAAGTTGACCTTAACATGGGTCAGGGTACTCCAAAGTTAGCCTTTTTTTTAAATCGTCAAAAAGTTATGTCAAAGTTGAATATCAGACTTTACTGTAGAACAATTTTTTTCGTAGAATATGACCAAGAATCACATCCCAAAGTATGGCACACGAATTACCGGACACGCTGTATAATCTACAAGATCTGAGAAAAAAATTTATTTCACCTAAAAACAATCGTACCCTCCATACAAATGCTAAAACATGGTTTTCGAAAATCGTATTTTTCTCGAAAACGGCTCTCTCGATACATTTTTACCATCTATAAATTAATAAAAAAAATATTTGAAATCAAGATATTACTGACCATAGAATTATTGGAACAACGGAATTTAATGAAATTTTTAAAAAGTTTAAGAAGCATTGCATTTCGAAACCTTAAAAATTTTTTTTTTTGAATTTATAAAAAAAAATTATTTATTTTGTGGAAAATTCGATATCTCATAAGGGGATCAATATTTTATTTTGTTAATTTAATTTTTATCCGTAAAATAATAAAATCTTTAAATTGGTGTACCAAAATTTGTTTATAAAAATGTTTTAAGAATTTTGTATATAAAACCTTTAAAGACTTTATAATTTTTGTTCTTATATAAATTCATATATGCTTAAGAGATCATATCGCATTCTGTTCTTGTCTCTTAATAGTAAAAGATGTATTTTATGCCTATGAACATTTTTCTCTGACATTTATTTATTAAGTTCTTAGTCTTTTACGTATGAGCAAGTTCATGCAACCCATTCGTGCATTTTATTTTTCTAGATTTGAAAAAAAAAATAATACAAAATTTAATTTAATTTTAAAGTAAGAGTTTTTAACGCTGTCTACTAGTTGTTATAAATTTTGTTTTATTTTATCCTAAAAGAACGGTATCCGCCATACAAATGTTAAAAAATAGTTTTTAAGACAAGTATTTTTCTTAAAAACGGCACCTAGAACTTTGTTTAACTCTTAAATTTATTGATCTATAATTTAATAGTTAAAATTTTGAAATAGAACCATTTTTTTATTTGTTGAGTTTCTCATTATCGGTATGACATTATCTTAATGAGATTTTGTATACAGAAATTCTAAAAAGTTTAAAAATAAGTGCATATAAGAACTAAAACTAAAATAATTTTTTGAATTTCGGAAAAAAAAAAATAAATTTTGTTTTTCTTAAAAATTCGGTATCTCAAAAACGGATCAAAATTTTTTTTTAAATCTTAAAAATTTAAATTTTTTTTCTTAGGGTATGTTTTCACAAAATAAACAACGAATTCTATAGCAAGTAAGTACATGCGATCCAGTCGTGCATTTTTTGTTTAAGCTTAATAAAGTACCTATGTTTTTAAAATATCGAATCTCAAAAATGAAAATGTTGCCACCGCTGATAACGGCTTTTGGAAAATTTGTTTATTACTGAATGATAGATCTTTCTAATTCTCGTGCACGCATATTATTTAAAAACTTAAATTTAAAAATTTAAAAACATAAATAACAAAAAAAAATATTTTATTTTAATGCAATAAATATTTTTTGGAAAATTATTTTTAGTAAAAGTATTTTTTTCTTTAAGCTTTTGAACTAGGAAACTTGGTATAACTTAGTTGTATATGTAGTGTCATGACATCTCTCCGATAGTTCTTTAAGTGCAATACATAAATGTATGTCTTCAATCAATTATCTAGATCTAGACTTAAATTAAGATGCACATTTATTCAAAAATTTAGTCAATATTTCCAAAATTGTTTGTTGCGTTCAAATTAATAAGAGAAAGCTTCGTTTGTTGTTCACTCTATACTTGTAAAACTTTATAATTTTTGAAATAACGATTTTCTGTTTCAATCCAAGCAGCTAGAAAAAATATACCCTCTAAATATAAACCTAGGTGAATTTTGTATAATCGTCCAATACTCGTAGGTACGTGCTCCATTAAGAAAACTAGAAAAGTCACTATTGTTACAAACTCAACCTGTTTACAAATTAAGCTCTTATAATCCGAAATAACAATGTATTTGAATCGATGCAACTTGAGGTCGGTGCCAGTGCAAACGACCGACGTGACTTAGTGCAACTCACTTTCCACGATTTGTGCAAGGCATTTGTTGCCATTTATGCGTCTAATTAAATAAGCCGTATAGACTTATTGAAAATGTCTCAGTCTATAGTTGAATTGATCAAAGCTTTACCTAGTCGATGCTGTAATGTAATGGTTAACTAGGTGAAGGTCAGCCATGGTGTAGCACAGCTGGTGGAGCTTTTCTGCTTCGGAGCTAAAGTATCTCACAGACTAAAGCCACACTTAAGATACATTTTCAGAAAATATCAAAGAACAAAGTTAGCATTCAGTTGATTTCCAGAGGTCGTGATGTATAGTCGGAAAGTTGATTGTGAAATATTTTACGATCGCCGTGAATCGGTCGGGAGTACAAAGTCTTCATTTGAAAGTGATTATGGAAGTTCAAGGGATGACTCATCATCATCAGATCACTACAATCCTACGTTACGTTTGCTGCATATACCAAGATCATCAAACGGATCTATGGGGTTTCATTTGACTCGTAGCAAGTGCGATCCGTATCCGTGGGTGCATATAATGATTTTAGTGAATTCAAAAATTTGAACGACTTGTTTTCAACGTCACATATTCTTATTTCAGATTAGTGCGGTGGATACGAACACACCAGCCAGGTTTCATGGTTTGAAGGCCGGTGAGTGTGTTCTAGAGGTCAGTGTACAGATAATTTATTCACCTAGAACTAAAACTTAATCGTTTGCCAAATGTGATTGTGTCTCATAGAGATAATAGCGCCAAATTGTTAGTAAGACTTCCTAATTTAGTTTAGTTCAGAGGTCAATCGCATTCCCCAAATTATATCACATCTGCAGTGACAATGTGTTTTTGTTTTGATTATAGACCATACAAGTCCTCATAAATGATTTTCAATAATATTTTGCAGTGTGTTCGAGGTGTGTTTTGCTAATTGCATGAAGTTCCGAGAAATGTTTGTTTTTTTTTTAACAAATTCTTTGAACCACATATGTAAATACACACGGTGTTTAAAACGTGTTTTCCAGATTTTTTTAAAAATAAGTCCCCATCATTAGTCGTGATGGAAAGTACTTAAACACACTTGAGCTATCAATTTAATAAATAACTTAATTAGTATGATCATCCGATTGAGGTGATAATTTCTTCGAGTGGAAATTTTACGTAATTGAAGTTGATTTGTTCTATGTATAGACTTGTCTTGTTTAAAGGTCATAATTTTTGTAAATACATAAATATTGATAAATGTAGTTAAATTAAATTTAATATTTTTTTTTTGTTCATTATTACCTAATATACATATTATACAGGGTGTCCCTTAATTCGTGCATAATATTTTAGGGCGTGATTCTTGTGTATATTCTAAGAAAAAAAAATTATTTTACAGTAAAAGCCTATCTCCAATTTTTATATCATGTATCGGATATTTAAGAATAGGGCTATTTTGGTGTACCCTGACCCATGTGAGATATGGTATATTCTAAGGTTTTACTTCGTAAATAGTACCAATCTTTTAGTATATACTACGAATTTAATAGAAGAAAGTACGAAGTCATTCTTACGAGGTATTAACGAATGTTATTAGTTTATATATATGTACATATAACCATACACAATAATTCGTACAATGTACTCAAAAACAAATTGTTTACTTCTTGTTTACGAATAAAATTAGTGTATCAAACGAATAGATTAGTGGATACTAACACAGTTATTAGTAAGACCTTACAAATTCATTTCTGGATATACCACTGTATAAATACTTCGAATAAATGAATATTCGTATAATGCAGGAATATTTTTTTCACGAATGTCATTCGTAGCAATTTTACTAATAAATTCATTTCCCGATTCCTTAAAAGTTCTCAAAAAGAGTAAGGTTTGGTCTACGAAGGCCTATTTGGAAAATTTACCTAACAAATTTGGTATATTAGAACACGAAATTAATTCATCAGTTTAATCTTTAACGCCAAAACAACAGTTGTTTAGAAACGCTGTTTGAAATGTCTACATTTACAAACCAAGAATACCTACTCTGACATTAATTTTTTAAAACTTCAACAAGACTGCTTCGAAGATACCAGGAACTTTATCCAAACCGACGCACGACTTCCTAGTTTACAAGTATTTGGAAATACATGTCGAAGGCTTCGAGAAACGGGAACAGTTTCAAATACAAGACCTGACACGGGTAGATCTAATTGTTGAATTCTTCAAACTATGTGAAGTTCTTGCGCAATGATTTACCAGAAATATTAGAGGACATTCCACTTATGCAACTATCTTCATCATATTTCAGAGCCCAACGTCAAAAAATTAGCATGGGCAAAAGAAAAGGGCATGCTAGAAACTAGATATCTCAAGACCGTAATAGGATATTGGGTACACCAAAATAGGCCCTTTCTTAAATATCCGATATATGATATTAAAATTGGAAATAGGTCCTTACTGTAAAACAATTTTTTCCTTAGAATATTTCCAAGAGCCACGCCTTAAAATAATATGCACGAATTAAGGGACACCCTGTATACATATTCGAACAAGATATTACATTTTTTCTGAGAGACATTATCTCAGCCGGAATCAGGTCTTGTTAAGACTGTATTAAATTATGGATATAATTTAATTTAAATACACAATTTATCATATTTTTTTTTATAAAAATGGAAGCAATTTAGTTCAATTTAAGTTATATTCATTTTAATGAATTTTCTTTTATTTTACGTCAGTCGTATTTTAAGACTAAATGACCGCACTTAACGGATTATGACTACCGGGCTTATGGTCTTCCATTTGACAATGCTGATAATGTGAGTTGGCTCATAAGAGTCCATGTATTCGTATATTGTTGTATCTTTTATCTAAGGTGTGTTAGTCAGTTGTATTTTTTTCTGTTTTATTTTATCGAAAAATGCAGTAAAGTTTGCAAACATCCTAGTTAAATACAAAATTAGTTGCAGTTTAACATTTAACTTGTCTGTGTTTCGTGTGTTGTGAATTTTTTTAAAATTGTGTGTACGGGTACAGTACCTACCTACATAAGCGCCAGAGATTTTCATTTTCCCCTTTGGATTGATTACATAAAGTAAGTAAATTGATAAAACGAAATACCTAGCTGATGGCTCGGAAATAATCCATTGATTTTTCTGAGTTGAAACCCCCATTTGGCTTTATTAATATTGTTTTCTCCATATCCCCAGAACCATAAGTTCCATAAAAAACATTTTCTCACATTTTTGTAAAAAATTGAGTTCTCTATTTTTTACCGAGAAATCGAAAGTTAATAAGTTGTTATGAAAAATAGAGAAACGATTTCTAAAAAAAAATTTATTAATAAATTAACCAATAAAAGTTTAATGATTTTTACTTGTGATATACATATACATAGGTAGGTACTATAAGTACCCCCTGCTCTTTATTACAGTTCTTGATTACCTGCTTGAAGGCAAAGTGACGGATCCAAAAGTGCATCAGTTATTCTTTGCTGACGATGGAGCCATCATAAGTGAAGACCCGATATCCCTACAACGAGCACTTGACGTATGGGTGGATGTTCTAGAAGGAAGTGGGTACCGCATAAGCGCGAAAAAGACAGAATAACTATGCTACCCATTTTCTGATCCACACAGGCCTATTCCAGACATTTATTTAAATGGAGTGGTGCTTCCCAAGTGTGAAAAGTTTAAATATCTGGGGTCTATGATAAATAACGAAGCTACTTGTGATGACGATATCAATCATCGCGTAAGAGTAGGGTGGATGAAGTGGCGGGAAAATTCTGCTATCTTCTGTGACCGAAAAATGCCCCCTAAGCTGAAAGGAAAGCTCTACACTTCAGTTGTGCGTCCAGCACTCACATACGGTTCACAATGTTGGACAATGTACAAAAAGTATGAGAGTAAGCTAACGGCAGCTGAGATGAAGATGCTTCGTATGACAGCAGGAGTTACAAAGCTTGATCGAATTAGAAGTTCGAAGATCCGAGGAAGCCTTCATGTTAAGAATACCATTTCCCAAAAAATTGAACACGACCGACTCAGTTGGTATTGCCATGTTCAAAGGAGAGATCCTGAGAACCCCGTCAAAAAGGCAATATCATACAACGTTCCAATTCGGAATAAAAAGAAAGGTAGGCCTAAACACTCCTGGTACAAACAAATGCAAAAACACCTGCATTCAGTTGGCCTCAGAAATGGAACAATACAAAACCGGGAGGCTTGCCGCCGATTTCTGAGGTCAACCCGGCGAACCCCACAGGCGGATCACTAGTGTGAAGCAGATACGTGGGAGAGTTATGATCCCCTCGACATCGAGATCATAACAGCGCCGAAACAAAGGAAGAAGAAGGTAGGTACTATAAGTATTGCAAGTTATGGATTCGTAAAAAAATAAAGCTCGACATTTTGATCAAAGTTGACATCGTTATCTCTATGATTACGATGATAGCGAAGTTGAAAAAAGTGTGTCTTGCAATTCTGTCTGTCTGTCCTTCCGGCTGTAGCCTAAACGACTCAGTCGATTTTCCTTAAACTTGGTACCTAGCGTTTTTTGGGCATTTTATTACCAAAAATAATGGTAGGTTTCTGTCGTAAAATTTTTTTTAGCAAAAAATGAAAATCTTATTTTTCTCAAAAACGTGCCCACAACTTTAAAAAAAAAAAATTCAGTAATTTTTTTTACAAAAAGGCTACCATTTTATAAAAAAATTCGCAAAAATGGTTATAAATGGTACCTCTCATATAGAACCATTTTTTTGACTTTCGATTTTCTCAAAAATGATTCCACTGATTTTGATCAATTTTTTTTACAGAGAATGTTTTCTAAAAGTTTAAAAGTATTGTATACCAAAATTTTCAAAAATCTCGAAAACAAGTTGGTCGATTTTTACTAAACTTGGTACGCACCAGTTTTTTGACATTATCTAGCAGATTTTAAATAAAAATTTTTCATATAACCAAAAATAACGGTACCTCCCATACAAAAGTTTAAAAACCGGCATGGAAAATCTCATTTTTTCTCAAAAACGACTCCTAAGATTTTGATCAAAATTTGTGTGTGAGTTAACATACATAAATACGATCTACGATAGTATTATTGTAAAAAAAATTTCTATCGTCTAATAAAAGTATCTCTCATGGAACCATTTTTTTTTTTCGACTATCTCATTATCTGCTCATCCGATTTTAATGATTTTTTTTTTCAAACAAGAGCTTTTGTTTGAATAATATTGCATATAAAAATTTTCAAAAAAATCAAATTTTGGATTAAAAAAAAAATCAAAATTATTTTTTGAAAATTCGATATTTCAAAAATGGGTGGATAGTTTTTTTTCAAAATTAATCTTTAACTCCGCATAAATAAGTACTAAAAAATGGCTTACATTTTTTTTTTAATATTTTCAAAATTTTATATACATAAATGTACATACCTACATATACCTAATATAAAAAACGATTTTTAAATAATAAATCAGACGGTGTACATCGCGTTGGTGCCAAATCAATTTCAGATTTTAAAAGAACACTTTAATTTTGATGGGCTGTTGTGAAATATGTTTAAGTTAAAAATAATCCTTGGCCAATATTTCTGTTTCTTCATTTCCTTATGTATAACAATAATTGAAATAAAAAAAATATTATAGGTATAATAATTATTACTATAACTATAAGAATAATAATAATTAAAGGCAGTGCGGGTTGATTTTTTTTTTAAAACCGGTTTTATTTTTCAGCAATCATCACCCGATTAGACACTTCTATCTACATAATATAATATAAATATAATAAATCTGGGAAAAAAAATTAAATTATAACAAGGTAAGTTAAGTGGCTGTTTCACTTTGATGTTTTTTTAAACAGCTAACAAAATTAAAGGCCCAGAAAAAAATTGTCAGGGGAGGGAAAATTGGCTCTGCCCCGGGCGGCAAAAACCCACGCTACGCCACTGGCTAAACGAACCTTTTCTATTTTTATATTTTTCTAAAAGTATATGTTTCGCCATCTTCTATTATCCGCTGCAAAGAAATTAAAAATCGAAAGTATTTTGATAATTTTGTTTTGTAATACAATTACCATGTAATAATTTCTGTGTTTTTGTCCTACTCACTTTACTGAATTTTTAAAATATTTCTCTTCAATAGGTCAATGGTGTAGATGTCCTAGGTATGCGTGTATCGGATATAGCTGATTTGGTCAACTGTGGAACTAAGTCCGTCGACAGTGTTTCTCTTCTCATTTGGAGTCCTGGAAGTGATATTAATTGTCATCCAATGGTATGAACACCATATGCGATCTCATAAAATTTTGTGTCATTTGAACTTGCCTAACCCTTTGAACTATCCATCACTATACACAACTGGTACAAATGCAAAGTTAAATCCCCAAGTCAATCTGCATGTATATCCGTATATCCGTTGCATGTAATCTACAATCTCATTCTTTACATCCACAGAATCTATGTTGCGGACCGATGCCGTTGAATTTAGAACGCCTCACGGCGTTTACACAAACAATCCTGGCAATAATCGAATGTCCCGTCTGCCTTGAAACAATTGTCCCACCAATCCTGCAGTGCCAGAATGGCCATATCCTCTGCGTAAAATGTCGCATCCTTTCGCATACTTGCCCTGTATGCCGACAACATTTCTACCCTGGCCGATCCTTAGTTGCCGAACAGATTTACAATTCCATCACGGACACATTTAATTTACGCAACCCGGACAAATTGCAAGGCCGCGATGGCCAGCAACTCTTCGGAGCCAAATACAAAAGGTCCTCATCCATATCGATGACTTCGTCATCAACAAAGGACGAAAGACGACGACGACGCGAAAAGCAACAGCACAATGGCATTCATCTAAAACCTCCTTCGAATGAAGTCAATAAATTCGAATCTCACCAACCCTCGACAAATAAATTTCTGGCCAAGTTACTGGGTAGAACTTACTCAATGGATAACCTAGGGTCATCCTGCCGTCGCCAATCAGCACCCCTATTGTCTCTCACAAGGTTAGTTATTGGAAGGGTTGCAGATGACAACATTGGTGGCAGCGGCAGCGACGACTACTACTTCCACGAGGATGGCACAGCCAATTGCAATAGTGGCGCTGATTCCTCTAAGCAATTAGAGATTGAAAATCTATACAGACCAGCCGCCTACAAGCCATGGCACCCTTCTATTTCAAAACAGTTCTCCTTATCGGCACAAGATTTATCAAAAAAGGATAACGACGGATTAATAGCCATCCAACACGACTGTCTTTCGAAAAATCGCCTGCAGTACCTTTGGCTCGAACGTAATTCAGTCCAAATGGCTGTGCTACCAATTTTACCATTGCTGCCACCAACCCCGCCCGAACTAGGCCGACGAAAAATATCTGTCGGTAGTGTGAAACATTTGAAGGATGAACGTCCTCTAGAGCCAACAATACAAAGACCCTGTTGCGCAGAACAGCCCGTCTTCTTCTGCCCACTCAGTTGTGGTAAACAATTTAGTGGTATGTATTTGTACGAGTATGTATGGAATTTTCCTTCTCATAAGGATTATATCGATTTAATACCCCTTTCCCTCTCATTGAACAGAACCAACCCTACAGCAACACATCAAAGTGGATCATTCTGCACCAATTTTATGCTATAACAGTTCAAGTGCCGAACTCGCTTTGCCTTTGAGAGCTCCACTCGATAAAGCTGCAGTACTTCTGATGTGCGATGGCAAGGATTTCTGGATAAAATTAAGGGCACATGGGTAATGACTTTTGCTTCTTCATTCAATTATATCTCTGTTCTCTTTGATGGTGCCTTGCATTAAATCTAGCAGGAATTTCACAAGCCTTTTATTTATTTTTGTTTAGAAAAGGCCTATGAACGTGTATTTAGTTCTAAGTCAGTACCCTTTTGACTGTTCCTTAATTTAATTTTGTTAATCCTCGATGTACTCCTTGGCATAATGGTTAGTGATTTAGACTGTCATGCAGAAGGTCTTGGGTTCGATTATCAGCCGCTGCAAAAAGTTTTTTTTTTCAGGGGTGTACTGCCTCTTGCGAGGAATTGACAAAGCTTCCAAAATTTATTTATTTATTTATTTATTTATTTATTTATTGATCTACAAGCGTCTTAGGCTAACAGATTGTGAAATAAAAATATCTTAAAATATTTACATGTATTTGCATAATGAACATTATATAAAAACATATTTAAAAAGTATATATTAGGACTAGATTAGCTTTAAACAAATCTCTAGATGAGCTTAGTTCGATAAATTGGCAAACTTCATTGAAATGCCTAATTGATCTACACACTGGTTCATTACTACCATAGCTTGTTCTGTGATATTGCTCAAACAGCAAATTTCTGGAACGTAAAGATCTTAACGGCGCAAAAATTGGAATTTTAAAAAGTAAGGCAGGGCATTTTATATGATAACATAAAATATCCCTCACAAGCATTATACTATGAATAGTTCGTCTTGATTCGAGAGATTTAATTCCAAGGAATAAACAACATCTTGCTTTATAATCCGGAATGAAACTCCATTTCATTTTATAAAATATAAATCTCGTAAAACGTCTCTGGATTTTCTCAATACGGAGAGAGAAAGTCTTAAAACTCGGATCCCATATAACATCCGCATATTCAAGTATAGATCTTACGAGAGCCGTATAAAGGGATAGCAACGCGTAAGGATCACTAAAATCAGCACAATTTCGCTTGATAAATCCTACAAGTGAATTTGCTCTTCCAACCACATAATCGACATGAGTTTTCAAAGAGAAAGTTGATTCAAGCATAATGCCTAAATCCTTAATTTTGTCCACACGTGAGAGTGAGTTAGACTCTATCATATAGTCAAAGCTTATGTGAGTAATGGACTTAAAAAAAGATATGGCGCTACATTTTTTTATGTTTAAATTTAAGAAATTTAAATTGCACCATTCAGAGACTTGATTAATATCAGATTGTATGAGATAGCAATCTTCTACACTGTTAATTTCTAGAAATAGTTTTAGATCATCTGCATAAAGAAGGCACTGAGAATATTTTATTACAGATGTTATATCATTAATAAAAATGTTGAAAAGAAGGGGACCCAAATGGCTACCCTGAGGTACACCCGAACTACATTCAATAGATCTAGAAAAAGAATTATTAATAATAACTTTTTGAGACCTACCAATGAGGTATGAGGATATCCAATTTAAAAATGAAGAGTGGAATCCAAACAGTTCTAGTTTACGCAATAGGATGGAGTGGTTTACCGAGTCAAAAGCTTTACTAAAATCTGTGTAAATTGCATCTACTTGACTCTTTTTTTCAATGTATTTTATGACATAAGCTGAGAATAGAGTCATGTTTGTTGTGGTAGAGCGCCCTGACACAAAACCGTGTTGCAGTTCGGATATAGATTCCCTAGTTAAGAATTCTAATTTGGCTTTCACAACACTCTCGAACAACTTAGGAATTGCTGATAGTTTGGAAATACCTCTGTAATTTTCTATTAGATTCTTAGATCCAGATTTATGAATAGGGACAAGATAAGAGATTTTCCACTCATTAAGAAAGTTTCCTTCCGAAAGGGATTTGTTAAATAAGCAGAGCAGCGGAAAGCAAAGCGATGTCGAGCAATTTCTTATAGAAATATAGCTGGTTTACCGTCCGCACCGGGGATTGGTTTAGGCTTTATTGATTGAAGTTCCAGCAGAACTTCATTACCACTTAACTGTAATGCACCAATATCAACCTTACTTGGTATATTGGACATACATGTAAAATTATCGTTACCGGGTATCGAGTAAACGGATTGGAAAAAATCGGCAAATAAGTCCAGTGTAGAGGTAATGTTCGAAGCTTCGTTGTTCCTAAACGACATGGTTTTTGGATAACCAGAAGATTTTCTCTTCGTATTGATAAATGACCAGAACGAGTTACTATTAGACCTGATGTTTTTTTCAATACTCATAATATAACCCCTATGAAGGAACTTATTAAGAACAAAAAAGTCTTTTCGCAATTGTTTGAAATAAGCATAATCTGAATCACTATTTGATTGCTTGTATTTATTAAAGGCTTTACGTTTGACATTTCTAAGGTTGATCAGATGTTTATTGTACCACGGAAGCTTTGGTAGTTGATTTGATTTTGGCTTTCGAGTCAGAGGTATACATTTAGAAAAGCTTTCAAATACAATTGAGGTAAATCGCATGTACATTTGCTCAAGGTTAAGATTTAAAAATTCAGTAGACCAGTTGAAAGTAGAGAGAAAATTGTTAAGCTCAATGAAATTTGCCTTTTTAAAATTAAAACATTGTGAACATTGGTCAGATTCATTACTAGAAAAAATGTACAATTCAATTTCGATAAATAATTCTTTATGGTGAATAGATTCATTTAAAAGTGAGAACGGAACTTGTGAGACATTAGAATTGAAATAATCATTACTTAAGAAAACTAAGTCTAAGATATTATTTAATGAGTTAGGAATTCTATTAATTTGACTAAGATTAATTGAATAAAGGGAATCAACAAAATAAAATTCAAAATCTTTTATCATATTACAAGCTATTAACATTTTGTCATTAACCGACCAATTCCATATAACATTTGATAAATTAAAATCACCAAAGCAACAAACAGTATCAAATTCAGAGCAAGTATTATTAACAAATTCGATATTCATAAAATGTTGTTCATATACTTCAAAAGTACTTTTAGGTGCAATGTAACTGACAATAAAGAATAATATAACATTTTGTGTTGAAAATAAATTAACAGAGACACATAATTGCTCAATATTTAGGTAAGGCAAGGAAACTTCTTTACAATCAAGCTTAGTACTAACGGCAATCATTATACCTCCTCCACGTTCACAGGCAGAGTTACATCTGTCGCGTCTATAGACAACAAATAGACTAGAATCAAACATTTCATACGAAGATATACCAGGATGTAACCAGGTTTCGACGATTATAATAACATCATAATCAAGATGACTCGAGTTATTAAAAAGTTCAGATACTTTCGTGCGAATACCACTTGCATTATGATAATATATTTATTCAACGATGATTTATGGCACTTATTCGGCAGAGTATTATGATGAATTGATTGTAGATGAGAGCTTGAGGGCATAAGAGATCCCTCTAATCTTATTAGTTTTTTGGCATGAGCACGAAGGGACGAATTTTGACGCCACTAGGCCAAAAAGTATCAACATAGATTTTCTTTGACCATTCTGCAGTGACACCAAGTTTAAAGTTGATGAATCTCAAATTACGATCAGATTCTTGTTGTTTCACAAGTTTGAAGCACGAAGTTTCAGTTGGGTTAATTCCAAGATTGGTGGATACGAAGTTAACAATTCCATCAGTGGTGGTGGAGGGATGAAAGCATCCGATATGAAACCATTTTATATTTCTCACAATTTTAAGGTCATTGCATTGCAACTTAGTACCGACGATAATTTTATTGTCTAAATTGTTGTGAGTAACTGACAAACTTTTCTGTACCTCTGAGTCAACAGGGTCAACACCTTCTCGTTGGACTTTAGAACTTAATATTTTTGTCCAGGTACCACAAGGTATATCGTCATCGGCAGCGACTGCCGCCTTAGCACTATCCACATCTATAGCTTTAATAGAAACACCATCACCATGGATAACATCAGCCGTTTTTTATTGGGAAATGTATAGGCAGCGCAGTAAAATTTTACACAGTAAACAACAACAAAGGAATAGTGCCTATAAACTAGGCAGTAATAAGAGTGCACATAATAGTGCTGATAAAGTTTTGGAGCATCTGGATTACAGTGACACTCAAATTGGTTGCAAAAGTTTTATTTTTTGTGAGGTTGGCAGGTTTTGATTATTTGAGAATGTGTTCGGTGATATTTGTTCATTTTATGGTAAATTTTCACAAGAGCAAAAATTATGTGGTTTGAAATATTAATTTACGATTAGACGGTAAACGTTAATAGTCAATGGTCAAAATGTTGCCTCTTAATGCGTGTGCATGTTCCCTATCTGTCACGAGAGAGTATGAAATTCGTCGAAGGATGGCTGCGATGCCAAACGATTAAAAAGGACATGAAAATGATTTTTTTTGACACCGAGCCTTTATTTGACTTTGTATACATATGTACATGCCATTAAGATTTGATTTTATTAATAATTTTGCCACTTGTTTGAGAACAAATTTGTCAGTGATGTTAATTCAGCATAAACCACATCTTTACGTTTTGTTCATACAAAAACGTATACTTTTCCAACGCATCCCTTAGCTTATTCAAAAGTGGATTGTTTATTCGTAGGTATATATTTCATTTTAATTTTCGTTTCCTTTTACTTTGTTCACTTAATGAGCCTGAAATATCTAATAAATAAAGATGATTTCTTAAAAGAAACTCAGAAATTATGTATAGCCCTTTTCTGTTTTGGATCTTTATTCATTTTAATTTGTATTATTTTTGTAAGAAATTACATATTTATTTTACTTCTTTTCCAAATCAGCTGATTTTGACACGGGTATAAATGCAAAGCATACCAACTTTAAAATTTAAAGTAAAAGTGTATATGCAGGCAAAAAAGCATTTTATTCGGACTTCCATTGCTGCACTATGTATACATTACCAATAAAATACGCCTATCATTACGCATCGTAGTCCCAACAACAACACCATTAGCAACAAGATCAGCATTCACAGCCGAAACGAAGGCGGCAGCAGCAGTATCAGCGTCATGCACAACAGCATTAGGAATAACAACAACACCATCGACATTTCCCATCAAATTCGCATCGGAGACAGCAGCAACTTCATCAGCTACAGTGTCACCCACATTAGAAGAGGCATCGGAAACAACAACACTTACAGGAACACCATCACTCACCTTAGTAGCATTGGAAGCAACAACAACACCATCAGAAATATTTTTTTTCTTTTTCTTACTGTCTATTTCATTGTTATTGCTTAAATTAAATGATGATGACCTGCGAGAATTATTTATATTCATCTTAGTTAAGTCATGACCAGAACGAGGGACAACGAAAAACGAGACAAAGCAGACGACGAGACTGCGTTTTTAATTGTTTCTTTTTTTGCAACCTTAGACTTTGGAGGTTCATTGACCTTAGGTTTTCGTTGCAATCGAGTCGTATCACGAATGTCACGGCTAATATTTAGACTTTTATTTGAACCTCTGCATTTATGGGCTAGCGTTTTTACATGATTACGTATTAAGCAACCCGATACTCTCTTGCAAGAGTGTGAAATGATCATTAATTTTTTGTAAGTACACATCAAGTCGGTTTGTTTTACATTTATCACATTTATAGAAAATGTTATCTGTTTCAAATATTAATTGAATATAATCAATCGGGAGATCAGTACATTCACTATGGGATGGTAAACCGCACAATCCACATGATAAATAGTTATCACTGGGTATAGAGTTTAGACATTTAGAGCAAAAAGTATTCATTACTAAGCAAATGGGCAAATTAGCAAATTAACTAAACACGACGATTGCTAGTCGGAGTCTGGATCTCTTGTCATGAAAAGTGGTGCTCGTTAGCCGTTCGGAATCGGCACAAAATTGTAGGTTCCCTCCATTCCTGGTAACACGCAGGCAGGAATGGTTGAGAGTTGTAAGCCACTAGGTCCTGGTTCTCTTCGAGCTGTTGCATCACCAAATTTAATTCAATCCTCGATTTCGAGTATTCATGGACTTCGTTTTGATTTTTCCCTAGTTCTCAACTTACCTTTTGCAGGACCCCTCCATTCTTGCCGACAACACGCACACGGGGATGATTGAGAGTTGTATGTCACTAGGACCTAGTTCTTTAAGAGCTGCGGTACCTCAAGTTATTTTTTTTTTCTTAATTCTGAAAAAATGTTTGTCTCCATTTATTATAACAAAAAATTCATGATCATGAATTCGGCGCAGGTGAAATTCACCTATTATATTGGAATTTCTGTGGGTGTTAGTTTGTCTTTGTGCTAATGGGTGCAAAAGAGTGGATGTTGGTAGGTCGAATGATCCTTCTTTATTTCTGGATCTAGAGATCCTGTGAAATGCATTTCTGTTTTTTTTTCTCATCTAAGCGTATTCAAATTTTAAGTTTGTCTTCTTTTCCTTTTCATGTGATGGTGCGTCTAAATAAAGAGAGGAAAACATTACCGCGTTAGCACTTTTTCAAGGACCTGAAGATGAAAGTTCAGATTTTATGATGGAAACTCGATTAAGTATTCGAACCGGCAAAGACTATGAGGACCACGACGACGGCTATGTCAAAATCGTCTTCAACAATGATAATAGGATACTTGAACGGGAACTGATAACGAGGTCGATTGTTCGTTCAATGAATGTAACAACATGGGAGGATGCTTATGCTGGTGCTGGTAGTAGTGGTGACGAGAAATGTAGAGATTTTTTGTATAATCAAGAAAATATTCGAATGAATTTTGGCGAACCCATTGACTATCGGAATCTTGTGCTAAAAATTATCATCAAGAGGAGATAGAGAAGAATAAAAAGTAAAATCAAATTAAATAATGTGTGTTTTAAGTGTGTGTTTAAGATGTTAGGAACATTTACTTATTTCTATGTACACGACTGACAAAATGTCATTACCTTTTTATGTAAGATTATAACTTTATTTTGCAAATTAAGATGATTGCCAAAACATATAACTCCCAAAAAATTCTGTTCTTTGTAGTGATAAGTACGTCGAACTGTCATACAGAGGGACCTGAGCTCGATTCCGAGCCGATACCACCCAAAACCAAAAGATATTTTTAGCTAAATTCCTCCTTTGCTATAACTCTCAATGCTTTAAGGAATTCACTTTATATGAATACTGCTACTCATTTTAGATAGTCTGACTTTGCAGAAAATTGTAGGTCTCCTCCTTGTAACACTCACACAAAAATGATTGGGAGTTGTAAGTCACTAAGCAAAGGAAACCATCCTAAAACTCGCCAGGGAGGGGACTGGCTTTATTTCCAGGTCTTCAGTATAAATTTTACTAGACCTCCCAAGGAATGGAATGATTAAAAAATATAGCTTCGGGAAAAACTTCAGAACGGAGTTAAGTAGCAAGGTTAAGTATGCGAAACAGTGATTTACTCTCTCAAGGAATTTCTGAGCCCAGAACCAAACATTTTTTTATTGATGAGGCGGTCACCAAGCATTTTCATGTAGAAGTGAATGCCATAGGAAAATGTACCTCACGTAATCTCGAAAGGAACTTAGGTTACCAAAATATTGCCATTGCGTCAGACATACAAGCGGAACTAAAGAACATTAAACTCCTATGATTCCTTGGACATCACCAGATAAAATGGAACAAACTACAATCTCTGAAACCACTTCATATATTTAAGTTTCTCAAGGAAACTTATTTGGAGGAAAGGCTTTAAAGTGCGATCTCATTTAGCTCTAAGCGAGAGCCCAAAGGTCTATAGGTCACAGTACACTTTCATTAGGAGCTGGGTCTTAATTCTTGATTGTAGCCACAATATCACTTTTGTGCTTTTTTTTCTTACACCTATATTGCACAATTTACAGAGATTTATACAAACTACCTTACAGCTTTTTAATAATACATATGGATTTTTTCAAACAAATTTGACTTGAAGGAAAAGCTACGATAAAACACCTTATATGATATGAATTTAAAAAAATACAATAAAATTAAAGGTGAAGCCCCATTTCATTATTATAGTAAAATATTGTCTTGTAAGTGCTAGATATATAAGGAATTACGCAGTAAAAAATATGTTTCGCATAATATTAAATCTCTACAGAACGGTAGTATCATATTTGTTGCAGTCTAGAAAAGTGCACTCCAAAAAGCCGATCTTAAATTTTCTGCATTTTAGGAGGAATGGTGGGGACCCACTCCGAATGGAGCTACATCTATATGTAACTAATATCAGTTTAACTTTATGACAAATACTAACAATAGATTGTTGCACCTAATATTTTCCTCATTTTCGAACTTAAATTTTTCGATAGAATGGTCAAAGATTTAAGGTCAAAATTTTGAATACAATCACTCGTTTCTTACCTGAAATTAAGAAATGAAAGAGAAATTTGTTCAGGGTTAATCATGATGAAATTATCTTTAAGCTATGCTTAAATTGATTGGGCGTTTCATAACAATATGGACACAAATATAGGCTTTGTAGAATTTTATATTGAATTGGAAAACACAATCGAACCATTTGTTCCTCTAAAGAAGAATTAGATATCTGTTTTAAAAAGTACTTAAACATAATCTTAAACCTAATCTTAAATACTTCTCCATAGTGCGTTTCGCCCAAGTACGACAGTGGGCTCATCAGTTAGATGCTGTCGTACCCTTCTAAGATGCAATTATTATTTGTCGATGCTTAGCGACGACGCTTATAAATTTCACAGCAGTAATATACTGTAATATACTCGTACTTTCAATTGAATTTAATTCAACCACTCCGCTTAAAATTGAAATAATTTTCTTATTTCATATAATCTTCGTTGTTAAATACTTCTGGTAATACACAAAAATGTTAAGGGCCACCAACTCACTACCGTCTGCCATAACCCATGAAAGCGTTTCGTTTAATTTCCACGCCGAAGACAACATGCGAATCTTTTTCGACATTTTTAAAAAAATAATCAGCCTTATCACAGGCCCCGTCGTAATAGATTCGTAGTACGAACCCCGAAAAAAGGTATCATCGCTCCCGTCGTACTAAAAAAAACTTGCTACGAAATTCGGAGTTCGTGAAACCGAATGAATAGGAAATTGGACAGTTGTTTTTTCTACGAACAGATATTTTGATCGGAGCTCAACTTAAAACGAAACACAAATATAATTAAGCGAACGAAAATGAAGGACACGCAAATAAAATATATAAAAACAATTTTTATTATTATTTTCATGTGAATTTGTTTATATTTTTTATTTTTTGAAGGGCAAAAATAAATACAAATAAAAATAGTAAATACAAATAAATATTGGTATCCTTCCGTAATGAATCTCATTTTTAGTGTTTGCCTTCTTCGCGTATTTTATACATTTATTACAAATATTGCAACGGCAATGGTATCCATTTTTAGCGAAAACAAAATTAAAATCAAATCAAAAGATGAACAACGAAAATTTATTTATTTTTTCACATTTTGACGCAAATCAACTGATTTTGAAACTCCGAAATAAGGAAAATGCTTTTTTGATTCCGTTCGGAGCCTATGATGTACGAGTAAATTTATTCGTATTCGTAGCGTAACAAAATTTTCGGGGATTTGTTACGAGGGACTCTGTGATAGGGGTGAATGACTCTCAAGCCAGGTCTACATCTAGTAATATAAATATTTCAAAAAGTGATAACAACATTTTCCACTATTAACATTCACAAGGCACTTATCAATCTACATATATCATTCGTATCGTATATCGTTAAGGATTTAGAAGTCAGAAAGAGGGAAGGCTCTGATGGGATGCCAAATATCTCTTATAAAAACTGCTAAATATATTTCAGCACAATACATTTGTACCTTATTTAACACTTCTTTATAAAGGAAAGTTTTTCCTGAGGTCCATTTAACACCTGTTCATAAGAATGGCCCTATTTCCAAAATTTCTAACTATCGTCCTGTGTGCGTCTTAAACGCACTATGACTCACATTTTGAAAATGTGTCTACGACAATATTCAGCTCTATCAGGAGTTTCACCCGAATGTCATTCCACCAGAAAAATTTCCCTTTTTTCTTTTCCCTTATTTTGAGTTTCGGGCGAAAAAAATTTCATGTTCGAAAAATTCCCCATATTAGGAGCATTCAGTTCGGGTGAAATGCAACACGATTTACATTTAAAATGTTCACTTCTTTTTTGGAAGCGAATAGGAGGAATAACAAGAGTAATCATGTAAAACACATCTTTATTTTAATACAAAAGAAAGTAAAGAAGTATAAATTAAATATTTCTTTATCATCAGATAGAAATAGGTACTCTATAGAGTTGTTGAAATCTGAAAATTATTTATAGTTAGATATTAAAGAAGTTGAATGTACTTATAATTTGAATTTAATTCTTACAATGGTTCAGGTAACTGCAACGGATTTGAGTGGTCTCTTAGCTACCTCCGAATATTTCAACGCAGTATTACATACATCTTTCTCTTCCTCAAGCAAAAGGAAATGCATGGGTATGCTTTGGGTTTTAATTTCTTTATTATGATTTTTTTAGTTTATCATTTATATTTTTAGATTACACTTTTTCTTTTAAATAAAAATATCAACCAAACCAATTTTTTTATTCGTCACTTGATTTAATTATTACTGGTTGTCAACAACTGTCAAAACAAAAGGTCAGATTGTTAGGTTTGTTCATGTATCGAACACGAATAGTCTTCATGATTAGAAACGGAGAGGGAAATTTCATGTATCCGCTAATTCAAACATTTTTTTTTCTTAAATAAATCGATTGGAGAAGGATTAAAAATCGTATAATTACACTCAATGGACACTTTTTTAACAGGAAAATGCAAAACCGAATTTATTTTGAGCTTTTTTTTAACAAGAAAAAAATAAGTTCAGATTTCATTCTCTGTTTCCATTACAGAGATGGGAAAATTTATTGATAGCTCAGTTTTCTGAACATACCTATTTTTCGAACCGTCAGTTCTAAATTCGAAGTGAAATCTTGTTCGGGCGAAATTCCTGATTGCTTTCTAAAATTCGGGGGAACAAAAATATTTCGGGTGAAAGGTTATTCGGGCGAAACTCTTGATAGGGCTGATTATGTTCATAGTTCGACCTATGATTAACTCTAAACAGCACGGATTTTTAAATGGTCGCTCCACAGTTTAGTTTCTTTTACGAACGACATATCAAAAGCTTTTATTTCTTCAACGCAAGTAGACACAGTCTATACAGACTTTTCGAGAGCATTTGATGGAGCCAGTTATGATATTATATTAAATAAAATTAACAAAATTGGATTTTATACTGAACTTATTCAATGGTTTAAATCATATCTAACCACAAGATCACATAAATTTACATTGAATAAGTATGCTTCAAAACCTATTTACCCTCCATCTGGAGTTTCCCAAGGTTCCGTTTTGGGACCTCTAGTATTTCTGCTTTACATAAATTATACTACAGGAAAACTACCATCCTCATCACTGTTGTACGCTGATGATTTAAAAATATATCCGTATCCGTGACAGAAATATCTGGATATCCTTCTGGAATGTTGTGCTTCGAATGGACTTCCTTTGAACGTTAATAAACCAAGTTGTCTTTACTCCTTTGACTATCGTCTAAACCAAGTAAACCTAAAACAAGTCACCGAACAAAAAGATCTACCTATGTAGGTGTGACTTTTGATTCTAAATAATTGTTTGGTAAGTATTACCAGTAGATATATAATATGTTAATTTCGTAGTATACTAGAATGTGCATCTCCTGGTTTGAAATCCGGTTTACCAGATTCATTCTGATAAAATAGAAAATCCGCACAAAAAACTTCTAAGATATTCCAATACAAACTGTATAAAAACCACTCAGTTTAACAAATTACATTTATTTCACATGTCATACTTGTTTCCGCTACTACAACTTTGTGGTAAAATTGATTCAATTTACTTAATCATATAAATATTTATCACACAAACAGTTCTAATCGCCATTTAGCAACCTTCCAAATTCCATTCTGTCGAACACATTTAATCACCGATTTTCAAGATTCAAGAACTTGATGTTTAAATCATTCGATGTTTTGAGTTTTCAATGCATTTATCCGAAAAAGATTATATTATCTAAGAATTGTTGATGAATGTGGTTTTTGATTCCTCTCAATTTTGAAATGATTTAATTTTCAATGACAACAACGTTTGAACTTTTTGTTAATAATTACATATAGGTTCTTCCTTAATGGCTTTGATTTCGTTCCCTTTTAAAACTTTTTATTGTTTTCATAATGATTTTTTTTAAATATGTATTTAAATGAATAAGTTTGAAAAATTAATTCGAAAAAATTGAATTTCGTTTTTTTTAAGCCATTGTATTTATTAAAAAAAAAATAAATATTCCCTTTTGGGTCACCGTCACGCACTTAAGCGCGGCCCTGTCCCAGTACACAATTTTTTCTATAAATTTATGTCAACTTCATTGATTTTCTCTTATTTATTTACTTTGCCTTATTTCCAGCTTTAAAAACAGGAAAATAAATCTGTTTTGTAGTATTAAAAACTAAAATTTATAACAAAAAAAATTACCTATGAAATTCCAAAATTGAAAATTTTATGTTTTTACCTTAGCGCCGAAACGAAATAAATCCCTTCCTTATAAAGGACCTTTTTTATCAACACAACATATTTGTGGACATTCTCAAAACTCTAGCACACTTCTTTCACCTTTATCCACCGGAAATACCATATAACCTAATAGATTAGGAGTGTCAATAGAAAAACCATATTCTACGACGACGACGACACCGGTGAAGACCTGACTCCTCAACATACAACCAACATTTCTTGAAATAAAGTCAGATGATATAAATGAATGGATAAAAAGCCATCCACGTGACTCACTCATTTGTCACCCATTCAAGATAAGGAATCAGTCACTCAGTTCTTTGTCCAATTTTGCAAAGCCTTTCGTTGATTCTTCCTGTTTTTTTTTTAAGTTCCTTGCAAAATTTCCCGTTCATCACATTTCTACGTAGACACGGGGTAACTAAGCTGAGTTCCGGAAACTTAAAGAGCACATTATCGTCCATCATCTATGACACTGGAGTGCAAGTCCTTTTTTCCGCCTCTTCCGCTTTTCGTTTAGGTGTATGTTCAATATGGGAGCTACACACATTCAGCTAACACCGCGCGTGCACATTGCATAGTGAACACACATTTTACTGTTTTAAGGAGGAAGAGTGAAGAAGTGGCTAAAGCTCAACGTAATAGCTGCAAGAAGTTCATCGTCTTGATTTATCACAATTGTCGGAAATTTATGGGCGGTTGGGAGCAATTTGTTCGCTGAATGCCTAGCATAGCAAAGCAGGCGGGTATCAGGGGAAAACCAATTCAGGGATGTTGAAATTTTTTTTTACAAATTTGTACTTGCTACACCTATACTAGAAATGTATTGTTTTAGGGTGAACCTGCGAATATTGTCCGAACAAAAATTTAATTCTAGATTTATCTGATTAACACTTAACGTCTACATTTATATTCAGAAAACCGGTTAAGTAGAGGTTTATCTGCAAATTCTTGATTAAGTGCAAAATAATTAATAAAACAAGTTTTCTGCTGAGCGACGTTTACCAACGGCGATTAGGCCAAGCCACCGAAAAAGGTGATTTAGCAGAGGAATGATAAATAAAGGGTGGTCCAACCATAATGCACGATGTTAATTGTGAGGCACACCTTAACGGCAAGTTTTTTGCACAACTTAATTTGAAATTTCTTTGCCTCAGTGTTTGACAAATTCAACCATGGAGAGGTGCAAAATTGAGAAGCGCGTTAGGTTTGTTGAAGCCTTTTACGAAAATGGGCGTTCAAATCAAAATGAATTTTGTGCACTTCGTGATTTTTGTGGTCAGCATAATCGAACATCTCACGAACATCACTAATGCGAATTTTGAATAAAGATTTGAATTTACACGCTTACAAAGTTCAATTGACTGAAGAACTGAAGCCTACTGACCATTTCAAGCGTCGTCAATACGCCAAATGGTTGGTTGAACAGACAGTAGTGAATGGTGATTTTACGGTCGGCCAAGCAGTTACAGTGAATGGTGTTCGCTATCGCGAGATGATAACAGGCTTCTTATGAAATTCAGGATATGTCTGGACGATACTCGTATGTGCTTCCAACAGGATGGTGCCACTTGCCACTCAGCAACGAAACAATGGCTCTTTTCGCGACAAATTCAATGGCCGTGTTATGACACGTCGTGGCGATGTTAATTGGCCGCCGCGATCAAGTGATTTAACACCGTTGGACTTCTTTCTTTGGGGATATTTAAAAAAAGTGTACGTCAATAACCCAAGAACAATTCAAGAGCTAAAGGATGAGATAATTCGGCACATTAACGAAATTAAACCCCAATTATGTCTCAGTCATTGAAAATATGGACTATCGGATAGACGTATGCCAACGAAGCCGTGGCGAGCATTTGGCCGATATTTTATTTCACACATAATTGTCATAGATCCTTCTATCATAATAAAAAATATTAAGATAATTCTCTGAAAACTTTTTGTTTAATTTACAATTAACATCGTGTGTTTTCTATGGATCACCCTTTAGAATTCTTCAACTTGTTTTTTTTTTGAAGGTTTAAATTCGTGACTCTAAAGAGGCATTTTTGCTCTTTTTCAGCTTTGCCCAGATAAATCTGTTCATTCTTAAAGTCCTATCCTCTCTCTTGTGAGGAGACACAAGTTTTAAGCAGTTTTGATTTTTCCTTATGAGAACTGTTGTGACTCTCTAACATTTTCACTTCTCCTAAAATCGTAACACTTAAACTTACAGCGAAGCTCAGCACAGTAAAGGTGAATTTTTAATCATTATTGGAACAGCTGAGTATTAAAAAAGACAATAAAAGACAATAAAACAGGCCAGTGTAAAAATTACAGCGCTTAATTACACTCCTGGAAAAAACAGAGGAAGGACATTTATTTTGTATTCAACTCGTTAATATAAAGATAAACTAGTGAAAGGGTTTGCTTATACTCGTGTGTTTTACATCATAATGTGCTCATCTATCTGTACTTAACTAGAGCTGTCAGAATTAAAACAATTTGGCTAACCGAAACGTAATTAAGGAACTTAAGTTGCAGTCATTGTAATTTTGATCGTTTAATGCATATGAACAAGTTTGAGCGTCTTAAGTGACGGATATTTTACAAGAAATTGTTGTGCCATTTGCCCCAAGTATCGGGGAAAATTTCATCTTAATGCAAGATAACGCCCGTACACCACACAGCGAACAGAGTTTTGGAGTATCTTCGAGAGGCACAAATGAACACACCAGAGTGGCAAGCATATTCTCCTGATCTGAATTCCATCGAACATGTCTTGGACATGCTTGGCAGAAAACATAAAGACAAAAAGCCAAGTACCTACATAAGCTCTGGAGGAGTTAAAAAGCGCTTCGCTGGCGACATGGGACCAAACACCCCAAGTTAACATCTTTCTAAAATGTCACAAAATGAAATGATTAACTTCATAAATTATTACTAATTCCAAAGGCTGGTGAATCTGAGCCATTACATTCATCACTCTGAAGTCTAAAAAAGTATACGGTACACCAACTTATGGTTTTTATTATTGTAAGAATAAAAATTAAGTATCCAAAATAACATTGACGCGTTTTTGAGAACTCGAATTAAAAAAAAATGATTTTTTTTATTCAAAAAACATTTTTCATAAGTTTTGAAATGTAATTTTTTTCAAACCTTTTAGAAGCTTCTGTATGAAAAATTTTATTAAAATCCGATACGTCGATAATGAGAAATTCAAAATTTGAAAAAAAAAATTGTTCTATGGAAGGTATCATCTTAATTTTAAAATTTATTTTATTGAATTATAGATCTTAAAAATTTATTGGGAAAGAAAATAAAATTTCCAAACATTAGGCACACTTTTCGAGAAAAATACTATTCACGAAAATGATTTTCTCACATCTTGTAAAATGTACTTAGAAACTTTTCATTGTCAAGTTTGGGGTCTCCGAAATATTGGGTTTTGAAAAATAAATCTTGATATTTTTTTCTTAAATCCAACAATTTTTTTTTTTTGGAAAATTTGATTATGCGAAACTATTCAAATTTTTGAGGAGCTTTAGCATAAAATTAACAAAATCGGTTGTACAATTTTTAAAAAATCAAAAACAAGAAAAAAAAATGATTCCAAAGAGGGTTCTAAACCTTCTTACGGGAAAAATGGTCGTATCAAGTTGATATTTTGTTTCCACGTAGATATACCTATAATAAGCTTAGATATATTTAAATTTTATCTGAAAATTGTATCCACATCGAGTGCCAAGAGACAAATAATGGAAAAAGTCTCAAGACGGTCTTGCCGGTTTGCGTGTAAAAAATTGGTGAGATGGATATAAATTAAATTTTTCTTTATTCAGTAAAAAGAAGAAAACATTTTTTTTAGTTTCTTTGGTGATAATTTCAGAAACAATTTTTACTTGCTGAACAGCACAAACGAATATTACATTTGTAACACTTTACTTGTGTGTTTGACATTTTTCA
This sequence comes from Philhelius festivus, assembly GCA_963931855.1. Taxonomy (NCBI): domain Eukaryota; kingdom Metazoa; phylum Arthropoda; class Insecta; order Diptera; family Syrphidae; genus Philhelius; species Philhelius festivus. Next base: position 131,699,199 of record OZ007555.1, on the reverse strand, counting down.
ATGCTGGCAGCTTTTTTTCTCGCGTTTGGAACCTCATATCGGAAAATGATTTTCTCCATCAAACCGATGATCAGCAACGGGATGAATTGCTCTTTTTCCAACATTTGATGTGATCGGAATAGGTGATGCTGGTCGTTCAACGCTTTGAAACGATGGTGGTCGTCCAACTGCTCGTTTTCACTTGAAGGAATCGAGTCCGGCGGCTATTTTTGGATATTTTTTAAAACTGTGGCACAGTTTTTGGGAAAAAAAAATATTTATAAAATTTTGAAAAAAAAAATTGTATGGCAGCTACCGTTACCGTTAAGACCGAAACTTAAGAAAAAAACATGGGTGTAAAAAATTAAAAATACTATCTACCAAGTTTAACGAAAATCGGCCGAGCCGTTAATGCTGTAGTCGAACAGACACACAAACAGACAGAATTGCGAGACCCACTTCTTTCGTCTTCGCTACCATCGTAATGTCAACTTTGATCAAAATCTCGAGTTCGATTTTTACGAATGCATAACTTGCCTTATAGTACCCATAAGTCGCAAGTAAAAAACTGTTCTAATAATGAAACACAATCAAGCGACAAATAACGTACGTAGTTTAATCGTAAAAGCTGTTATATTGTATTGTTGAAATGACAGATATCGCTTCAAGTTGAGTTAAGATAAATATCATATTTTCTTCCCAGGAATTTAAATAAAAACGCTCTGTTAAGGCCAATCCATCCACTAATTTGGGCTCTAGATCGATTATGTAATTCCAGATGCACAGGTGCTCAAAACGACATTTATGACGCAAGCCATTTTGTTGGATTTCTGCATCATCGCAGTGTTTTTTGTTTTGTATTAAAGACCAAGTCGAAATTAGTTACTAAAAAATTTAATAATTTAAAAAAAAATGTAACCAAATTATATAGTTTCTTAAATGAATAATTTTAAATATTCATTCATTGTGACATTTTTGAATAAATAATTATTATTTTAAATTAATTTAATATTTCTGATTGATAACATCCCTGCACCTGCACAAGTTCATATAGTTATCGCCGAACAAAAGTCAAACGGAGAAATGATGCGCCTTCCTTCTATGTCGACGATACGGTTTTGTGCCTGACAAATTCCTACCAAAGGGTGGGCTAGTTCCTAGTTCAAAGGCAGACAATGAAGAAAGGCTAAGCATAAGCATGGCTAAGCTGTGAAGGCTATCATGGAAACAACTTTTTGTGGTGGTCGCTTAGAGCGATTCTACAACTATTTCATTTTCCAGTTTCATTGCGCTTTTGATCAATGTCATAGTTACGAGTGTTAGCGATATGTATGTATGAATAGCATAAGGAAAAGTTTCCTCTTTAAAAAAAAAAAACTAAACCAATGAACAAAATCTAACAAAAATGTTTTGCTATTGTGTTTGTGGTGTGAGGGAGCACATTTTTCGATTCCAAACTCAACTCGGAATGTTGAAAACGAGTTGTTAATTGCTATTTTTGAACTGCTCGTTTGATGAGGTTTATGAATATGGAAGTTTTGGGGTACACATTCTTGTCCTCGTAGATATGGTTGTGTCAGGGATGTGAGTGTTACATGATGTGTGTTAGCAACATCCATTACTCATTTTAATTGAATAAATTTAAAATTGAATCAAGGGTCTGTTGTTGTTGGGCATGTAAAGCTCACAGAATAAAAAATATCAAAGTTAGGAACATAATATTTTGACAGAGATGTGACTTATAATGACAAATGATTACACTTTTGCTCAAAGGTATGATAAATGTTTAGGATTTAATTTAAAAGAAGGATAGGTTGTGTGGACCAAGGTTGTATTTCCTTAAACTATTGTTTAGGTCTAATATTTCCTTCATGTATAAGTCACAAATATTTAATGATATAAATTACAATATTTCTTTATAAAACACATAAGAATATGTATGTATGTATGTATGTATTTCGTTTGATTAATGAATAACATGCAAAAGAATAAGTAGGAAAAAATTAAATTTTCGAAGGTGCTTAGATTCACGCAATTACATACATTGTTCTCCAAATGATATGCCAGAGGCAAGTCTGTCCTTGAGGGATTAATGATGTCTATATTTAATTTGAGGGACAATCGTTGAAAAGAATCTCTTTATAAATTAGCGTGTGGATGTTCAAGCGTAAACAGGTTTTTATTAAGTCCTACCTCTTCTATCATCTTCTACTCTCAGCTCCTGCCGGGGAAAATCGGGTTCCTAGTACATCAACTGTAGAGTGGGTCCCAAAACATGAGAAGATGAGAGGGGGAAAAATGTTACAACTAAGGCATCTCTCCTTTGCTCTAGACGGCAGCGTAGGATTGTGTCAGATGGAATCAACGGTCGCGCCTACTGTTCTAATAAGACTGAACTACTTTTTGGGCTACTGTGATGTATTCGGAGCTCAGGCTTGTAAGGAGTGGGTTATCTGGCTCCCTTTCTTGGAGTACTACTAAGAACCTCGGCCTCCAGGGGACATGGAGATCTCCTGAAAAATCAACAAACACCATATTGACCCCATTGTGATCGTCGAAAGACAATTTTCCAGTAGAGATGATGTCCGCACGTTCCGAGGGACAAACATCGACTTGGATTACTGCCCCGTTGTAGTCGGACATCCCGACTTAAGCTAATACAAGAACGTACGGCTACTATTGCAGGAGATCGCCAGGTTCTTTCCGACTGAGTCTCTAACAACCTCTCAAGAAATGCTATGCTGAATTGAGAACTAGTAGCACCATTGCCAAGCAGCTATCAGAGATGCCATTTCTGACGTGCTGGTTTTTAGATGACCACCACAAATAAACTTCTGGTTTGACGATGAGTGCCAGCAAGCAAATGTAGATAAACAACAGGCATGCAAAGTTGGGCTGTACAGAAGGATCAGAGCTGCTTGTGAGCTCTTAAAGCAGAAGAGAAGAGAGAAACACCGGCTTCTCAGAATGAAAAAGAAGGAGCGTGAGAAGTACTTAATTGAGAAAATAGAGAGCAGGTTCGGAAGTTTTACCGGAAGTTTGCCAAACATCAAAAGGATGTAAGCCTCGAGCCGAAGCCTGCATGGTCAGGGGAGAACTGCTAGGGAGCGAGTACCATTCAACTAGGTCGATGCTCTGTCGACTTCGATGAAGTGAAGAAAGCTTTATCGAATATTAAGTCCAACTAGATCGCTGAAGTTGACAACATCTCTACCGAAATGTTCATAGCGGCAAGCGATGACTTGGTTGGTAGCAGCTCATCTACAAAACCTGGACGAAAGAAAGCATAGAACCACATAACTGTACTGCCTGATCCTTAAGGAAGGAGATCTTCTAAACATGCGCCAACTACAAAGGCATCAGTCTCTTGAACATCGGATCGGATCGGTACTTTCTGCCATATAATGCGAACGTCTTAAGCCTCCTTTCATCAAAAACCTGATAGGTCAATATCAGTGCGGCTTAAGATCAGAAAAGTCCATACCATTAACTAAATTTTTACATTACGACAAATCTTGGAAAAGCAAAGGAACTTCAAATCGAAACCTACCATCATCGATTTCGAATCCGCATACGATAGTATGTACACTTCTCCGTTTATACAGTATGGCAATGAATAACAAAGCGTGATGTCAATGGCACGCTTGTAAGTATTGCGAAGAAGATGAGTTTAACATTCACTGATTCTTTGAACTAAGGAGCCAATTGAATAGAAAAGTCCAAGCTCTAAACTATAGAATCCCTTTATAAAGTTTAGGACCTTGTTAAAAGCGAAAGATAAAGAAAGAAAGAGGAAGACTGCGACAAAGGTGGCAGAGGATCTCAAGCAATTTGGCGTGCGAAACCGTAGGCAGCTAGATAGGGTCCGAACTGGTTGGAAAAGCTTGTTGGTTGGGTTGAGATTCTGATCCACCCCAGACTGTAGCGCTACCTTAAATATATTTCAATTTCAATTTATTAAAAGTGGTGTACAAATAAGACATTGTCTTTTATAGTACCTGAGTTAATACAAAAATAGTGCGGATAAAGGAAAATTATAAAAATATAAACAAATTAAAAATAATAATTTCAAGTAATTAATTTAAGAAAAATTAGAGTAAGATTTTTTTTTTTTTTCAGATAATGATTATTTCAAATTGCTGTTTGAGTATGATTCTTATCGAAAATTCAAAAATAATGCTTTTTTAAACTTTATAGTTCCTATAATTTGCCTTACCATTATAGGCAGGTTCCATAGTCTGATGGCATAAACAAAGAAAAGTCTAGACGAATTCAAATAATTAGAGGAGTGAGTTATGAGGTTCAAGGTTCGAGCAGAACGCGTAAAGCGGAGTTTATCAAACAGATAAGGTGGTGTCTTACTATGAATAATCTTATGTAAAAACAAGCAACATCTTGAATCAAGAAATTGCTTGAACGTACATCCTAGGACAAGTTGATGATATTGGGAACGTGGTCAAATCTTCGCAAACCATAAACGTACCTGACCATGTCATTAAAAGCAACAACCAATTTCTGCCTGGACTGTGAATCAGGCCGACAGTAAACCACTGCAGCATAATCAATGATAGGTAGCAACAGAGATTTAATGAGCCTTAGCTTAGTGTCTAAAGGTGTCAAGGTGGAGAAAAGATTTAATTTTCGGAGACCACCATAAATTCGGCTGATGGTGAAATTGACATGATCATTTGCTGAGAGGGTGCGATTTATTTTAAAGCCTAAATTAGTGACAGATTCAACAAATTCAATACTCGTACGTAAGTAATTTTAGTTACATTCTTCACCAGAGAGATTTTATTTAAGTCTTGGGAATTTGAGATCAACAAGTAATTTACACAAAACCAGGGATATTCGCAAAATATACAAGGCTGAGGGGTATAATTTAACAGTAGAGCGGAAAATTTTCAATGAAAATCATCAAAAATATTTAAATTGTCCTGAAATGATAATGTACAATTTTTGATAATTTTTCAACTAGGGAGACACAATCTCTACCGAAACGTTTTGCTGAATGATTAACGAGGATTTGGTAATGCAACTGTTGCAACTGTTTCTCAGGCTCAACAACCTAAAACATTTTCAAGAAGATGGTGCACTCCAAACACAACCAGAGAACTATTCGAAAAGCTGAAGTTAATTTTTCCCAATAAATTAATCAGTAGTACGGAGAAATTCACTGAGCACCTAGGTCACCTTTCACCGTGTGAATTAGTCACATCTTGATTGAAGGGCTTACATCAGTTGTACCCAAACGATTCGTACCACGTGCGATACGATGACGGGGACCATAAGTGTTGTCCACTAGCTTACCAGTCACACGAACTTTTTGCACAAACTTGCGTACAGCAGGCGCGGTGGGTGTTTCATTTCTGCCAAAACTTCTTTTCAAAAAAGGCACTGTTTGGGCTACACAGCACTCACTTTGGAAATAAGTTTTCCATATTTCCCAACGTTGTTCAAGCGTAAAGCGACTCATTTCTTTCCGCGGAGGTATAATACTGACTTTCTGCCAAGATTTCGAGCCGGAAACAGCTGTCAGTGCCAAAATATCCTATGATTCAAAAAGGAATCACTAGATGGCCTATGTACATTATATACTTGGCGTGTTTTCCTATTACGCTGTTACAAATTGCAGGCACTTCCTGTTAAAATCAGACAGTGACAGTGTATTCAGCATTTTGTTGGTGACATCTAATCGTAGCATTACTTTTCTTTGACAGTTTTTTTCCGCCAGTTAAACCAGCTGTAATGTTAAAGTTTGGGTTATACTTTGACTCAATACTCAATGAATTTTATAATTAAAACGAAATAGTGAAGTGACATAAATGGCCAATATTTTTGAGCGCTCATAAGATTTATGAGTGATTAGGACCAGTATTGGATTCGTGTGGTCCAATACAAAAATCCTGCTAAATTTGAGCGATGGCTTGTGTTATGCTTACCTTGAGGACATCGGTCGATTGTGGTTTATTTGCATAGACCTGCGACTTCAGAAAAAACCCACAAGTAAACGACTAGCATCGTCAAATCGCATGACCTTTGTGACCAATTCACGTGACCTTGGAGATAACTTTTTCCTCTTATCGCTCATCAAGAAAGTCAATCGTCACGTGCGCTGTGTGGTACATAACGCCCTCCTGTTAGAATCACCTCCATAGGTGAATTCACGTTATTGATGCTGAACGCCTTACCAACGTCCTTTTCGAAAAAGTACGTTACTTTTTAAGGATGAATTGTCACCTACTGAACCTTGTGTGGGTTAGTGTCGTCCCTGTTAACACAGCCCAGAGCCAATCATTCATCTTGTCTTGGATCTTGTTCGTGTGTAGACCCAAGTCTCGACAAAAAAATTCGCCAAGTCTGAAGTCTGCGAAAGGAAAATGGGCGCAACTCGCGCAGCGTTTGCACTAACGAACACTCGTTTTAATAATAAAATTTTATCATTTGGGCGAACTGCTCCATCGTGTTACTTGTTACTATGGTGATTTGGAATTGGTAGCTGAATAATAAACATAAGATTTGACAGATGTCAGCAGCAAAACATGGCCGCCAAAATGTACCTCCGCCAGTTGAAAAACCCTAACAGATATCATTATTATTTATTTGAAATATAGATTTCCCCCTGGGCAACACCTTTTCCACTACGATTTCGACGAATTGTATGACATTTTCTGTATTTAATTTTTGCTCTCATAGAGTGAACTGAAAATTAATTATTGCTAATTAATAAATCATTCTTATCCAGATGAAAACATCAACGTAGAATTCGTTGCACTACACCATGGACGTTCGGTTTAATGTTTATCTTTGGCTTTATTTTTGTGCCAAGTAATTAACTAAATCACAACGAATGATGATGTTGAAAGTCACAATTTCCTATGCAGGTATGGCTCAACATTCTCGTTAACGTATACTCGTATGTGTAAAAATATCCTCAAAATTACCTCTGTACTGCTTCGTCGAATAATTAAAAATTTTCGCAGCCTTAACAGGTGTTTAGTTTTAAGACCCTTAATAAATTTGCAGCATAAACTCATACCATATTTGCATGTGAATTAATTTCATTTCATCCATGTGATGGATGCGCTGCTACAAAATTTAGTGGCATCAAATTCAGTTACAAAAATCTCAACCCCCTGGTCAACAAACGATCAACCTCGGCCTGAAGTCGGTTAGTGCGGGGATAAGTGTACAAAAAGAAAACAATTTCCATACAAATTAATAAAATTTCTTGAATCCTGGTTACACCTCAGTTACTCCCCACGAATCTGTAAGTTAAGAGCTAAGCATACGAGTACAGTTGTTTCTTAATTTCGTCATAATTTTGGTAAAATAAAAGTAAAAATTGTATTTAAAGTATTTTTTCTTTTATAAAAACAACTTATATCAAAAATATAAAAAGTCTTATTTCTTATTTAAAGCTACTTGCATAATTCTTTTGGTCCTTAGAGGAATATCGAGTTAAGTCGAGTAAACTCTTGTATGATAATTAAAAAAGTTGTCTTTTGAAGAAAACGTTTAAAACTTAGGAAATAATAAAAAAATAATGTAAAACTTCTCTAACATTATTCTAAAATATAATAAAATATTTTTTTTGTTTCAGTTGGGGAAATGCTTGTTTGGCACATTTTTTAAAATATACAACATTATTGGAAGACAAGCTTAAATATAAATGTTAATTTAGATTTTTTTTTGTTTTTTTTTTTTAATTGCACATAATTTTGAAAATAGAAATCCATAAATACCGCTGACTACATTCATTAAATTTCGTTTTTCCTAAATGAAATTATTCAAATACTCCATATCGAAATTATTCTCCAAATCATGGTCAACGCCTTCGCTGCTACTTCGATTGGTATCAGTAGATAAATTTCCACTTGCCAGCTGCTGTCCATCGGAATCACTATAATCGAATGTATCTGACAAAAGCTTTTTGACATATTCAAATGAGACGAATTCATTGCATTCGATTTCAACGTCCCCGCTACCGCTGCAGCTGCCTACGAGGCCTGTTTCATGTTTGATCATTGAAGTCCCTGATAATGATTGGTTGCCGCCTCCACTGCATCCACCCGAAGGACTAGCATCGTCTGTTTCGGACGACGGTAGGGGATGCAGACTAACAAAAGCAGGTTGGCATCCATCAATCGAGTTGTCGTTGCGAGTACTTTCGATTGTAACAATGCAATTAGACAGCTCATTAAAGTTCATTGAATTGCTATCAGTTGAAGCCGTAGGGCTATTTAGAGTGGCCATGGCAGAATCCGAGGATATTGGTGGACCATTATTATACTGGTGATGCTTCTCATGACGATTGTAAGTTGGGCGTAATTTAATGTTGTCGATCCCAAAGGACGACGACGGGTAATGTTCACTAATGGCCGCCGATGCACAAACAGTGTGGTTACCGTTGTCATTGCTGTTAAATGTGGGCTGCGTTTCGGTTTTCGTGGATCTTCCGGAGATGACCATTGCCGAGGAGGATGATTTGTTAGTCTTGCTGGCGGCTGTAGCAGCGGTGAATGCATCCTCGAACAGCAGGTAATCACTTTGGAAAAAATCATCGGATTCGTGTAACGTGTGCAGAGGGCGCTGCTGGAAATGGTGGTTCTGGTAGGCCGCTTGAGGCTGTTGCTGACGCAAGGTGCCCAGGTGCTGATTACTGGCCAGCTTATTGTATTGAATGTTTGATGAGATCATTGAGGCGGTGACGGAATTTGTGATGTGCGTGGTTGATGTTGGTGTCGTCACCAATTTCGTTTGGCTCAGTGATGATTCGGAATGGCGACGGATTTTTGACAATTGTTGCCGCGATGATGCAGTTGTTGATGTGGCTGTTGAATTATTCATAGACGAGCTAGAGGATTTTCGGCGACCATTGATGTTGCCATTGCGGATTGAGTGATTTTTTACATGTTTTCGGAGACTGGATGGATCTGTGTAACGTTTCGTACATCCTGTTATTTGACATGCATATGGTTTCTGGAATAAAAGAAATCAATTGATGAAATGAATTATTTTTAATATTCAATTGAATTACGGAGAATTTTAAAAGCGATTAAAGGGTTAAACGAGTATGGGATTTGTGTCTTTAATAATATAAATAAAAAGGTTTGTATTGACTTTTTAAATGAGGATGCAAACGCATATATAGAGGGTTTTGTTCTAGAAAGTTTTGTGGAGGTTGTGTTAAGTTTTTGACGGCAAACTTAATAATCCCACAATGAGGTTAAATTAACAGAAATATATATGTAGGTATTTACATACTAAAATGCCTTCATATCTAATAGACTGCATCATCTCTTTTTATATGCTTTACATATGTATATTGAATAAGAGTGGCAGATATCTACTAATGTTCTTTCGCCTTCAAAAGCTCGTCTTAAATGGCACGGTCTCAAGTTAAGTCTTAAATTACTTTTATTTCAAATTAATAAATAATTTTGATTAGATAAACTATAGTCTATTTAGTTTGGCCTAAGGCTGTCTACCAGGTTAACAATATGATATTTATATCCTTATATCCTTATTTAGAAACCAAAATTAATTAAAATAATACAAATTTATTAAAAATCTCCTTCTAAAATTCGATTTCTGTATCGCCTTCTTCTATACGAAGTTCCTTCAAAATTGGAAAAACTGTAAGAAAATGGAACACACCTTCTCTCGTTATCATGTTGCAAAGTTCGCAAAGTGTTGGTAGATCAGTGCGATGGGGTATAAAATTTAAATTAACTATCTCACCCCTCATTCTGAAGATCGTGCTTATTTTGTCCACAGTGTACCAGTTTAGAAAGTAAATATTTTCATTTATCTGATAATTAAGTTTGCTGTAGTAATTCCCAAAGAGTGAGGCTCCAGGATCTGCAGAATATCTTTTATAAGATATTTGGCCCACTTTGTCCAACATCAAATTAAATTTTTCTATTAGAGAAGACGGTTGTTCGTTTGCCTGAATTACAAGTTCTATTCCGCAGTCCGATGCAATTTACTTCCAAATATTACATATACACTCAATTCAACTGAATACGCACACAGTTTTTTTAAGGTATATTGTTCATTTTTTTCAAACTTTGGACCTTAATGTATCATTTGATGATGCTTACTGTTTGCTTGTAATGTTAAGAAAACAAATCAGAAGGAATTATTCAAAAAGTACCGTTATTTTTTCTCTCGCTCTCTTGCAAAGCGTTCCATATGGAAAAATGCAGAATTTTTTTGCGTCAACTGAATAGGTCCACGATCATTATCGGTCATTATCTTCATTATCAATGAGAGTTTTAAGATGATTGACACATTTAATCAAAATTTGAAGTGTTTTAAATGAAATTTAGCCGTTTAATTGAAATTAAAAAAAAAATGGGTGGATCAAAAGCTTTAAATAGTGTCGAAAGAGCTAAAACTGATTTGTTAAAAGAACAAGGACTAACTGGGCGTGCTAAAGCTACCAAAAATTAACAAAGTTTTAGTGTTGTTTATTCCCACTTAAGAAATAAAAGTTTATAAGGGAAAAACATGAAAGGAATTAAAAAAAACGGCAACAACTGCAATTGATCGAAGAGCAATTTTAAGATGTGTTTCTGATTCGAGTGACTTTGCGGTAAAATTTAAACAAATAGCCTGTGTACCTGCAAGCGTTTCAACATTCCGAAAGAAAGAAAAGGAAAGAAAAGGTATGCGTTTAGAATTTTTTAGACTCCATATGAGTTGGAAAAATGAATGGCACCACGTCGACGTCGTTTTTTCTGATGAGAAAAAGTTTAAATTTCATGGCTCTGATAGTTGTAATTATTATTTCCACGATGTGAGGAAAGAAGAACGATTTTTAGCGCGGCATCATAGTCGAGAAGGTCGAGTTATGGTATGGGGTTCAATAAACTACTATGAGACTGTTGAGCTTGAAGTTCAAAAGTCAAAAACGTCTGCATTTACCCACAAAGGAATCTTGAAAAGAAATTTTCCGAAATTTGCGGATATTTAAGGACCCATTAACTGGACTTTCCAACAGGACAACGCCCCCATCCACACCGCGCGCATTGTCCAAAATTGGATATAGGACCAGAATGTGGAATTGCTTCAATGGGCGCCGTACTCTCCCGACCTGAACCTTATAGAAAATGTATGGGGATGGTTGGTACGAAAAGTTTATGAGTCTGGTCATCAGTTTGAGGGTAGAGAATCCCTAATTGCAGCCATTAAATTAGCCTGGAGGGAAATTTTGCTGAACTGCTTAAAGAGCATGAGAGACCGAATTCATGAAGTAATTACCAATAAAGGTGTCAGTACCCACTACTAGAAATAACCAATAAACAAATATGTAAAGGAAAAACTTGTTTTATTTCATTCCGTTAGCTTTTATTTCCAATTTTGATTGTTGTACCTATTCAGTTGACGCAAAAAAATTCTGCATTTTCCGATATGGAACGCTTTGTAAGAGAGCGAGAGAAAAAATAACGGTACTTTTTGAATTATTCTTTCTGATTTGTTTTCTCAACAATACAAGCAAACAGTAAGCATCATCAAATGATACATTAAGGCCCAAAGTTTGAAAAAAATGAACAACATACCTTAAAAAAACTGTGTGCGTATTCAGTTGAAGCGGAGTGCGGAGTGATGTTACTTCCACTCTTTCTTATTACATTTCTTAGTATTATGTTTGGTATTTTCGTTTCTTCCATCTCCAATACTTTTATAACGTAGTTGAAGTGCATACTCAATGTACTGTACGCAAGAACATAGGTGAAGTACCAGTTTCAAGATATAACATATAATTTGGAGTATTTTTTGGTGATCGGAACTTCCTCTTTAAAAAATATCGAAGGACCTTTTCAACAGCTTCATAAGATCATATCCCCATACTTGAGCTCCGTACAGTAGTATTGATACAACAGTAGAATGAAATACCATTTGTTTCGCACTATGTGATACATATCGTTTTAAATGCACCGTTCCCATATCTATGAAATAGATCGTTTGGCATCAGCTAACTTTTCTTCAAGATTCACGTTAACTGTTACGATTTTTGAATATTACAACAACAACTTGAATGAACTACCACCAAGTGTGTTTCTTATTTGGCTGGAGTTATAGCTATTTCCAAGGGTACCAAGCCGATCATCAGACTCCTTTTTTAGTGGTGCTTAGCCTTATACTTTCAAGTTTAATCGAAAAACTTTTTGCCTTGGCTTAGATTTGAACGCAGAGCTAGCGTCTTCAGAAGCCAATGCCCTACGCATCATGCTACCGAAACCACATGATCAGGTCCATCCCAATTTAGGTTCTACTTTTTAAAAATTGTCAGTTGTCACCTGAGGACTAGCATTTTTATTAGTCACCGAAGTTTGTTGTTGTAAATTCGGTTTCTTTCTTTTTTCTCCGTACTCTGTTTATAAGACAACAATTCGTTGCGCATTATAAGGAGGGAGATTTTTGATGAAAGAATTGACACAAGTCAAGTATTATTGTATTGAAGGGGTTTTTGTATGATTACTCGCACGCATGTAATCATACAAAAACACCTTCAATTCACGTTAACATTTAAGTTTGCTGATATTAACATTCCACGATACTTTAACACAATGGATCTACATTGATCTAAGCATGACGATTAGCGACATCAATTGTAAGCCCAACAACCTAACCTAACCCAAAATAAGGAAAGGAGTTTTTTATCATGTTGGTAGTATCTGAAATTTAAAAGTGTAACCAAACAATTACCAAGAAGGAAGTTTTATGCTTTTCGAATGCAATATCACCTCAAAATAACAAAAATAAATGCAAACGAAAAAAGACTAGCCGAAAAGAGGAGATACGAAACAGATTCTTGTGGTTTTATGGGCAGTTGAAATAATTATTTTTCGACAAATTAACAAACCAAATTTTTAAGTTAGGGAGAAATTTTATAAAAAAAAAACTTAGAAATGCACAACAGTTTATCCTCAACTTCTTTAACTTTGCACTTATTGTCAAATAATGACATTCCTTTTTAAAAGTTCTATAACAATGTTCAACATTTTAACTGACTTTCCTTCTTCAAGACTTTTGAGCATCGGTAGTTTCCTTGAAACCTGTTTCTATCTTACTACTTTCTTCCATTTAGTATACGCGCTGAATATACTTGTAAGAAAACCAAAGTACTTGCCTACTCACTTAGGCTAGCAGCGCACTAGCAATTTTTAGTTGCGAAACTGCTTGGTTCGAGCAACTAAAAAGTTTGTGTTTTGACACAAACTAAACGATTGCCTAAAATAAGTTCGCCATTTTATTGAACATATAATTATCTGCAAATTCACCGACATTCAACCAAACAGTTCATCTGTTTTCTATAAGCAACCAAACAGTTTCGCAACTAAAAATTGCTAGTGCGCGGCTAGCCTTAATGTCAAAAGTTAAGGGTATAGTAGTCCTACCATTCCGAAAAAGACTAATTAGATACACTACAAAAGTAGGTAATTCTGAATTCAGCTAAGGTTTTTTTCTATAGTGTCACAATAAAAAACGTTTATTATTTTATAAAAAATATTATGCAAATAGCTTGCAAGCAACGGTTGCTTAAATGCAGATTTTTTCAGGTATAGCTATACTTATAAAAAGCGAGTATTGTACTTAGAATTAAAAACAATATTCTGAGAACTCATCCATGAAGTATTTTTGTTTTTCTATAGAAATTCAAGGCTTTATTGACTTTCTGCTATCAGTTGCGTTCATTGGTTGATAAAATGCATGTTTTCACTTAATTCCATATAAATTTCACCACTCCAAAAATTATTTCCGGGAATATTTTTCAATTTTAAAAACAATATCCGCTTCGTATTGTTACAATATAAAAAGTATGCACTATACCAATCAATGTCCTCTCTAAAGCCGGAACAGAATACAACACGACCGCATCACCCAAGTCCATTTTTTTATCCAACTTGAATTATCTTTTTTTTTGTCATTTTATTCATGAAACAATTTTATGTTGCGTGAAATGAAAACGAGAGCCATTGCCATCATTTTGTCGCCTCATTTTTTATTGTTTCGCGTTTAAGCATATAAACGCTCACCCCCTCCAAGCTCCAACCCCTCTTTAAATACACATTCCCTATTCCATATTGTATATGTGCTTGTATGTACATATATGCTAAATGCACGAACTCCATTCCATTCGGATGCTCTTGCCTCCTGACTGATTTATTGCGGTGAACATGTGGCTAAAGTGTCACATTTTGCTAGCAAAATGTGTACCAAATTGCAAACGCACTCTTGTTTTCGTCCTCATCGTCATCATGAGTCGCCACCGAAGCGTTTATACCTCGCGCCACTTGAAACAGTCGGACAGCTGCTACTTCTGCTGCTGTTGCTACACTGGACACCTAAAAATTCAAGTGCACACACATGTGTGCCAGTGCAAGTTCAATGTATGTATGTACATTCCTTGATGTACGAGTACTTGGCATCTTCAATTTTCGAATTCATTTAGGATGAACTTCAAGGATAATTACGCCACACTCATCTCGAATGATGTGCAACAAGATAAAGTACCTTAACTTCACTTAGAAAATGTTGAAGCAAGAGCATGCGAGATGAGGAGCACTTACCGTATCGTAATGGGTCCTTTGATGTTTCGCCCGATCCGAGCTGTTACTAAATGCCTTCAAGCAGCCCTTGTACTGACATCCGTATGGTCGTTCGCCGGTATGAGATCTTTGGTGAATTTTCAAGTTTTCTAAACGCGAAAAAGCCTTATTGCAACCCGAGAACTGAAAAAGAGCAAGAAAAAGAAATGGTTAAAATTAAATTGCTTTGAAGAGTTCCCACTTTATTAAAAAAAATATTTGGCTTATTGGTTCAATTCACTAAATTTTTGAATAGTTTTCTTTTTACAAATTGTTAAATTAGTTTCGTTTTTTGTGATAAAAAAAATATACAAGAATACAAAAATTATTCTTAATTTAGAAGTTTTAAATATTGAATTAGATATGTATGTGTTTAAGATTTTTTGTATTTGTTTAAGATGTTCTATTCTACTTGATTTGTATTATGATTTATCACAACTTCAGGGGAAAAATAGTCGGATTGTTTTTGTAATATCGATTTATATAAAATGCACAAACTATTCCTTATGTTTAATATAATAAGAAGCTTAAAAATATGTTCCATGCAAAAACAGGGATGTTTTAGGAGAAAAATATTCAGAGAGCTTATGTTTGAGCTAAAAAAAGCACCACATGTGATTTCGCAAAACATAAATTTATTTAAAAACAAATAAAATACACGACTGAAATTTGAAAACTATTTATATATAAAAAAAAAAATGCCGTCTTACTTCCAGAAAAGTATTACTTTATGCCAGCATTTTAGAAAATTATTTCAAAAACTAATCGTTCACTAGTTTTCAAGATATTAATTTTTTAAAAATCCGTAAACTGTTTTTCGAAAAATTAGGTAAGCTATATTTTTTTTCAAGTCAAGGTCGTTAATACGTTAAATACAATTTTGCATAACGGTTGAGTGGCAGGTACCATTACATTAAGAGCCCAATCAAAAATCCATTTCTCCTCTAGGGAATCACCGAATTAGGGGTTGATGAAGTCGATGTTTAAATAAGCTATTTAACAATTAAGTGTAAACCGGTTGGTTTGACGGCATGCATACCATTTTTTTTTTTTTTTTTTTTGAAAGCCATATAACTTTTTGGTATAAAATATATAACTCATACATTTAATACTATCCTTAAGTACTAGAACTTTTCCAACGATTTAGAAACAAGCTAAAATTATACCCATGCCTAAAAATCGCAATTGTGAGGACGGACTTTCGACCAATAGCTATTTTACCGTTTCTCTCAAAAGTTTTCGAAAAGCTCATAAATAACCAAATACTAGTATTTTTAAACAACAATAAAATGATATCTTCTAAGCAATCAGGCTTTCGATTTAAACATATTTGTACTACAACCTTAATCAAAGTTGTGGAAAATATTAAAAAAGCAGTTAATAGAGTACCTCGCACTGTCAACTCCTTACTCACGCTCACACTCTTTTTCTCTCTTGCGCTTATAGAAAACAGCTCAATTTAAGGCAATCGTTTAGTTTGTGTCAAAAGACAAACTTTTTAGTAGCTCGAATCGAGTTGCTCTAAGTGCGCGGTGTCCCATATAAGCCCATATGTTTCATTTGAGCAACAAAACAGTTGCGAAACTAAAAATTGAATGTGCGCGCCTGGCCTAAATGTATTAGCTAAATGCATATTGGGAAAGTATAGGATAACTTTAAATTGGAAACACTGTTTTTTGTGACAGAAGATAATTTTTTTTAACGCATAGCCTAGTAATGGCTGCCAACTATGTTGACAGCACATTTGTTTTTAGTTTGTATGTGGAATCAACTTTAGTTTTTCTACCTGTTGATAAGCTTATTTTTACTTGCGACTTATAGGTACTATAAGGCAAGTTATGCATTCGTAAAAAAAATCGAACTCGAGATTTTGATCAAAGTTGACATTACGATGATAGCGAAGACCAAAAAAGTGGGTCTCGCAATTCTGTCTGTCTGTCTGTCTGTCTGTCTGTCTGTCTGTCGGTTCGACTACAGCCTAAACGGCTCGGCCGATTTTCTTCAAACTTGGTAGATATGTGTTTTTATTTTTCCTCCCCGGACGTTTTTTTTTGTTTTTTTTTAGGACCAAAAATAACGGTACCTGCCATACGATTTTTTTTCAAAATTTTATAAATATTTTTTTTTCTCAAAAACTGTCTCACAGAATTTTTTAAAAAAAATTCATAAAATTTCATTTGGTTAAAACTAGCTAATGGTTGAAAAAAATTTTACAAAAAATTGTTATTTTTGGTAGCCCCCCTGGGTCCATTTTTTTTGTTTTTGATTTTCTCGAAAACGGTACAGCCGATTTAAATCATTTTTTTTATGCTAAAGCTCCCCTAAAGTGTGAATATTATTGCATATTCAAATTTTCAATTTTTAATTTTTTGGATTTTTAAAAAAAAATTCAAAAATTTTTTTTGGAAACTCAATATTTCGAAAACCCCATGCCCGATTTTTTTCAAACTTGACAAAAAAAAGTTTCTTAACATAGAGAAAGAGAGAGAGTCAACTCAAGCTTACACGAATTTTTGTAGCTCTTAAAATTTTTAATAAATAAAATCATTAAATATACCAAACAAAGTTAAATAAAAGCCAAAATAAAGTGCAAACCATTGTTTATTAAATTTATTATTGAGTCTCTAAAATTTCAACTCATTAATTAATAAAATTCATACTGTTTGTGCTAAAATATATACATATATGTATAAAAAAAAAACCTACATGAATGTAGAACCCAATCACGTGCATGACTCAGAGGTTAACTTATTAAATACGCTTGTCAAACTCATTTACTAATTAAAAAAAAAAAAAAAAAGACTCAAAATTGAAAAAAACTCAGTGAAATCGACATCAAAAAACACAAAAAATTTATAAAAGATATTGTGACCACCGTCAAAACTTTTCTTCAATAATTATTATTAATAATAGTCATTACTTTGTGATCTATAAAAATTAACCCATGTTCGTATAGTTTATATGAACAAGCAATTGTCATATTTTTTACGTCATGGCCCAGAAATGCATTACTTGCAATGGCTATATAAATAAAAACAATAAGGGAGTGAAATGTACAGACTGTAATAAACATTATCATTTGTCCTGTATTATACTAAAAAGTGAAATAAAAAACGCTATCGAAAATGGTACAGTCGCATTTCTTTGTACAAACTGCAGCATAAACAACTCCACCATCCCCACCGAAGAAGCTGATTTAGATGACGACAACAGCACAACAAATATCACAGCTGCAATTCAGCACATGTCAGATGAGATCAAAAGCATCAAAACAAAACAAGAAAGCTTCAACAAATCGTTGGAATCTATGGTAGCTAGCCTTTTAAATATTGAAAAAATTGCTCCTATTATTGATGAACATAATAAAAGAATTAAAGCCTTAGAAGAAGACAAAATAAAACGCGATACTGAACTTCATTTAATTAAAGAAAAACTTTCAAAACTGGAAGATAAAAGTGTATGTTCTTTTATAGAAATTGTTAACGTTCCTTTTGTTGCAAATGAAAATTTATATGAAATTATTGAAAAAATACATAACTATTTTGAGATAAATATATCTATTAATGATGTTTGTAAAATTTATCGTATGCGTAAGACAGATACTAATAGTAATATAATTGTTCAATATAATTCTGAATCAATCAGAGATCGAGTCTTAATCGGTTATCAAACCAAAAAAAATTTGAATGCTAAAATTTTAAACTTCTCTGAAGATAAACCTGTTTATATTAATGAATTGTTATCTAAATCCAAAAAAGCATTATTTTATAAAGCTAAATTGTTTAAAGTAGAACATAATTTTAAGTATTTGTGGGTTAAAAAAAGTAAAATATATCTAAAAAAAGAAGATAATTCATTTCCCTTTATTATTAAAGGTGATTTTTCCTTCGACCTTGTACTTAAAAAGTTAAATAAAAATAATTCTCCAAACTAAACATGGTTTACAAAATATATTACCAAAATGTAAGAGGTTTGCGAACTAAAACTGAAAATTTTCGTCTTGAAGTTTTAAATTGTGACTATGACATTATTTGCTTGACTGAAACTTTTCTTCGCGAGGATATTAATAGTGGTGAGTTATTTGATGAAAGATATATAGTTTTTAGAAAAGACCGTAATATTGACAATCTTTACTCTAAAAAGGATGGTGGTGGTTGTCTTATTGCTGTAAAGCGTTCCATTCTTTGTTTTCGAGAGTCTAGTTTTGAAACAGATAATGAGGATTTAGTGGTCATTGTTAAAGTTAAAAATATAGCAATGTATATTTGGTGTGTATACATTCCACCCAAAAGTAATGTCGATGTTTATGAACAAATTCTGTCAAACATAAGTGAAAAATCATTAGATCTGCCTGCCAATTCGATCCCTTTCATAGTGGGAGACTTTAACTTACCTCAAATAGCATGGAATTTTGATAGAGTCAAAAATTGTTTATGTCCTTCAAATAACACAGATAGTTCATCTATGGCACTCTTTAATTATATGTCATTTTTAAACCTTACTCAGTTTAACAACCAGTTAAATCAAAATGAAAGGATACTTGACTTAATATTAACAAACACTCAATTTGATAAAATCTCAGTATCTGCTTCATTAACACCACTATCTAAAATTGACCCCCATCATGTTCCTTTAGAGGTAACAATTGAAATTAAGAAAACAGTATTTATGAGTGACTTAAAAAAACGAAACGCAATTTCAAATTAGCAAATTATGATAGCATAAATCAGTATCTATCAAACGTTGATTTTATGAATAATTATTCTGAAGATGTTGATATACTTTTAAATAGGTTTTATAACACTCTTGAAGACTGTTTAAATATTTTTGTTCCTAATAGAGAAATATCGAACCGTGAATACCCTGTTTGGTACTCTCGACATTTATTGAAGGTATTGAAGTTTAAAGAAAGGTTCAGATGTTTATATAAGAAATCAAAAAACTCGGAAGCATATGCAACATTTTCGTACCTAAGAAACATGTCCAAGAAGATTCAAAAAAAGTGCTATTTGTCTTACATCAATAACGTTGAGGAATCAATTAAAAGCAACTCAAAAGTTTTCTGGTCACTAAGCAAGAGTTTAAAATCAACAAATTCATTTCCTCTGGAAATGAAATTAGGAAATCGTTCCTCTGAGTGCCCTAACGTAGTCTGTTCCTTGTTTTCAGAATATTTTCAATCTGTTTATTCAGTTGATAATGTAACTTTTTCTTCTAATTTTCAAGTTCAAAACAATAGGCAAACAATAGAAATGTATAATATAACTCCTCATAGTATCGTAAAAGTAATAAACGGACTTGATTCTAAGAAAAACCCGGGTCCTGACGGAATTCCTAATATTTTTTATAAAAAATGTATATCGGTACTATCTGAACCAATAAGTAAAATTTTTAATTGCTCTGTAAGACAAATGAAATATCCAACAATGTTTAAAACAACTTTTGTAACGCCTATTTTCAAATCTGGTGATCCTAAGGAGGTATCTAACTATCGTCCAATTTCTATCTCGAACAGTTTGGCGTTGATCTTTGAGAAGGTTGTGTATAACCAGCTTTTCCCTCAGACCAAAAGCTCTATAAGTGATTATCAACATGGATTTGTTCCTGGGCGCTCAACCATAACCAACCTTGCTCTTTTTACAGATACAATTGCATGTGCTCTTGACAATGGTGACCAAGTGGACTGTATTAGCACTGATTTTTCGAAGGCTTTCGATAAGATGCAACACAAGATAGTTTTGGAAAAAATGTACAAAATGGGTTTTCATAATGCTACCGTTAATTGGTTTTCATCTTATCTTGAAGGCAGAAAGAATATCATTATTTTTAATGGAAGCCAATCTTTACCATATTATCAGCCTATGGGTGTCCCTCAAGGTACTATCCTAGGTCCTTTTACATTCATTATATACATAAATGACCTTCCTAACAACCTAAAATCATCTTGTTTAATGTATGCTGATGATACGAAAATATTTAGGATAATTAAAAATTCAAATGATAATTTTGAACTGCAAAATGATCTAAGATTTTTAGAAAACTGGTGTTTTGAAAATAGTTTAACATTAAATATAAATAAATGCAAAACAATATCCTTTACTAGAAAACGTAACAACATCATCTTTCCATATACAATTAATGGGTGTATTGTTGAAAGGGTAAGCGAAATAAAAGATCTTGGCATATTTTTTGATTCGAAACTTCTTTTCTCTTCACATATAAGCTTTATTACCAAGAGAGCATTCAAAATGCTTGGTTTTATTATGAGAACTTGTAAATCTTTTCAAATGACTAAATCTTATACTACAATGTTCAATTCTCTGGTAAGACCTATAGTTGAATATGGGTCTATAATATGGAACCCCTTTTATTTGACATATTCGAAACAAGTTGAAACTGTTCAAAGAAAGTTTACAAAGTACCTTTTCTTTAAAATGAATGGTCCTCAAGTAGAATATAATGTAAGACTTCAAATGTTAATGTTTTTATCACTTGAGGAAAGAAGATTATGCGCAGATGAAATTTTTGTGTACAAAATATTACATGGTTTAATAGAAAACGCTAATATACTTGAAAAGATTTGTTTTAACGTTCCATACGCGCAATACAGACATCAACATCCTTTTTTTTATCTTAGAACACCAAGAACAAATTTATTGTTGAAATCACCGTTGTACCGAATTCAAAAAAATCATAATCAAATTTTTCATGATATCAACTTGGACGAACTTAATATTTTGAAATTTAGAGTTTCAGTTATCGATAAAACCATTTCAAATAGAATCCCGACACTTAACTAAAAGTTAGCTTCGCAAGCCTCAATTCATAAAAAAAAAAACAAAAAACAAGATATACAATACATATATGTAAAAATAATTTTTTTTATTAATTCTCGATTAAAAAAAAAAAAAAAACATTTATTTTCTCTTTCTACAATTGATATATTAATTATATTATGTACTTAATAATGGTAGTAAGTAATTGGACACATGTCTGTTTACTATCATTTTAATTGAAATAAAAAAAATAAAATAATATAAAATAAAATAATCTATAAGATTTAAGAAAAAAAAATTTGTTTCATCTAAAACTAACGGTACCTTCCATACAAATTTTAAAAAATGGTTTTCGAAAATCGTATTTTTCTCGAAAACGGTTCCGAGAATTTTGCTAAAATTTTTTTTCTTTTAATTAATCTTTACGATCTATAATTTAATAAAAAAAAATTTTAAATCTAGATATTACTGACTGTACCTACCATAGAACGATTTTTTCGAATTTTGAATTTCTCATTATCGACATAACGGATTTTAATGAAATTTTTTATAAAAAAGCTCCAAAAAAGTTTAAAGAACATTGCATTTAAAAACTTAAGAAAAAATATTTTTTTCAATTTTTAGAAAAAAAAGTCGTTTTTTTTTTTTGAAAAATTCGATAGGTATCTCAAGAACGGCTTAATATTTTTCTTGGAAATTTAACTCTCATTCGTAGAATAACAAAAACTTAAGGTTGGTGTACCAATTTTTGTTTTTTAAATGTTTTAAAAATTTTGTGCATAAAAGCTTATTTTTTTAAGGAACCACTACAATGACTTATAATTTTTGTTCTTGCATAAATTCATATTTGCATAGCATTCTGTTTTTATCGCTTATGTACTACTAAAAGAATTTAAAAAATTCATTTCATCCTTATGAACAGTTTTCTTTAATAACATTCGTTTTTAAAATTCCTAGTCTATTATATAGGAGCAAGTTCGTGCGACCCAGTCGTGCATTTTATTTTTTTTGTTATCATCAAAATTGTGTATTGTAAGTTTGTAGGTAATTTTGAGTGGATCATTGTAAGACACCGCACTCAGACGGCAACGCCATTGCCTACTGAAATTATTTTTATTTATATTTATATGAAAGAATTCCCTTGCTGCATAGATACATCCATTCCAGGCAAGCTATTTTACTGAAACCCAAGTAGGTGAAAATAGTGACACATCAGAATTTAACCTGCATTAGTAAGGATGCGATGTGGCTTACGAGATTCAGCCTCATTATAACCACTGTGACCTTTAACTATATATGTGGCTTAAAATTACGGTCTGTTCTGTAAGCACATCATACATGCTTGTTTTATTTATAGGAGCTCAAGCTTACATAGATAGTAATCTGACTTCTAACGAATTCAATGCACCATCTGACTCCATATCGTTATCACGGGCGATTTGCAAAGAGAACCGTTTGGCGACATGAGAAAGCCAATTTGGACGGACTAAATTTTTACGAAACTTAAACTGGTCACTAGCTTCTCCGATAGTGGCAAAAATTCAAGTATTGATATGATAAGAGTCATTGTTCTCAATAATTGAATGAAAACTTGTATCCCTAATAGGAACAAGGCAGTTAGTTCCAAAGATAATTTTTGTTTCGACTATGGCTGTATGGAGATTATGAAATTGAGAGAGTTAAGCTTCAGATGATAAAAAACAAACTCCACTGAGGTAAGCCGGAAAAAGTGCAGGCAAGCGAGAAATACCTGTAATACTGGTGTGCCCAAAGGATCCGCTCTGTCTCGGACACTCTTTACTATCTTCATAAATTATCTTTTGTCTGAAACTTCAAATTCACTTCATTGCTTCCCTGACGATAGCACACTCAGCTTTTTATATTCGTTTCCAGACTCACAATCCTGTTCTTCGGGTGTGGAACCGAAACGTCAGCGTATGATAAGCTCATTAGATTCCAATCTTGACAACATTTTACAATGGAATACTAACAATAACAACTATGCGTGGAATTTAATGGTTCGAAAACACAAATCTGTCTTCTGTTGGCGGAGCGAAATATACTACCCATGCTACTATCCATGAATACCACTTGTATCAAAGATACTGAAAAGCTTTCTATAGTTAATATGTGTGTTAAAGAAATGATTATATATTCGAAGTAGCTACAACCGAAGGGAAACGCTCAGAAATGCAACACATTCCTTTGCCTCTTTGCTGCTAACATCTTTAAGGCATACGTCAGTCCAAAACTTGAGTATAATTCTCATATCTGGGCTGGTGCCCCCATTACTCATTTGAACCTGTTGAATAAAATTCAGAATAGAGCCCTTAGACTTATAGGAGACACATCCATTACGGAAAGTTATGTTCCTCTTGAACACCTTTGTAGAGTCTCTTGTCTTTTACAATCTTAATAGAAATAACCAGTTGCATTGATTCCACTAAACATTCCCGGCATAGTTTGTTTTTACAAAAAGTACGGATGAACCGGCCGGCCTAAAATCCTTCACGCCAAACTGAAAATTTTGGTGGTGGTTCTCATTTGAGTTTGTGTCGTCCCATTATAAATATAACAATTTTGCTTGTTATCACATCCATTCGTCCAAAAATGCGTCGCTAAATATGATTTTTCGGCAAAAATTGGGGTCCTCTTTTAAACGCTCCGAAGCCCAGTCAGCGAACACCGCGTTATTTATGGTCAGAAACTTTGATCTCCGGAGTCAGTTGGATCTTGTACGTGTGTAGAGGTCCAAGTCCCGACGCAAAATTCGCCAAGTTGAAGTCTATGAAAGGCCCACTTCTTATACACGGCGAATGCTTTGGGCTCATCTATACACTTTCAAGAAAAGTGGCGATGTTTTCGGCCAATCTTTTGTTCGCTTAACGTGCTATTGTTAGCTGTTTTATAACCCAACCGATCGTCACCAAACGTTAAAGAGTCCACTGTAAAGGATGACCACGCCTACTGTGAAATGGATGCCAATTGAAAAACGATCAAGTTTATTATATTGTTATTTATCTATCCCGCACATGAACCCATGATTGGTCACTTTCCAATGGCAACTTAATTTCGTTAACAAAATAAATGCATTGATAAATTGATGCAACTTTTACCGGTTACTATCTATGTTAATTTTGGATTTCAAATTAAAAGGGTTTTTTAAAATTCGTTATTTTTCAACCCTAACTACAAGTTCATGCGACGCATTCACCTGCTTAAAGTACCTCAAAATAAATTAATCCCAAGAACATATAGCTTTCTGTACAACAGGTCTTCTGAAATGTATGATGATTTGAATATGGATAACTCTTCCTCATAAATCTTCCCTCGAATATGACTTAAAGGGTCGTAGGGTAACATTCACAGACCCTTTAATGAGTAATGTCTCATATTTTTTTTTTAATTCGAGCCGATTTTTTGTTTGCTTTTTCATTAGCAACAAATGGCAGATTTTTGAAATTCCTGATGCCTTTGGGTATAAAATCTGTCTTTCCCATTGGAGCATTACTTTTTTTTATTTATTTTTTTTTTTTTAACACACACAATTCTGTTAGCAAGACTTACTGCTGCTCTGCTATCTCTCTGCCTAATCAAATCATACTTTCAGTTTTCATCAA
Source organism: Philhelius festivus (assembly GCA_963931855.1). Taxonomy (NCBI): domain Eukaryota; kingdom Metazoa; phylum Arthropoda; class Insecta; order Diptera; family Syrphidae; genus Philhelius; species Philhelius festivus. The sequence goes on along the minus strand of OZ007555.1, from coordinate 131,674,224 downwards.
ATACAGCAAAAGGAAAACAATTGCGAATTTGCCTGGTTCGTTTCGCAATCCTTTCCAAGGATTCTATTGTAAATTTGTAATGAAAGTAGGTATGTTTTTGTAAAAATAAAATATAATCTAACCTAGTAAATTTACTTTTGTTTTATTTATTTACTTTGTGCATCTCGAACAACTTTTTTTTACATCACTTTTAGTTGAGAAATGGAGATTGTTTTTGAAATATTAAAAAGAGGATTGCTCTCGCTTGTTCTCATAATTAATGCTAAAAGGATGCTCTTTCTTGAAAGTTATTGTTCAATTTGCTGGTCGAATAAACGTAAATATTTTCTATAAGGAAAGCATCTTTTATATTATAATAGCAGCATAAGACCTCTCTGTCAGGTTGCAGACTGTTTCATTAATGCCAGTGGGGGGAGGAGGCTTCTTTTTGTTAGAATATCATTTGTTAAAGTGCTGGAGGGTTCATTGGACGAAGATGGTAATTGTTTAAATTTGTTTATTTAATTTGAATATTCATGAGTTTCAATTAATTTGTCTGTAGAAGTAATTCAGCATATTGTAGAATTTCCATTTAAATAAATTGATCAGAAATTTCTCTAGGTACGAATTTACTTACAAGACGAAGGTAAATATTGTTCATAGCTGGTGACGTTGGGAATGGCACAGACTGAGGTGGGCGATAAGATTGAAAATTGAGAGTAATGGCGGCATGATTTTTAATTTTAGCTTACGATCTCGATATGAAGTTTTTATCTTCCCAAGATGATATATTTTTTTATTTCTTTTGCAATGTGCCATTTTGAAATATCGATCAATTGTTTCTAAATAAAAATTCTGGGATTAATTAAAGCCACCTATGCCCAGTACCCCTTGGCACAATTCAGCCGCTGAAAAAAAAAGTTTTCAGAGGTGTACTGCCTCTTGCGAAGACACCCCCGACGGGTTTCACCTTGTCGTGGTGGAGGGGCTTACGTCTATTCTTTCGCTGCTCGTTCAGCTAAGAGATTTAGACAACTAAGAAAACCCAAGGGAGTAGTAGGGTCAAGACGGGTGTGTGTTGGTAAAATCTCCGGCTACTTACGTGGCTGGAGATTTTTAAGGTATTCTCCAGGTTCTGAAGGGTCTACTAAGGAGGTCTAGGGTGAAACTGTAACGTCTTTGGTTGCTCGTGTTCGGGCTCTGGAGGGATTGACTGTTGGTTCAGTATTGCTACTGAACCACACATCGGACCATGGCAGCAAGCGTAAGTCCAAGATTATGGTTGTGGTGGCATACCTGGGGCCTATTGCACCAAATACAAATTACAAGTACAAATTTGTGATTAAAAAAAATTACATATAAAAAAAACGCGATTTTTACAAATTTGTTAAAAAAATGCTTGTAATCACAATTTTGTAAGATGGTGCAATAGGCCCCTGTCCGAGTGCAGCTTGCGTAATTCCCACAAACATAATGGGTCGCGGGGAGCATAAGGCCATGCTTGCTGGATGGTGGTGCAAGTGGTTAATGCATGGATAATGGTCTTGACTTTCAGGGCTCGCCCACTTGTGGCTGGAGACTTTTAGATGGATCTTGGTTAGTAGAGGGAGTGAGATTGGTGATGTCTTTGGCTGGGCAAGCAGCTGGAGATTTCTAAGGTCTTACTCGTGGTAGCAGTGAAATTAGTAACGTCCCCGGCTGCTTTTGTGGCTGGGGATTTCGAAAGTTTCACTGTAAGGGTTGATTAAGGTTGATCTTGGTTGGTAGGGGTAAGATTAGTAGAGTCTCCGGCTGCTTATGTGGTTGGAGATTTGAAAGTCTTACTAGGTTCAATAAGGGTATCTTATTTGTTCCTATTAATAGTAGCAAATAATAGGGGGATCTTCGTCCTCGTTCTTTAGAACAAAGACTAGGAGCGTCTTTCCTAGCTTGCCGTAAGGTGAGCAAAAGATAGGAGCGTCTTTCCTTGTTTTCCGTAAGGTAAACTAAAGACTACAAGCGTCTTTCCTAGTTTGCCGTAAGGTAAATAAAAGACTAGGAGCGTCCTTCCTAGTTTGACGTAAGGTAAATTAAAGATAGGAGCGTCTTTCTTTGTTTGCCGTAAGGTAAACTAAAGACTAGGAGCGTCTTTCCTAGTTTTTCGTAAGGTGAGCAAAAGACTAGGATGCACATTGAGTCGTTGGTTTCTACCCCGGCCGACTTCTTGGTGAGTATCCTAAGGTTTGACAGGCCCAGGGTTTTGCAAGAGCCCATCTGGAAGTGACGGGCTCAGATCTGGAAATTCCGAAGCTGAGTAAGAACTTGGACTATGTCCGGGTTCCGTTCGCCTAGGAAGCTCCATGAAATGACGAAGTTGCGAAGCTCCACCGGAAGCTATATTCTGGTACCATGGGAGATAGTGCCCATTTGCGTCGGAGGTTGAGTTTTACCCTCGGCTCGAACCCTATCTATGAGGTAGGCCCCCTAGAGGGAGCCCCCTAGGTGCTCACGTAAAACCAAAAGACGATCTTGCCTCTTGCGAGGAATCGACAAAACCATAGGAAATTTGATTGATACAAAAAAGTTTCAGTGGCTCTTAGAGCCTTTTGCATTGCCACATTGGGTTTGTTGTTCATTCAAAAATTATTATAGAATATTTGTTTGAGCTTCTTTTTTGGCTTTTTTATTTGATAGCTTAGTTTCAGTTACTTTTTTTCGACGTGCAATATCAAGAAATACCACACAATATTTAACATGACGGTGACTTAGAACCTACCATTCCTGTTTCGTATTACCAGGAATGGAGCGGACCTACGAACTTTTTCTGCCGATTCCGAACGGCTTATGAGCAGCACTTCTCATGACAAAAGATCCTCTCTTGGAGGATTTATCAATTCCTCGCAAGAAAAAGTACACCCCTGAAAAACTTTTTTGCAGCGGCTGAGAATCGAACCAAAGACCCTCTGCACGACAGTCGAACGCACTAACTATTATGCCAAGGCGTACTACCCAAAATTTACACTTTGGGAATATAAGAATATTTATTTGAAGTATAATTGTAATAGAACACAACCTGAAGCTGGTGTTTTACTGAAAATAGCTGGGAAACTTTACCCAAATCACAACTTTGGTAATTCTATAAATACTTCCCAATATGTTTTTGAGAATATTTAATACATGAATTATTTTATGACGAACACAATCCAGAGCTGGCAGAAAGAAAACAAATATTTAGTACTACGAAAGGAAGCGATCATTTTGTTGAGTGATTGTGTAGCGATCAATTTTTACTTTTTGAATAGATAAGGTATTGTTTGCAGATACAACAAAAGTATATTTTTCGAACAAGTTATGGCGTCACCACCACTTTCAACAATAGGTTTTTGGTATTTGGCTTTAAATAATTTGTAAGCAAAATTTTGGCAGAAGTTAATAAAACAAAATTTTTATTTTTACTGAAGATGGATTCACTAAGTTTAATTAAATTATCCATATAAAAAAATTTGATATGTGTATTTACTAAAAAAAATACTATACCTATACTATTTCAATACATATTTCCTGTTTTCGTGACCCTTTTTTAATTAACTGAACACATTTGTGGGCATGTAACTAAGTATTTCAATAAAAAAATTTATAAATATTTTTTGACATTTTCCATTTGCCAATGAGATATATTGATATATAGAATATTTTGATATATAGAATATATTGATATATAGAATATATTGAGTTCATATTCTTAATAGACAGGTGCACCTTTTTTACTCGGTATATGAATTGTATTTTTTCTATTTTAAAAATGCTTTTCAGAAATGAACAATAACAAGCGTTTAGATCTAAATCTAGCTAAAAACCCGAAATGTGCGGTTTTACTCCTGAATTAAATGATTTTTATCTTTCGTTAAAATGTTTAAAAAAAAAAACTTAAATAAAAGTATACGCTGTGCCGCTTTTTTTTACTTGGCTATACTCGCTAGAAAAACTAGAGATTTGCATGATTGTACATTTTTATTTCGTACAATTTCTGTTTTTTTAGCAATACGCACGACGCTTAGTCCTAAGTTTCGATGGTACGAAATCTTCACCTTATTTTCAAAATGACAGCGCTGTTCACATCTAAGCTGTTTCTATGAAGTTACTAGGTGGTTACAAGGAGAACAAGTATCATCGTCATGTTTTTCCGACAGAAATAAGAATTTTATATTATTATATTATTTTTCTAAAACTTTAAATTGTAATTATTTTTAGAGTGCATGAGCTTATGGCGGGTGCATGAGAATTGTAAATTATCCATACATACAAATATTCATAGTTGAGTCATATACTTACGTACTTTCATTTCATTTTTATTACAAAAAAGTATCTTGAAACTAAAAATAATTCGTATCCTACGAAAACTTTATAGACATTTATCTCCACTTACAATTAAGTCACAAAAAACTTCATAGTGTCAAATCGTTGGGTTACAATTCAGGCTCGTAAGACTGCACAGTAACTATTTGATAAGTTGCAATCCAGTTACAAGAAATCACTTTATAACAATTCAAAATAGTTACACACAAGTTGCATATTATGTTACTTCTTAGAAAGTAGATTTAGATGCAAATCAAGGCCATTTTTGCGGTTCTTTGGTTAAAGAGAGATTTTGGTAACTTATTTGTAACTTTGTGACAATTACTTTGTGATAAAGAAGTTGCCATGACTCCATAGGAACAAAGCATGCCACTTGGGTAATTTAAACAAATTTCTCTAGAAATATAGAATTCACAGCAAATTAATGCTGTAATTTTTATAAGAGTCGGTAGACTCGATCAACATTAGCGTTTAGAAGGTTACGACAGTATCTGATTTATGAACACACATCGTTATTGGGCGAAAGGCATTATGTAGTTGAGGTCATTTAAACTTTCAATTAAATTGAAGTTTTTATAAAAGTGGGTATTCTATATTTGGTACATTTGAAGTCTAAGTTACATCGCGAGGTCCATAATTCTTGTAATTTAATTTGAAAGTACTAACCGCACTAATAGAAATTAAAAATTTATCTAACCATTAACTTTAACTCAAATAGATTTAACCCATACACAACTAGATTTAACCCAATGGCAAATCGATTTAAGCTATAGAAATTTATATTGATTTGCAAAATATTTACGAGTAAATGGATTTTCGTTTGTAGATAAATCTATTTTTGTTTGGGTTAGATCTGTTTGTGTTTTGTGTAAACCTATTTTTGCTTAGGTAAAATTAATTTTCTATTCGGTTATATAAATTTGCGAAAAGAATTGTTAGTTGAGACCCTTACCCACCTTAAGTAACTTAGTACACACAGACATACATATGTATATGTTTGTATTATTATTTAACTATTTATTAGTTGAAAAAAACCCTTTACATCTCTTTGAAATGGTTACTTGAAAATTATGAGGATTTTAAATATTTGAAGGATATTAAAGCGGCGACGTCTCAAGGAAAAGATTTGTTCTTTGAAAACTCGTAACAAATTGTTGGACAAATCTTATTTTGAAATGAAGATAGTATTGAAAATAAAATCGTTGGTATTTTAATATAAGAATATTTCCAAGATTATTAACACTGGTAATATAAAAAATGTTTCAAAAACGCGTCGTGTTGGAGTTGTTAAGCTCCATATTCGAATTCAATAAACTCAAATCGATCGCAAAATCCATGATTATCTTTTTGTTAAAAATGTATTCTTATTTTAAAGCCAATTTTAAATCTGTGACTTGGCTTGGACTGGATTCGTAAACAGGAATCAAAATCCAAGAACTTTTGGTCAGTATTGTTTTGTATGGTTTAAATAAATTCTAACTAATTTCTGGCTAGCACATTGAAAATGTTTATTAAATAAATAAATGGAAAATTATAAATTAATGTGAAGAAAGTAAATTAGGAATTTATTTTTTCAATTGTTTAAAAAAATTTAATTTGATCGAAAAAGTTCTGGTCTCAGGATTGTGGAGGTTTTTTTTTTTTTAAAAGCCTTTAAAATAATGTATCGGTGATAATTCAAAAATGTTGGAGACACTGAATTATAAAATTCATCAAACTAATCCCAAAGTCACAATCAACCAATAATTTGCTTTAAGAATATAGGTGAAATGATGGAGTTCTGTTAAAAAATATGGAAATAAATTAACTTTTTTAAAACTAATTAATTCTAATTAATAAGAGTTGAAAATTCTTGGCAGATTTTTATTATATAGTCATTTAAAATAACCGCATCCATTTGCTTACCCCTTGAATTTGCTTAAAAACTTCTCAAAAATTAAAAAAATAAAATGCACGACTGGGTCACACGAACTTGCTTCAAAAATGAATGTTATTAGAGAAAAACTGTTCATGAGCATAAAATTCATTGTTAAACTGACTAAAACAACTCCTTTAGTAGTTGGAGCTAAAAACAGGATGCCATGTGATTCAAGAAAATATTAGCTTATGCAAGAACAAAAATTATAAGTCGTTTCAGTGGTTTCTTAAAAATATAAGCTTTTATATACGAAATTCTTAAAACATTTTTAAGAAAAGTTTTTATTATTTTACGAATAAAAAATAAATTTCCAAAAAAAATTCTCAGCCGTTTTTGAGATATCGAATTTTCCAAGAAAAAAACAAATTTTTTTCAAAAATTCAAAAAATATTTTTTTTTTTAAATTTGAAATGCAACACTTTTGAAAGCTTGGAGGAGCTTCTCTATGAAAAATTTCATTAAAATCCGTTATATCGATAGTGAGAAATTCAAAATTAGAAAAAACGGTTCTATGGTAGGTACCTACAGTTAGTAATATCTTAACTTCAATTTTTTTTTATTAAATTATAGATCGTAAAAATTAATCGAAATAAAAAAAAAAATTATCAAAATTCTCAAAGCCGTTTTCGAGAAAAATACAAATTTTCTAAAACTATTTTTTAACATTTGTATGGTGGATACCTTTATTTTTGGGTAAAACAATTTTTTTTTTCCTCAAATCTTGTAGATTATATTACGAAACTTTTATTTATCAAGTTTGAAAAAAATCGAGCATGGGGTTTTCGAAATATTCAGTTTCCAAAAGAAAAATTTGAAATTTTTTTTAAAAATCAAAAAAAAATGAAAATTTGAAAACGCAATAATATTCAAACTTTTGAGGAGCTTCAGGATACGAAAAATTATTAAAATCAGTTGTACTGTTTTCGAAAAAATCAAAAACATAAAAAATGATTCCAAGGGGGCTACCAAAAATAAATATTTCTTGAAACATTTTTTTCAACCATTACCTAGATTTAACTAAATGAAATTTTATTATTGTTTTTTTTAATTCTGTCGGACAGTTTTTGAGAAAAATAAAATTTGTATATGATTTCCAAAGAAAAAGTCATTTTTTTGGTGTTAAAAAAAAAAGAACAAAACGTGTGAGGGGAAAAATTCAAAACGATATCTACCAAGTTTAACGAAAATCAGCTGAGCCGTTTAGTCTGTAGTCGAAGAGACAGACAAACAGAATTTTGAGACCCACTTTTTTCGTCTTCGCTATCATCGTAATTTCAACTTTGATCAAAATCTCGAGTTTGATTTTTCTAACAAATTCATAACTTTCCAAAGAGTACCTATAAGTCACAAGTAAAAATGACCCAATACTTTTTTTCAACTTGATCTTACTAAGCTTAGTTAAATGGCCTACGAAATTTTGTTCATGAAACGAATGCTAATGCTATATTGGATAAAAAAAATAAATCGGTTTGAGTATGTTGAGTATTGAAAGGGTCCTTGCGCAAAGAAGCATCATAATTATAAGATTATATAACTCAATACTTGGTTTCTTAAAAATTTGCGCCAACTTTGCTAGTTTATCGGTTACAAAATACTTACTACTGTTATGTTTGTGTTTGTGAATATGCTGAACTTTTACAGATTTCAGAAGCAAGATAAAAGCTGTGAATTACGTATATACAATATACATATAATTATAATATTATACGAGCTCATAACTCACTAGGACATTTTCACAGACGAAAGATCTCACAGAAGAAACAAACAATTTATATAAGCCCAAAAGTAAATAATAAAACATTCGATGTTTTTAAATTAAAACGAATGAGCGACTTTAATTTTATTTTGTTGAATTTTTACTATAATCTCTTTTTCGGTACCATTTACCAGGAAGTATTTTTAATTTTTAATAAAACATTTTTATCAAAGACCAATTAATTTCTTTCACAATCAATTCTCTTCAAAATTATTCCTCCGAACATAACGGAGGTAAAATGTGCATATTTATTATCGGCATAAATTTAAAAAAAAAAGTCCCAAAGAACTGAATCAATAAAACTCACCGGACATTTGTTTGGTTTCTCTCCACTATGAACTCGCATATGTATTAACAATTTGTATCTAGCATTAAACGGCTTATATCTTCTCGGACAGTCCACCCAGAAGCAAGAGAAATCCTCGCCCTTCTTCACATCGACATGGCGCTTCTCGATGTGCGCTACAAATTCCTCCTGATTGGGAAATACCTCATTGCAGTCTGTCCATAGACATTCCAATTGATGCAGCACCGATGTTGATGATGGGGATGACGGTGTTGATTGTTGGCCATCGTCATCGTGGACATTGACTTTGCTTGGATGTGATGAATTGTAAGGCGTTTCTTCTTGGATTTCCATAAACACAGAATCGTCATCATCATCATCATCAATATCGTGACCACCACCATCAACAGGACTTCCACCATCATCATCATTATCATCGCTGGGACCAACGGCAGAAACAGCAAGGACACTATTGACAATATTATCATCGAACACTGCTGTTGTTGATGACAACGTCGCTGTCGATGTCGTTGGGGGTGGTGGCAGCGGTGAGGATGAAAACGAGCTGATGACAATTTCTTGGAGCTCGCTCTCTCCCTTGACTTCTCCAACTGTCCAGATGTCCTTGTGCTCCCGATTCGGTTTCTCATGCATCATCAGTTCGCTGCTGTTGTAGTTCTCAGGCAGGTGTTCATACGAATCATTGCATTCGTCACTTTTCGGGCTATAGCTGTGGTGATGGAACTGGTTTGCATTCTGATGCTGGTTGGGTGAGACCAATTCATCATAGGCAAATGTTTCCACGTGCAGAAGTTGTTCTGTCCTAGGTGTCGTTGATGTCGGTGAGTATTTTATCGTCGATGGAGAAGACGACGACGACGACGCTTCAAACGTACCAGCACCATTCATCGATGGAAATTTGTGGAACGAGTGCAGAATAAATTTATCTTCCCGATTAGTCCGGCTGTCATCTTCGCCAAGCACGAAGGAAGGCGTCTCCTCTTTTGGCCTCGCACCGTCAATAACGCTACGTGGGATCTGATATTGGGGGATCTGATTCAACTGTTCATGCTGTTCGGAGGAGGCGGGGTAGCTGTATGTGAAGCCAGAATTGTTGTTTTCGATTTTCGGTGATGTTCCTGGGGCTGGATAGGTGTCACGCAAGTTAAATGTCATCCATGGATCTGTCAGTTGTGGTGACGAGCAGGGTGACTGATTTTTCGATTGGCAATTGATTTCATCATAATTAAAATATTCGATGTCAAAGTTTATGCTTGCGGTTGTGGTCTTAGACATTGCTGAAGGTTGCTCATTGTACTGATAAGTCTTGGTCAGCCGCTCAATATCTTCCGGTTCGAAGCGAAAAACATCCTCCCGCAGGACAATGTCACTCGTGTTGTAGCCACTAGGGGTGCATGTGTCACTGAATACCGAACTCGGTGTTTCGGCACACGAAGGAAACGGATCGGTGAAGTCCTGAAATTGGCTAGTGAAAGTTTTCATGTCGAGTGAGCTGACGAGTTCTTGACCATACATAACATTATTGTTGCCGGTATAGTGAAACGGTGGGTAAGGTGAGGTTGGTGTGAGGACATTCGATGTCTGTGTCAGTGGCGTTGTAGTTGAGGCGGGCTGTCCAAACATTTCGACGTGTTTAATGCGGCTGTTTCCCGGAGATACTGATGATGGAGTTGTGACTAATTGCGACATGGCACTATAAAAACACTAAAATTCACTGCTTCGACATTGTCCCGGTGAGATTGAAAAAGCGTGCCAAAATGTATATATCAAAAAAGTTCACTTCCCTTTCAAACATGAAACGCACAAAATCAGCGAGATTGCGATTCACTTAAAATAACGCGCGGGAAAATCCTATGACTCAAATTATCGTCTATTTTAGGTGCCGTTAATTGATGTTTTTTCCTATGCAATCGAACATAAGAACACTTCACTAGGACGGGATTTGAAAAAAGAGTAATCCAATTCTTCTTTGAAAAAAAAGACGAAAAAACACAACAAAAAACTTAAACTAAACTACGTTTCGGGTGTTTTTGAACTTATTTTTGAACTTATGTGTCACCACAAAAACAAGAGTTTTTCGAACGTCTTAAAGGCTATATTATCTATGTATCTCTTTGGAGCAGAGTAATGTCTTGAGGGTGCGTTGTTGTACGCACAAGAGTTGTACCTATAATAAACTATACGACATCATGATGCACAGTATTTAAACTAAGGATAGGAAGATACATTTCGAAAACAAAAAAATATTGAAGATTTTTTTTCCGTTTTTCTTTCTTTATTTTTGTTTTTAATTCAGGCATTTTCGTGTGGATTTTCCATTGCTTGTTGCACGATGCTGAATTTCTTCAAGGAGCACATATGGCACAAGTGTGTTGAATTGAACGAACGTACATATTTTCCGTTACACTACGATGGTGCAAGGAGTTTTTTTTTTTTAATGTTTAGTTCTTGCAGTTTGTTCAGTATTTTTTTTTGTATCTATGGAAATATCTGGCATGAGGTTAGAAGAGATCAGGCCGAATAGGATTTTTCTTGATTGCTGTTTTATTTTTTTTATTTGTTTGGCTATTTTTAGTGTCGTATAATTGAGAGTGACAATGTGTTTTTAATTTAGTGTAAAATTTTGTGTTTTTGTGTGAAGATTGATTTGCATTGAATAGGTGGGTTAATAAGAAGGGTTGGAGAAATTTTGCAAAATTTGGATTTGATGAACGTGATTAAAAATTGGAATTATGATAGGTTATGGGTATTAAAAAAATATGGGCATAAGACTTTCGTTGGCATTGTTTACGATTCGTCAATGTCAAACCTTTTAGTCAAGATTGATGGTTTTTCCTTTGTGAACGTCACCAACGAGCCCTGTTTGGAAAATTTTATTCCCGAAATTCCGAGTCTGTGTTCGCAACATTAAGAGTGCTTATAACAATTGAAGGGTTGTAAGTCTAAAGGGTCTAAGTGCCAAAAAATCAAAAGTCAATATTTTTATCAAAATACAATCTAAGTGGCAAGCTTTATAATATAAAAATGGATTCAAGTGCCTATTTCTTTTAAAACTGTACACACACACAAATAAAGTTGTGGTATAGCCTAAGTGCCAAAGGGCTTTTGCTTTCGTTTTTCTCGTTTATCTCTAAATTATAAAAATGGCACTTAGACCCTTTAGAATTACAACCCTTCAATTTTCGGTCGTAATTATCGTCCCACCAGACAGATAGACTTTGTGTGCTATAGCTAACGCATTCACTATTGAATGTTCTTGTGTCAGTGTCCCAGTGAGACAACCCACCAGTCGAAGTACCGAAAATTTTGCAACCGTCAGTTCTTCAGTTCAAAATGAGCCGTTTAAAAAAATTGGGAATCTCGCAGCTCAGTTAAGATTGTGGCCTCAAGAAATAAAGCCTCTTCATAATTTCAAAGGCCGAACCTTCTCCAACTTGGCTCAGCAAAAATTTTAAGAACATCTTGAATTTTCCAGGTAATATTTATTAACTTCTACATATATTTATACAAACTATAAATCAGGCCAATTTCTACTTTCAAAACCCGGTTCATTAAAACTGTGTGATTTTCTGATGAAAAAAAAGGAAGTGGAATAAGCCGTAATAAATACGAGTCTGCACGGAAAAGTTAAACGTTCGTTGGTCAGCTCTTGCAGACCCATCTTCACTTAATCGTGGAAGGATATATCGCTTTGAAATGTGTCCTTAATAAAGTTTTTGTTGGAGGCCAACGAGCTGGAAGAATCATATTGGTTTTTAATTAATAACAGTTCAAAAAATAGATTTTTTTGAACGTTGAACATGTGCGTTGTGGCGTCACATGACCAAGCTTATAAAATACCAAAAATACACACGTGTTCGACAGCTTTGTGGTCCAGCAGCTGAAATGGAATTGTAGGATATGTTTTAATGATACAAATTTCAAAATGGTTCCTCGAATACAATCAATATATTCCATTCATCAGCTCGCTTTCTTTGATTAAAAAAAGTTAAACACAGACTGTCATGTGGAGAATCGAGTATTAACCTATCGATGGCATGACAGTCTATTTAAAAAAGAATGGATTTATGTTCAATATAAGCAAAAAGCACAAACTTGTTAGAAATTTAGAATGTTTTATTTTTATGTCTCTTAAAACAATCAAAGGACATTTTTTGATAAAAAAAATTATAGGACAATTTATGTTTTTGCCTTGTTTAAATAAAATTAAAGTTTAAAATATGAACAACCCGTTTTGGATATATCGAATTTTAAAAGAACTTTAATTTGATTAATTTTTTGTTTGTTTTGAAATCAAATGTTTCCTTAACATTGTAGAAGCTTCTTATATTTATATTGAATCATAAATGAATCGTAAAAATTAAGCGAGAAAAAATGTCATTAATATTATATCCCATTTCCAGCAAAATACAATTTCGAAAATGATTTTTTAACGTTTGTGTATAAGGTATACCTATCGTTATTTTTGAATACAAGAACAATTTGTATCAACATCCGTTATAAGTGTAAAAACCTGAAAAAGAATGTCTACAATGTGGAATACTTTCATTGCGTGGATTAGTACTTTGCCGTAAGTTAAAAAAATATCAAGCATTTGTTTTTTTCGAAATTTTGAGCTTTTCATATTTCCACTTAATCGATTAGGTCAGTAAGCAAAATTACATCACATTACATCCACTCAAGGCCACTGTGTGGTAAAAAAATAACTGGCGAACGCTACAGGCCCGATAAACGACTTCTGACTGTTGGAATTGGGTGAGCGAGACTTCATGAACATGTGGTTTCAATATGATGGTGCAACCACCGACACAGCACGAGCCACATACCCCTCACACACGCGACGACACACAAATACGCCGACGTAGAAGTACATGCCAAAATCAGCTGTTAAATGGTAGAGTTGTAAAATTTTAAATGAAAAGTGAAAATGACTGAAAAGTATTTGAATTTTAATGCTCCAGAACCACTTTTTTGTGTTGATCAGAGCTTTATTAAATTGTTGCTTAAGGAGATTGAATTTTATTCTTGCTTTTTCAGGCGATTTGCAAATTTTAACAACTAAAACCGAATAACATCGCATAAAAAATTGTTTCGACGAACTAGTTCGGTCCTTTTTACACGCCATGTCGGCATACTACTTCGATTCCCAGAGTTCACACTGCTATGTCGACACATATTCATTTCACACAACCCAAAAACCTTATCGACAATATGCTTCGATGAAGTAGTTCGTGGTGTGTGTTAGGGGTAACAATGTATATTGTGAAGGCAGCGTTTCACAGTGGCGTAATCTCCTGTCTTTGCGATTTGGCATATGTAGCAAGATCGCCCAATTAACCAACCTCAGACTTCTTTCTTTGGGGCTACTTGAAGTCGCGGGCTTATGCGAACAAGCTTCAGAAAATCGCAGGACAATATTCGACTGGAATGCAAACAGTTATCGCCGGAAATCTTAAGGAAAGTGCTGGAAAATGTTATAAGACGGTCACAAATATGCATCATTACGGGCGGCATTCACTTCAAGGATCTTTTCCACTTTAAATCACTTAAATTCATTTTTTTACTAAGTAAAAAAGTAATTCAAATACAAAATGGGATCATTAAGGTTAGGTCAGAAAGAATTGACATCAGTACTAGAATCTGTGTTCAATAATAATTCTTCATCAAGGAGTTATTCGTAGAAAAATATTTACTTTAAAGTAGATTAATCCCGAATGCGGTAGGCGGGGCCATGAATACGCGAAGGTTTCCTGGCCAATCAGTCTGACTTTTTTTGTGCTTAAAACTTTGGAGCCTATTCTCCACATCCATATTAGAGACATTCTTAATGGATGTCCTCTTAAGGACTCTCAACATGCAAACATTAAGGGCAAGTCAACAGAAACGTTTCTTCATTTAAAAAAATATGTAGAATGTAGAAGAGCCTTTATCAATGCCCTTACCAAGTCCATTCTGGAATCACTCATTGCGTTTGGTATAGAAGACTACATCAGTGAGTAAATTATAACCAAGCTCAGTTTTGACCTCTCTTCTATGGCTCCTAGTCATGAATTAAATTCTCGATAAGTTGAGAAGGTGTGGCGTTAAGGTGGTTGTATATGCGGATGACTTAGAACTACTAGTGTCAGGAAAGTTCACCCCTGTATTAGGTGAAATGAGAGAAATGTCTTTAACGAAAGTTAGTAACTGGGCCACGAGTTGTGGATTGGTGCTAACCAAAGCAACACTGAACTGATCCTATTTATTCCCAAAACCTAATATACAGCCCGTCGCTCTACCCCGAATCAACGGCCAAACACTTTTGCTTTCTTCCAGTGCAAAATATATAAGTTGAACTGGAAACTGAATATTGAAGAAAGGGTTAAGAAGGCATGCATAGCTTTCTACGCCTAGCCTGCAATAACACCTTTGGTAAAATCTAGGGTCTTCCAACTAAGATGATCTTGGAGACATTCACAGGCGTTGAGCGATCGATTTTAACGTTTGGTTCGATTGTATGGTGACCAGCGCAGGTTTACTAACTGCATTATATCTAGAAAGATTTTGCCCACCTATACTAAATCTCGAAAACTTTATATGATATGCAGACCTAAGCAAGACATAGCCAGCGGATCGTAGATACCTGTAGTGGACACTGGCCAATAGGAGAACATGCAGCGAAGCTAGGCATTCCTCACAACAGTCACTGGCATAGCACAATCATAGAACAAAGCAGATAGAGCACATTGACGAACTTTCGGAAGGTCAAAGACTTGATCAATTTTCTCTGGGACTAACTTCGGTTACTTCTGTGCCGTGCCCTCCATTTGATTTCTTAAATCTCGAGCTAGCGGACTGTGGTCTTTGACGGAGGCTTACGGATTATGGGGCTGGATTTTCACTCAATCGGATTGGCTTTTGTTTCAGCACCACTCAAAAACCTGCCTATAGCTTGTTACAATGTAAATAGTGGGGTACGACTGAGTAAGTGATATATGTAATTCCCGGATGATTGTGCAGAAGCAAACACACAATAAGAGACATTAAAACCTAGATTGTAGATCCGTTCATATTTTTGTACTTAATTGATACTGGATGGCTCCGTTAGAAAGTCCACAATTTTCCATATCATTTCCATTCAAGGGTTCATACGAGTTATAATATATTTAAATGGCACAATTCAGCGGCAATTGGGCCACAGACTGCCAGTGGTCGCTAGCCATTTCTACCTAAAGTAGATGAACTCAACTATCCGAAATTGTTGCTATCAAAAGTAACGTTTCGTTTTATGTATTAGATAAATGCTAGTTTGTTTATGGTATAAGGTCCTAGTTAACTGCAAGATCAAACAAATTAAACCGTTATTAAATCCTCCGCCATAACGAAATATTTAGCATTGTGAGCTGCAGGCAGCGGTGTGATTTGAAAATTAACAGGTTATAGCTTATCGGCTTTGATTTTATAGCTTTGGTCTTAAGTTGATCACCTTCAATGAATCCGCATCGTCAGGATATAAAGTATTGCTTGGAGTGTAAGGTGTACTCAACAACATTTAAGTCGGTAGTCTATAGTTCCGGGTCTTCGTACCAACTGAGGGTAATTAATATGTCATTAAATATCAATCCCTTAATTCTAGACATTCCTATGTACGGCATAAAAATACAATCATACAAAATCGTGCAATCTAATCTGAACAACACTGACCCACTTTGTTTTTTCACAATTAGATAATTCCAATTCTATTTGATCGGATTGAAACAAAAGAAAACACATCACGTTTTTAATCGACCCAAATTGACTCAAATCTAATTCGTTCACACATTTTTAATTGAACCCAAAACGCATCCCATTCGCTCGCCATCACCATTTCCAGCTCCGGCAGCACATCACTACGATGCTATTAATTATTGATCTAATTTGTTTATAGCTCTCAAGAGTAAAATTTAATTTACCAAATTCCCATCTGTCGTTTTTCGGTTCGATTGTTAGTTGGTGCTGAAATTATATCTGAAGTTTGTGCTGCCTCTAAAACAAATATTATGTACATAAATAAAATATTTATCCAAACTTCAATTAAATGACAGTGTGAAATTCTATATTTCACCCAACTTCACAAACATGTCAAATTTAAATTAAAAATTTATTTTATAAATAGCGGCTTGTGCATATAAAGGACTCTTTTCCGCCCTTTCCCCTTTCGGCATGCTGCATGTGTAAATACACATACAACGCATACAAAATTATGCTGCTCGTTCACACGTGAGTGAGAGTTTTGTAATTTGTCACTTGTTTCAAATATTCTCTATGTTTGATATTGGGTGCAGGAAATTGTGTACTTGAAATCAGAATCATGTTTGTGTTGTTTCTAAAGAAACTTTGGAGCTGATGTAGCAGCAAGGCATATCCTTTCGCACCTCATAACGAATTTGTTTATTTCCCCAGCGATTCAACCTACTAAAAATGTCATGGCGCACAGCATCTCGTTAAATCAAATAAAAATGTTTCATCGCCCGACTTTGCTCCTCTATGGCATAATCATTGAGTCATTCTTTTTTGTTTAATTAAACACACTGACACGACAAGAATAATTTTTTACTCTCAGTTTATGTAAACAAGGAATTATTATCCAACCCCGCCGACCTCGATGTAATGACAAGTTCCAAAATCGTTACCGAGACCCAAGATGGGGGCAAATTCAAATTCATCAATTACTTTCACTTTAGATTTTGTCTAGTGATATTTTGATGACATTTGAGTTGAAAACAAATTTAAAAAATAAAACTAGGCATCAAACGGTCTCCAAGGCATTAATGCTATAGTGATGGTCAGAAACACACATGTGAATGCGTTTTTCCTTTTGTTTTTAATAAACATTGCTGTGTCTAGTACGAGTAATAAGAAAGTAAAATTTATCACAGTAATAAACGGAAATTTACAGCTAGGTTCTACATTTTACTTTCATTCGAAATGGAACTGTAATCGCTACAAAATAAAATTTGGTGTTCCACAATTTACTTTTACCGATATCCATTTCATTTTTTTTCGAAGTGGGAATTGATGCGAATTTTCGTGTTCCAGATTACGATTTAGATGCACTAAGGTCTAGTTGTGTGAACTTAATATTTATTGCGAAATTTTCAGACCAAAAAATATGAAAAAATGAAAAATATCCTTTCCTATTGTATAATAGCGTTGGAACTTGATTTGCGTCCTATCGATGCATCCAATATCTCCGGGAATATTAATTTTTTCAAAAAAAAAATAAAAATATTAGTTCAGATTTTAATGCCTCTTCATTGGTCATTTTATGGAAAGTCAATAAAATCTGATAACACTACCGCTTCTTGGAAGATTTCTAGGTCTAGGTCTATTCATGTTTTTTGTTTTAATATTTTGGCCTCCTGACGTTGCATAGGGAAATTCCAGGAAATTGTAAGACTTATCAACTGGAATGAGAAAACCTATTTCACCATCAGATAGGACAGATATTGTAAATTTTTACTAGACAAGAACAAATCTTAGGCGAAACAATATAAACACTTGCTTGAAGACAGAAGAGATCTGGCCAAAGGGTGATCTAAAGAGTTCTTAGCGTTAAATATATATCTTTAAGCAAAATATTAGCTGTTTTATAAGTGTTTTGAGCTTCGAATATGTGATTCCTTGAGCTCTATGAGCTCAGAATAAAATAACTGAGTAGACAGAGTTGAACGCTTAAGACAAGCATTTAACAGAATTAAATTAAAAAAAAGGTGACAGCTCAGTGATCAGGTGTGTTTCATAAACAACTCAGAGCGTTCAAAGCACACTTGGTTCAGAGGATGTTCAGAACATGGTCGATATGCTCGGAGACTCTGTTCAGAGCTCTTTTTTCTGAACTAAAAAACTATTGACGGTGACCGCCTCACTAACGTTGTTTTCAAAAAATGAATCCAGCGCTGGCCCAAATTCACACTAAACGTTAACTTTTTGTGGATTCATTGTCACATGGTAAACCGCTTATGAGTTGGTCACATACCATACATGACAGTTTTGCTTGTTAAAAAAGCTATTCATTGAAAAATGTGCCTCATCGCTAAAGATGATTTGTCGGCCAAACTTGAGCTCAGTCCCAGTACGGAACATAAGGCATTGTCTATGGCCATGAACATGAACTGTGTAGGCCCAAGTCCCGATGGAAAAATTTGCCAGGTTATAAGGTCTGCGAAAAGCCAAGTTCTTGTGCCGGGCAAGGAACCAACTGCCGATCTTGCGTTATTTTGACATACAAATAGTGTCTGATTGACTACCGATTCGGACGTCGAATTTGGCCACCAAACGTTGAAAAGTCGACTGTGAAGGTCCAACACGTCTACCGAAGTGCAACTTTTATACTAACCAATACTCATTTTGATAATAAAGATTTATCATTTGCTGTTCAATCGTATAACTTCTAACGGAGATTTGGAATCAGTAACTGACTAATAATAGATGTCAACAAAACAAGCTGGACGCCACTGATCGCCAAAACTTTTAAGAAGAACCGGGTGAGTCCAATACATTAAACTTTTTCAACTTCAGTTTCTATATTTAATTTAATTCACAACATTTTATTAATGTGGAAAGAAATGTTCAGATTGTACTATTTTAAGTACAAGAAAATGAAGGTTGCTTTTGTTAGAAACAGTTTTAGAAAAAAACAAACTAAACATTATTTTTCTAAATACAACTCATTTTACTTTTGGCTGTGATACTAAGGACCTAAGCGTAAAGTGAATGTTGTGAATTCTGCCCAAAATGTAAGTTGTTTAGGTATATTTCTCTTAGGAAAACTATTTCCTTCCATCATCGCAAACAGTAACACCTCTGCATTGATTTTTGCATTTTTAATTTTTTTTATTTAAAGCGTGATGATTGATGAATTGACTTTTGACAATCTCTGGATACTGCATTTTTTCCGATTTCAAAATAAAAAATTTTTGATACCCTACTTTATCGATCTTTAAAGGTACCGTAAGTGATTTTTAATATTGATAGAAGGTTTCCTACACAAGTTTCATTCAAAATCAGGAATTATTTTTTTTCTCCAAATGCAAAACAATATATATTTAGTACCTACATGTATGTTTATTGGAAGTAAGATATTGTCAAAATTCTTTTTTGAAAAAAAAAAAATTAGATTTCCATAGCTAAGGGATTTTAATACTTTGTATTGCAAGAACCTTTGTTTATTGAAAAAAGATCATTTTTTTTTATTTATTTTTATTGAGTTAAAAAAAAAACACATTATTTTTTTTAAATTCAAATGAAAATTTCATCACCACTCTGAAAAGTTTAACAGTTTGATGGCATTACTGCTTAAAATATTTGGGTAATACTTTTTTATTTTTTTATTTATTTCTAATAGGCATTTTGAATGGTGTAGGTACAAATTTAAAATTTATTGTTTTTATGCACAAAAAAGGTGCAATTATATGAAAGGGTAATTTCGACGAAATCCTTCTTGAAGTATCACATTAGTGATAATTTTTAATTTTTTGCAAAAACGTGGTGTTGTAATAACACTATAATTAATGATAGTTTTCTTTGTTAATTTTAGTTCGGAAGAAATGCATAATATCATAATGTAATTAAAAAATTCAAACTCTTCTTCTCATGATTTGATTTCGAGTATTACTCTCAAGAAAATTTCGTTTCATATTTCTGATATTCTAAGCTTCATCTTTAATTTCGGCCTGCAAAGAGGAATTTTCCCTGATGCCCTAAAAACGGACATAGTTATACCACTTCATAAAAAGGTAGCACTTCAAGCTTATCGTTCCATATCATTACTTTCAGTTTTTTCAAAAATTCTCAAAAAAGGCATGAAATACAGAATGCTATCTTTTTTAAAGAAAACAAACTTTTTTTAGTGACTACCAATAAGGTTTTATGACTGGTAGCTCTACGGAGGATGCTGTTTTAAAATAACTCTGTGGGGAAATTTATAACAGCTTGAACAATTCTGAGGTACCTTCATCTCTGTTCATTGATATAACTAAGGCTTTTGATACGGTGGATCATGTTAACAACCATCAGAGCTTAGCAGGTTTTCGTTATAGGAAGTAGTGGAATCATGCAGGCAATCATTATTAAGCCTATATCAAAGACAGATATTACACCTTGTGTTAAAAATCATAAACTTTGTATTGTCATTTATAATAAGTCGGTGACCATAGAACCATTTTCGCAGTATCTCAAGATCATAATTGACATGAATAAATAATTGGAAATAATTTTTCGAAGAATATGTCAAAGCAGTATCGTCAGCAAAAGCTGTAATATTACTTTTAAAAGGTTGAACAAAAAGCGAGTTGGCAAAGACCAAAAAAAGGATAAGGCCCAATACGGATCCTTGCGGAACACCAATATACATAAAATCTCTCGGTTTTTTAATTGAGCGAGTAGAAAGTTTCAAATACTTAGGCATACTTATAGATGTACTGATGAGTTGGAAAAACCACACTTCTAACTTTAAAGTTTATCTAAATAAAGTTGTTAGGCAAATCTACCATCTCAATCTGTATTGTAATCAGCCTATCCTAAAATTGGTCTACAATGGTTTATTTAAATCTAAGCTTCAATATGGACATAATATTCCACCACTTAAACACTTATATTTCTATAAAGTATTAAAAATATTTTTTGAAAATTCTGGATCCTTAGATTGTATGGATCTCATAGTTTGCGTGTTAAGGGTATGAATTTGGTTACTGTACCTAACATTAAAAAAAAGCACATTTTTCTCACTTTTATTTGGTTATTGCACCTCGTTTATTTAATAACCTGCCAGAAAATATTAGATGCGAGAGAGTCGAAAGAATATTCTTAAAAAATATTAAGCTTTTGCTATTTTCTTTGAACTATATATGACATAGATAGATTTTCGAATGTACAAGTGTTTGAGAATAAAAAAAATAACTTTAATTACCTTGTTTAGATTTTGCATGATTTTGATTTGCCTTATAATAATTGTTTTATTTGTATAATGTAATATGATCCCAATCAATTGTTTTTTAAGTGTATTTTGTAAATTTAGGGTACATCCAACTCTTGCCTTTGGGCAACAGGATGTTCCTAACTATTTTATTTAAAGTTTAATGCTATTGCTTACTTAATTATTAGTCATAAATTGTAAATATTAGGTGCGTTTTATTATCTACGGATCTATGTGGATCCGGATCTAGAATAATTTTTAACACGTGTTACAAAAACAATTTGGGATCCTGTTCTCTATCTGGATCTATTTTAAGGATCCAAAAATTAGTCCTTTCTCTGGCGAGTAGATGGCTGTTTTATGGTAAAGCAGTTTAAACTACAGTGTAAAGAAAAAAGACAAAAAACATTTGAAAATCAACAAACAAAAGCATAAGGGAGATGAGCATACAAAACAAATGTCACTATGATCTGTATCGTTTTATTTTCAAGAGTTTATCTATATGGATCATTGGCGATAATAAAACGCGGCTAGTGTAGCTTTAAGTCTTCATCTTAAATAAAGTTAAATAAATAAATTAATAAAAAAAAGACCACAATAAATAAATATTACACATGCACAAAGTTCAAATTGACAGTGTGGAATGAATTTTTGCCAAATAATTTTTCACAGCATTGTACGAGTAATATTGTCATATGCTCTACTTGTTATGGAATAGTAAAGTGCATTCTATTTAAATTTCGAAAATCATAATTTTGTGCGTTTCCCCGCAGCAAGAGCGGGAGAAGGGAGAAAATTCGTTAAATCATGAACTACCCGATATGCTTCGTTGCCCCGCTTGTTCTTGTGCTTATGCCCTCTGAAACATGTGCTCAGTGGCCTGATGTTTTGTTAATATTTATTTATGTTTGTTTTTGTTATCCCAAATCGACCAAAACATATTTTCAAATAAGTTTTGAATTTTGTTTTCTTTTTGTTCAAATGAGAGCGCTGTGCGTGTTTTTCATTATGTCAAGTGTTTAACGAGGAGCAAATTGGACGGACACTCTTGGCAAAATTTCAAAAAAATATGCCGGCACCTGGTGTGATGAGCAATACAAGTGGATGAGTTCATGATGCTGCCCTGACGTTTGCTGGATAGGTATTGATTTCAAGAGGGTGGCAATTGAGTACCTTGACCTTTACGGAAATATGTTGGCGTGATTTCATTTGTAATATACCTACATTTTATGAAGTGTTGAGACCAAGAGTAGCTAATTGAATAGACTTTGGTAATAAAAATGTCTATCGGGTGTAAAGCGATCAAATAAAACCATACACAAAAGATTTAATTTAGTCAAAACTAAGAGGTAACAACACGGTTGTAGCTAGCACCTAATGAATGGATGAGCTCCAAGTTTTTCTTTTTTGGATGAACTGAAATTTGTTTGTCATAAAAATCTAACTACATATGAAAATATTATTCAATCAGTGATTGTCAAACTTTTTTAAACTTAATTTATTTATTTCTTGTCTCATATTATAAATTTATTCTTTTTCTAAACTAATTTATTTATTTATTTTTGGCTATAGACATTTTTTCTGTAACTTATTATTTTTGATTCTGTTTATTATCTGAATATAACTTTTTACTTAAATGCTTAAATTTCTTTTAGTTGTTTCTTGTATATTAGGTAGAATGGGAAGTGGGTTTGTGGCGCCAAGGTTGATTTGTCATGCATTCCTCATTGCATGTCCTTTCCAATGTTTTTACTGATTTATGATTGCTTCTCAATCTAGCTCATATTCCACGGGTGGATATAGTGATGGGATTTTACATTCGATGATTAATATATTTAGCAAAAAAAAGAATGGTCTGCAAATTTGCCATATTAACGCGCCGAGTTTGTATCTGAAAATAGATGAGTTCAGGTATCTGTTTGAAGGGTCAAAGGTTGATGTGGTGTGCGTTTCAGAAACTTGGTTTATTCCCAGTGTTAATGACGCACTGTACAGGTTAAATGGGTACAGGCTTATTCGGGCTGATAGAAATAGTAGAGGTGGGGGCACTGCAATTTATCTACGTGAGGGCATAACTTATAAGTTCGATTGCAGGTCCGGAACTGAAAACGAGATGGAATATGTATTTATCAACTTAATATCGGGAGAAGATAACCTACTCTTAGGTGTCGTTTACAGACCTAACCGAAACATAAACATTACCCCACTTTTTACCCTCTTGGAAGATATATCTTTAAATGCTTCAAATGTTGTTTTAGTTGGTGATTTAAATAATAATCTATTAGAAGATCGTTCTCTCATTGAAAATATGAGGACATTTAATTTATTCCCGGTGAATACTTATGTTCCTACACATTTCTCTTCAAATACAAACACACTTTTGGATGTGTTCTTTGTTAGCAACTCAAACAGCGTATTATTTTATGATCAGCTTTCTGCACCGGCTTTTTCCAGGCATGATCTAATATATCTAACTTTTGATTTTGGTGTAGATTATTCTCCTACATCCTATGAGTACCGAGATTTCAATCACATAGACTATGCTGCACTTGAGCAAAATACTCGAAGTATCGAATGGGAAAGATTCTACGGCATAACATCTTCAACCGAGCAAATCGAATTCATTAACAACAATATCGTCAACCTTTCAAGTCCCTCTTGTTACCAAAACTGTTAACAACCATCACCGCTCTTGGTTTACTGATGAAATTCGACAACTTCTGAAACAGCGCAATCTAGCCTATATTCGGTGGAAACGCTTCAAGTTAAACGCGCTTCACAATATGTATCGCGTTCTGCG
Organism: Philhelius festivus; assembly: GCA_963931855.1. Taxonomy (NCBI): domain Eukaryota; kingdom Metazoa; phylum Arthropoda; class Insecta; order Diptera; family Syrphidae; genus Philhelius; species Philhelius festivus. The sequence goes on along the minus strand of OZ007555.1, from coordinate 131,650,195 downwards.
GAACAAAGTTGTATGCAAAATCCGGGTAGCTAAGACGCGAGAATTAGGAGTTGGTAAACAAAACCAAGTTCATGATGATGTTGATGTAAATCTACTCAACCATAACTTTACTACACTGCCGTTTCCGTCTCTGTATGGTGTCTCTTCAGACGATTCGACACATAACTTAGATATTGAATCTTTAGATTTGCAGCAACGACTTTTCCAGTTTTCACGAGTTAAAAGTACTGATGTAGTAGAGAGTATTATTTCTATTAAATCAAATGCTGTTAGGATAGATGGAATTCATCCTGTGTTTGTTAAATAAATTCTTCCAGTTATCCTACCCTTTATTACACATACATTTAACACTATCCTAATGCCAGTGGAAGTTGGCTAATGTAATCACTTTACCCAAAAGTCCCAATAGTAATGAATACAGGCCGATTTCAGTTCTCTCTTTCTTTTCTAAAGTGTTCGAAAAAATTATACAGAAGCAGATTAATGTTCATCTTAGATCCCAAAATATTCTTTCACCGATGCTATCTGGTTTTCGATCTAAGCATAGCTGCGTCACTGCTCTCATTAATGTCGTAGAAGATATCAGACAGGCCCTTGATGAAGACCGTGTCACTTTTTTGGTGCTTCTCGATTTTTCTAAGGCATTTGACACGATAGATCACATTAATCTATGCAATAAGCTCTTGTCGTTATACCAATTTTCTCCTTCTGCAGTGAGCTTGTTGCAATCGCATCTCTGCGATAGAAAATAAGCTGTCTCTGTCGCGAATAAGTTATCTGCTTTTCTTAGTACGACTCGCGGGGTCCCACAGTGCTCAATACTTAGACCTCTTCTCTTCTCGCTTTACATTAATGAACTTCCAAAACAAATATTAACTTCATCGGTTCAAATGTATGCAGACGATGTCCAATTATTCAAAAGTTGTCCCCTCAGTCTCATCGAAGATTGCGCTAACTCTATAAACCTGGATCTGCTTAATATTTTCTCTTGGTCTTTAAGGAATGGGTTGTTTTTAAATCCACAGAAGTCGAAATGTTTAGTTATTAGTAGGAAGCCTCTAGATCTTTCGTATTTTTCCACCATACTCTTAAATAATTCGCCCATTGAATATGTTCAAACTGCAAAAAACCTTGGCATCATTTTTAATAGGACACTAAGTTGGGATACTCACATCAATGCGGCAGTTCGGAAAGTTTATCGTATACTTCGCATGCTAAGACCCACACAATATTTCACGCCATTAAAAACGTGATTGTTGCTGGCAAAAACACTTGTTCTTCCTGTTCTTACCTACGGACGTGAGCTATTCTGCAAAAGTGACGCAGCCAGTAGACGAAAAATGAATGTGGCCTATAATAACATAGTTCGTTATATTTATGACTTGAAAAGGTACGACTACATTTCAAATTTTTCAAGAAGAATTTAAAATTTTTCTGCTTTGACAACTTGTTGCGCTACAGAACCTTAATTTTACTATTTAATGTGATTCAAACACACCAACCTTGTTATCTATTTGACAGATTACGTATTAACTCTTCTTATAGATCGGAACAGCTCATTCATCCTCGTTTTTCTTGCCTGACCTCCGAACGTCAGTTCTTCATCAATGCAATCCGCTTGTGGAACGCCTTACCACGGCATGTTACGAGGGTGCAGGGCATTGAAAACTTTCGTAAAGAGCTAAACATCCACTTTCAATTATATTCTGGCTTATATAACCGTTTTTTTATACTAATTGTTAATTAATTATATCTTAATTTTTTACTGATTCCGTAATATCAGGTATTTGTAAATTCATAATTTATAAACATACATAATGTACATTTTACTTATATAAAATTGTTCTATAATAGTTCTCATTTATTCTTATTTATTCTTAATCTTTCATTTTTCTAAACTGTTTCATATTAAAGCTTATCACTAGTTAATAAGATACTATGTCTTAATGTGTAAGCATTCATCAATAAAGAAATACTAAATACTAAATACATACATACTTATATAGTCTAGAAAAATTAAAATCTTATTCACTTTCCGAAAGCGTTGACATAACAACGGCTTCGCATTATCGAGTGCTGTTACCATAATGTTTAAATTGAGGTTGTGTTCGTCGCCTTCCTTATTTTTATCAACATTTGAACTAACTGATGGAAATTACTGTTAACTGCCAAAATTTCTTGAAAATATCTCGAGCAACGTTGTTCTATAAGAAATGGAATGTTTCTACCCTCTTACAATTTGCGAATCCTGAAGCGATTAGGGAAGTCATGAAAAAAATTGACAGTAATTTTTTTCACGTTTTCTATAAGAACGAGATGAAGACTACGAGTGTGATTTTGAGTATGGATTTTTCTGTGAAAATATTTTTGTATCAATACAGTCGTTGCCAAAATTATTTGCACAGCGTTAAATTAACACAACATCTCTTCATTGAATCTTTATAACTCTTAAAATAAAAAAGATATTGTTAATATTTATTTTTATTAATAATGAATACATATTCTCAAAACGGTACATAAAATATCAAAACCGAACTTCTTACGGTTCATTTTAAAAACATAAAAACAAAAGTGGAAAAATTATTTGCACATTATATTAAACCGGCAAAATTATTTGAATTACTGCATTTAACACCACTAGAGGCCAAAAAGTATTTTTTTTTATAAATGAACCGAAACCTTGTTTTGAAAATAGCATTACCAAGTAAGTTTTGCTTCTTCCTTTTGCCGCAATAACAGCAGCGAGGCGCCTTGGCACTGAGTCTATCAAATTTTGAATTTGTTCTGATGGAACTGAACTCCAAGCTGTTATAAACTCTTCCCAGGTTTCATTTGAAGATCTTCCAATGTCTTGAGGAATTTTTGATGTAACAAAATGTTAAACATTCTCAATGACATTTAGGTCAGGGTTTTGCGGGGGCCATTTTAAAACTTCTTAGTCTACCCCAGATAAAAACAGTTTTATTGTCCGGGGCGTATGTATGGGAACATTATCTTGTTAAAGGATAAAAATATTCCTGATGAATATTAACCATGATAATATGTAGCAAGCTGTGCTATTACATTAAATTGTTGAGCTTTTCTTTTACATTCACTCAACTTGGAAATCATCTCAGTTGTAAATGAAGAAAGCCCTTCTTGAGAGAAAAGTGTTGAGTGCGAAGTTTTCGCTTCAGTTGTTATTTGATTGAGTGTGGATCATCGTGGTACTGTTACTGACTGTAGGGATTGATGACGTGTAGAAGATCGCTTAGGGAGGATAGGAAAGTTGTCAGAGCTTATGTGATCTATCGGTTTTTGTTTTAAAACGGAAACTGTTTTTTGTGGAACATTGAGTGCGAGGGAGAATTTGAAAGCTTTTCTCTAACTTATTGGTACCTGGTTCGACTCAAGGAAGTATGGTCCGTAGATCGGTGATTGCCTTTGCAGTTATTACACTTGAAAATTCTCTCTAATTTACAATCGATAGTTTTATGTGCTCCAGAACAATTAGCACAATATGTATTTACGCTGCAGTTCTTCTCGCCGTATCCGAACATCTGGCAGTTGTGGCATTATGTTATTTAATGTTTTAACCGATTTTGATAATCCCATTTGACTTGGGTACGAAAAGTAGCTCGAATATTTTTACGTAGATAAATCATATAATTTAATTGATCCATTCTCGATATAAATTATATAGAATAAGTCTACGCAAAGCTGGTATGTTTTTTTAATTACTTTTTGATTTCCTTATGATTTAAACCAAGAGAGATAAGTTAATTTTTAAGCACTTTAGTGTCAATTTCATCTAAACTAAACAAAACCACTTTGAATGACTTTTCGTTCTTAAAGTGATATATAAAATATTGGCATTGCTCAGATTTAAGTTTGGCACATATTTTGTTATATGAATCTAGAGACTCGGAAAAGATTTGAATTCCTTTTGAGTTTCTTCACACAGAATAATCATTAATATTGAGACCTTTGCACACAGTGGCGTAGCGAGGCGGGGGCAAAGGGGGCACAGGCCCCGGGCGGCACTTTGCTTGGGGGCGGCAAATTTAAAAATATCTGGGCGGCATTTTGCTGCAATTTTTCCAAATTCGTTAATGTGTCTGAGATGTGTATTGCGCCATAAGGAATTGTGAAGTACAATGATCGACAACGACTCTGATTTCAAATCAGATCACTAAATAATTCTTTCGTTCTATGTGCGTCCTGGTGCAAAACTTTTTCGTTTGCCTTCTTTCGACTACCACTCATGAGCAGCGTTCGAATCTTAATCCAATCGGAGTAAATTTACTTCAATTTTACGAAATAAAATAGATCTACTTCGTTGCTCCGTAAGCTCGTAAGCCTAGAAGTTGAGACAAAAACATTTCGTTTGTTTCGACTGATTCGATGTGAGTTGGCTCATAAGAGTCCATGTATTCGTATATTATTGTATCTTTTATCTAAGGTGTGTTAGTCAGTTGTATTTTTTTCTGCTTTATTTTATCGTAAAATGCAGTAAAAATTGCAAACATACTAGTTAAATACAAAATTAGTTGCAGTTTAACATTTAATTTGTCTGTGTTTCGTGTGTTGTGAAATTTTTTTAAAATTGTATGTACGGGTACAGTACCTACCTACACAAGCGCAAGAGATTTTCATTTAACCCCTTTGGATTGATTACATAAAGTAAGTTAATTGATGATTGATGAAACGAAATACCCAGCTGATGGCTCGGAAATAATCCATTGATTTGCCTGAGTTGAAACTCCTATTTGGCTTTATTAAGAGTGTTTGCTCCATATTTCAAGAACCATAAGTTCCATAAAAAACATTTTCTCACATTTTTGTAAAAAATTGAGTTCTCTACTTTTTACCGAGAAATTTAAAGTTAATAAGTTATTATTAAAAATAGAGAAACGATTTCAAGAAATTTTTTTTTAATAAATTAATCAATAAAAGTTAAATGATTTTTACTTGCGATATATACATAGGTAGGTACTATATTGCAAGTTATGGATTAGTAAAAAAAATCAAACTCGACATTTTGATCAAAATTGACATCGTAATCTCTATGATTACGATGATAGCGAAGTTGAAAAAAGTAGGTCTTGCAATTCTGTCAGTCTGCCCTTTCGGCTGCAGCCTATACGACTCGGTCGATTTTCTTTAAACTTGGTACCTAGCGTTTTTCGGGTATTTTAATACCAAAAATAACGGTAGGTTCCTGTCGTACAATTTTTTTTAGCAAAAAATGAAAATCTTATTTTTCTCAAAAACGTTCCCACAACTTTAAAAAAAAATTCAGTAATTTCTTTACCATTTTATAAAAAAATTCCCAAAAATGGTTATAAATAGTATACCTCCCATAGAACAATTTCTTTGACTTTCGATTTTCTCAAAAACGATTCCACTGATTTAGATCAATTTTTTTACAGAGAATGTTTTCTAAAAGTTTAAAAGTATTGTATACCAAAATTTTCAAAAATCTCGAAAACAAGTTGGTCGATTTTTACTAAACTTGGTACGCAACAGTTTCTTGACATTATCTAGCAGATTTTAAATAAAAATTTTTCATATAACCAAAAATAACGGTACCTCCCATACAAAAGTTTAAAAACCGGCATGGAAAATCTCATTTTTCTCAAAAATGACTCCTACGATTTTGATCAAAATTTTCGTGTGAGTTAACAAACATAAATATGATCTACGATAATATTATTGTAAAAAAAATTTCTATCGTCTAATAAAAGTATCTCTCATGGAACCATTTTTTTTTCGACTATCTCGTTATCTGCTCAACCGATTTTAATGATTTTTTTTAAACAAGAGCTCCTGTTTGAATAATATTGCATATCAAAATTTTCAAAAAATCTAATTTTGGATTAAAAAACAATCAAAATTATTTTTTGAAAATTCGATATTTCAAAAATGGGTGGATAGTTTTTTTTCAAAATTAATCTTTAACTCCGCATTAAAAAGTACTAAAAAATGGCTTACCAATTTTTTTTTAATATTTTCAAAATTTTATATACATAAATGTACATACCTACATATACCTACAATTTCAGATTTTAAAAGATAAAACCAGTTTTGAACACTTTAATTTTGATGGGCTGTTGTGAAATATGTTTAAGTTAAAAATAATCCTTGGCCAATATTTCTGTTTCTTCAATTCCTTATGTATAACAATAATTGAAATAAAAAAATATTATAGGTATAATAATTATTATTATAACTATAAGAATAATAATAATTAAAGGCAGTGAGGGTTGATTTTTTTTTAGAACCGGTTTTATTTTTCAGCAATCATCACCCGATTAGGCACTTCTGTCTACATAATATAATATAAATAAATATAATAAATCTGTGAATACAAAATTAAATTATAACAAGGTAAGTTAAGTAGCTGTTTCACTTTGATGTTTTTTTTAAACAGCAAACAAAATTAAAGGCCCAGAAAAAAATTGCTAGGGGCGGCAAAATTGGCTCTGCCTCGGGCGGAAAAAACCCACGCTACGCCACTGTTTGCACAGATTCTGAATATATTCACATGTTTTGTTTTAAATGTGGAATCAACACTTTATTTTCATTTTGCTCCATAAGCGCACCAGCAGATTCGCCTTTATTGTCTGTGTCAGGATGACACTGCAGGGGTGCATCAATGGCCTTATAAGCAGACATATTAGAAAAATGGACTTTCTTGGATTGATTCACTGAAGATTCAAGATCTTCATCATAACCGGGTCTTTCGCGCTTGGCAATGATTGTTTTTTTTGTTTTGTTTTGCAGGGTTAGATGAATTTTCAGTTATGAATGAGAGCGTGTGGAGAACTGTCTTAATAAAGTTGAATTGAATTGAATTGGTATTCACAAGCCTCTCTTTCTCTCCAATCTTGGAAACATGTTTCTGTCAATTAGAAAAGGTTTTTCTTGTAGCATTTCCTTCGATTTTTCATTCTCTCAAACTGTTATTATTGCAATAAAAAAAAATATTTTTTTCAGAAGTAAAGAATTATACTAAATCTTCCTAAATTTTTCAATACCGTTTTAAGAAATAAAAAATATTAATTTTTGTTACAACAAAATAAACGATACTATACAAAAAACTTGTAAGGTACATACTTTGTCAGTAAGCAACTTTGGCCTACCCATATCAATTCGATTTATCTGTGTAGGAATTAATTCTTTCCTTAAATTATTTTTTCAATAAACGACAAAAAAAGAAATTTTGTATTGTTATTGTGTCTCAATGTCAGCAGCAACACTGCAACACAGTTTTATGATAGGTTTTCAAGCTTCAATAAAACAAATACTTCATTTCACAAAAGAAGGAAAAATTGTCTGTATGCACTTTATTGAGTTTTTATCGAAAAATGATAAATTTTGAATCATAAGTAAAAATTCACTTGATAATTTCATAACACACTAAAGAATATTTTGGTTTGTGGCCAATCGTATCGTCCCATTTCCCACTACGTATCATATAAAAAATTACTATTAGATTGGAAAGGATACATAAAACTTAAGTGGTACCTACATGAAATTGAAAGGATTTTCAAATATCTACCTACCTACAACTACATAGCCCCTAATGTACCAATAGTTAAGGGTTATATCAATAGGCAACAACTTCATTCAAGATTACCAATCCATTAAAAAAATTATTATTTATAATCTCCAAAGGGAAATGTAACTTCTTAAAGCATATTATGTAAGTACATAGAATGTTTTTTTAAAATATATTTTAATTCGGTATACATACATACTTTAATATTTAAATTGTACCCGAAACTGACAGTTAACAACCAAAATCCAAAAATAATAGACATCTCTCACACTGTAGCCCCGAATCCTGGACCAAGCCACAAATACCACCATAATGACCAATCCAGCGTCAATTTAACGACTTACAGAAGTCCTAACTTACCCAACAGACCCACATCTAGGATCTCTCCCTTTAATAACAATAATCATTTCGCTCCATAAAAAGGACATACAAAATAGACCAGCCTATAAAAATGTGTGACTAGGGTAGACAGCCTGTCAATTGAGGCTAGAGCTATGTGCCAAAAGGTCATACCCCCGAATCTGGAACTTGTCAAAATCCTTCTCCCTAATCATAGAAACAAAACAGTGAAACAGTGAAATCCTTCTCATAAAATTTAATGATTTGAAGAAAAAAAATAAAATAAAATGGGAAATTGGAGTATCCCTATCCGTTATCCCTATAATGCCATATCCCGAACTGTGCAGTGCACTCATGTGTAGAAGGATATTTCAACAGATTCGTTTGTTTTTTGTTAATTCATCCTGCCCACTTTTCGTTTGTCAGTCGTGTGACATACATATGAATCTATCCTGACAAGATACAAAAACCAGGACAAGTTTCAAATTACAAAATCACAGGACTCGCTGGAGTATGTTAAATAATTTCTAAATTCTGATGTTTGGGTTCTGGTCGTTGATTGCCATGTGAGTAAACAAAATGCACGAATCCATGCATTTTTTTGTGTGTCTCTGGTTTAATGTGTTTTTCGTTTTGGTGGTTTAAGGATAGGACATACTCGTAGTGTATTTTTTTTTTTCGGTATGAGCTGCTTAATTATTTGTTATTATAGAACGATCACAGCTACTTCAGGAGCAACGTGCATGTGCTGTGCATAGACGAAGTGAAACGCTTGAGAGCTGTTTTGATGGTTTTATATTTGTTTTCGTATGGTCCTTTTTTTGTTTCTCTGAATTTATGTCAATTAGTGTTGGGAATAATTTGGTTCAAGGGCATTTAAATATGATAATATTATTCGAAGAGAATAGAAGTTTAGGGAGATTAATTTACCTTTCTACAATAAAAATAGTTTGTTGCTTTTCTTTATTTGTTGTTTTTTCTTCGATTAATGTTTTGAGTTATTTTATATTATATAATTGTAAAAATTTAAATATGAAAATTAAAACTTAAAAAGATAAATTATAAATTGGCATTTAATTGACTTCCACTTTAAAACGAAATTTATAGAAACTCACCTGTTTCTAAGACTAAGACAATATTTTTTGAGAATAAAAATAATGTACGTTTATTTATGCAATACAAAATTATTAAAATATTTTCTAAGGATCTACGTGTACCTATTAAGGGTTTTTGGAAATAACATATACATAGAGTACTTTATTAAAAATAGTCATAGGTACCTACAACAATATTCCAATCAACAAAACGTAACCCAAGAACCGTGTTTAGCTGTATAAAAGCGCTTTCAGAGCTAAAATTAAAGCTCGTTTAGTTTAGAACATGCTATGCTAGAGAAAACATAGAGCTCACTTGCTACTAATACATTGAGTTTGAGAGCACTTTTGAGTTCCTTAATGTATTAAAAGCACCTTTGACAGGTCTCCTGGCTCTTTTTTTCGAAAAAAGTGGGTCCGGCAATTCTGTCTGTCTGTCTGTATGTCTCTACCTCGATCTACAGCCTAAACCACTGGAGCAATTTTCTTCAAACTCGGTACTTCTAGGTTCTTCCTAGAAAAGAAATTGAACTTTTTTTTATCTTCAAAACTAACGGTACATACACCCGTAACGCGAAAGCTTATTTGTCTCGAAAACGGGTCTAACGATTTTGATAAAAAACAATAATATGCTATTATGGGCATGGACTACATTTTGGTCAGCAAAAATTTTGCGGAAAAATGTACCTGTCGGTACCTGTCATAGAACCGGTTTTTTTCTATTTTCGACTTTCTCATTAACGGCTCTTACTATAAAAATATTTGAAAAAATATTTTTTTGGTTTAAAAAAAAAATGGGCGGTACCAACAATCAAATTTAGAGGCGACTTTAATATTTGAGCGAAATGGACCATTATTTAAAGAGCTCATAAAGTTAACCATACATGTTATGAACTTAATATTCATGTGAACTCTAAATTATAAACCATTTATTGTACGGAACCTAAAAAATAAAATGCAGCATATATGGTCAGTTATATAGAGTCCATTAAATAATGCTTCATTTCGCTCAAATATTAAAGTCGTCTCTTAATTTGATTGTTGTTAAGGCCCAATATCTTCAAAACGTGTGAACGATTATTTTTTTAAATTATTTCCTAAAATCTATATTAATGCATACTTAAAATTAAATTGGCATCCCAAATTTCGTTCTTGAAAATTTTTAAAGAAATTTCTTACATAATAATAAAACGATTTTTGAGCTTTGTTTGCATAAATTCATACTTTTCTTGAAATCAGACGGCAATTTCGAGCATTTGAACATTTTTATCTCATTAAATCCATGTTTTATATTTATAAAATGTATTTTAAATTCCAAGGTACTTTTACATAAGAGCAAGTACGTGCGATCCAGTCGTGCATTTTATTACTACATGTTTTGTATCTTATCCTACTCTCCACTATAAAATCGTGCGCTAATTTCAGTGCCACCAGCAGGATAGTGTTGGTACCACAAAATCACGCTCCATGATAATACTATAGGTTAAATATAACTACAAAGTTATTAGTAATCACAAATCATACTATTAAACACGAAAAAACAGATTATTATTTTTATTGGTAAATTATCTTAGCATCAAAATTTGTCTCAAAACTTCTTTTTATTTACATAAAACATTGAGTAAACGTAATAATTAGAAGCTGTAATACGTTCAACGTTGGGTGATTTCTAAGTGCAATTTTTTTTTTATCAGAAATGTTGATATTGTAGTTTATTTTAACTTAATAAATCAAAGGGCACGGTAGTGCCCAGTCAAGTTCTGGTACTTCACCCTCTTTACAGGAACAAACTCAGGCAATTTTTGACCCCTTCCTATCTTCAGTACCAATAAAATTATAAACTTAAAATTCCGAATATTTGCTAAGCTAGTCAGGCACAGGAGCCTCACCAAATTTCAATTTTCTAGCAGAAGCGGTTGCTGAGATACTCGTATAAGGCCTCAAAAATCACAAAAACCGTAACTGACTGACTAACAGATCATCAAAATTATGGAGCACTTCCCGACATCGTAGAATCTTGTAATTTTGCACAACCGTAGGTCTTGTCATGTAAACAGTTTCGAAAGGTTTTAAGAACTTGATCAGTGAACCCATCAAATTTAAGTCAGTAATCATTAAATAATAAAATTTCTCTATTACATTGTAGCTGTTTCAATATTATTCTATTTTAAATATTCGGTATTAAACCTTCATGAAGTAAGAACTTGGCGTACTTTTAGATCTCAGTACTTTTCACCGCTGACTTGTAACACAAAGGTTTTTGTATAGAAGAACTTGGCTCTTTTTTTAACATTTATGTTTTTGGTCCGATATGAAAATCACAAGAAATAAATTGCGACATGTCGTTTTTCAATAATGAAAACAAAATATGCCCAATGATTGATCTCTGGACAAGACCATTATGGGTGAAAAGAGGGAAGATTGGAAGACATTATGAGACAATCTTTAAACACAATTAAGAAGATAAGATTTAATTAGCTTTTTTTTTTGAAAATACGGATAAGGTTTACTTATGATTTCAAGGTGTTAACTGAGCCAGATGCTTTTAAAAATTTTACAAGAGTAATAATTGGTGCTTGAGTATAATATAGCAATGCGAATATGAACGAAAACTTCAAGTGGTGCCGTAATGCAACTGGGTAGTGCAACAAAGTGCCATCTATATTCTTCTGCGTGCTGGAAGAGCTCGTGCAGCTCCAAATGATGTCAAAATTGCTCGAGTGTAAGCAAGCATTGAGGAAAATCCTGAAACTTCCACCAGGGACCTTCTCAGCAGTTGATAGGATCTAGACGTTCTTTGCAGAATTTTACAGCAGTTACACCTTTTTCCATACCAGATTCATTGCTTCCCAAGTTGAAAGCAAATGAACCACAAGTATGCATTTAGTCTTGCTCGTTGTTTTCAAGAATTGCTCCCAGTTTATTCACAAACTATGCGATGAGGCACATTTTCAACTCAATGGTAACGTGTATAAACAAAATTACAAATATGGAGCATCGAAAATAATTTTCAAACGTCAAATACACTATACGCACAGTATAGTGTGGAATAACCGCAGAAATAATTTTTGGATATTTAATTTCGAAACTATGAATAAGTTGGAGTTAATTTGGATGGCTTTCAATTCCGTGCTATGATTGAAAAATTTTTAAGGCCAGAGGTGGAGAAAAATTCAGGGATGTGGTTCCAACAAGATGGAATCACATAGCTCATCCATCTATTGCTCTACTGAAGAAAGATTTGATGATCGGATATTATCGCGTTCTTCTGATTTTAATTTGGCACTACGTTCGCCTAATAAAACGGCTCTATTTTTTTTCTTTAGGGATATCTTAAAAGTAAGGTGTATGCCAAAGCCAATAAGCCAAGAACTGTGCAAAAGATGGGTACTGAAATTCAAAGAAAATTAATGTATAATGCTTTGGAATTGGAAAGTCAGTTCGAAGCAAACAATCGGCGCCATTTATTTAGTTTATTTCATCAACTAGATTTATACACTTTATATACAATCTTAAAGACTACTGAATAAATATTGTACAGTGCTCTTAAGATTCGCAAAAACAAATACACATACATAATTTAAGTGTTTGGTTCCTTAACCACCAGGATTAAGAAAAGTTGAAATGTATTATGAACAGTTTTAAGAAAAGAAATGACCATCTCAATAGATGTTCATAAAGTCTATAGTTTACTCGGTGGAAAGGTTCACGGAACATATGTATATAGTGAAAAAAAACCCCTAGACGGAGCATACAATAAAAAGACAAAATTAAGGAGCAATCTGAATGTTTTCAATCCTCATAGAGTGGACTTTATAAAATGGATTCCAAATTACGCAGCAATATTCCAAAGGTCCTCTTTACATACGCATAGAAAAGTGACCGCAGAGTAAATGGACCTGTAAATTCTTTTACGACTGACGAAGCCAAGCATAGAGTGTGCCTTGGATACCAAAATATCAAACGAGAGGAGTGAAATTAAGTTTAGAGTCGAAGATAATTCCCGAGTCTTTCTTTTTATTTAGTTACATAATACAAATTCTTTTTGGTATCACACCCTTCAGAAAATCAAGGAAGATCAATTTGTTGAAACAGGAGACAATCATTTAAGGTTTTAATGCAACAGAATATCATCTGCAAACATGAGGCAAAATGCATTTATGATGAAATCAGGGATATCATTGATAAGCAATTGGAATAAAAGGTGTCCCAAGAGACTGCCTTGTGGTACTCCCGAAGTAACTGAAAATATATAATTTTTTCGAACAAACTGAGTTCTGCCTTTTAAATAGGACTCAAACCATTTTAAAATATTAAAATAAACACCAACAGCCATTTCCAAAGTTCCTTGTAACCTCCTTACAGAAAATTCTTAGATTAATTGTTGTGGATTTTCCAGCAACAAATCCATGTTGAAATGGAAAAATGGTTCCATTAAGAGAAGGTAGGTTTATAAAAAACAATTTTTTTTTTTGAAATTTTGAGTTAAGCCATTTTATGAACGAGCTAACTCCGCAAATACGCTTGATCTGTCCCTCACATCTGATCCTGATAAATATGCTTTAATTGTATTAGCATCACGCTACCGCTACCGCATCATATCAGCATTCTCATGCTTCACCAACACAGTTGAAGAAAAATTTATAAAGAGAACCGTTTGCCGATATGAGAATGCTATTTCGGGCGATGAAAACAACTTTTTTCTGGTTTAAACTGGTCACGATAATGACATAGATTCCAGTGCTACTAGTTCCAAAGATAATTCTTGGCACGATTATAAAGAGATTATCAGGTTGGGAGAGTTAAGCTTCGAATGCTATAAAGCAAACTCTACTGAGAATAACCGGAAAAAGTACAGGCAAGCGAGGAATATCATCACTGCTCATATTCGAGGAACAAAGTTCTACATGATCTATGATAAAAATACTATAAAGTCTGAAAAGGTAGGTCTTTAATAAAAATATGAAATACTCTTCTAAGTCATCTCGGTTGCAACACTCGTTCACAATAACACTCCTTCTGGCACCTCGCAAGTTTCCCTGTTTTTCTGCTGTGTAACTGAAACGGCAGCATATGTAAAGCTCATTAGATTCCGATCTTGACAGCATTATACACTCGGGTAGTAACAACCACGTGGAATTAAATGGTTCGAAAATTCTGTCAGCCGAGCGAAATATACCACCCATGCCATTATCCATGAATGCCACTTGCATCAATGGAACTGAAAAGCTTTATATGTATAGTCAGTATGTGTATTAAAGACGATCGCTTATGGAATGATCATATATTCAACACATTCTCTAATCTGGCATCCATTACGGAAACTAATATTTCCTGGATACCTTCGTAAAGTCTCCCGTCTTTAACTGTCTTATCGTTCTTTCTATTAACATTATTCAGTTAAAATGACCAGTTGCTCCCCTCAAAGAACTCGTTTAGCTCATCATTTTACCCTTGAGCCTAACTTCGGCGGACATACCGTCATATAAAGAGGTTCTTTCCTTATAATCTGGAATGCTTTGTACGTCTCGATTTTTCTTCTACTCTTTACCTAAACGCTGGCACTGTATTACACCATAACATTATAACGCTTAAGTGTTTGCAAATAATAAAAAAAAAAAAACATTAATAACACCCCTATTACGATTGTCAATTATCAAATTGATAGTTGATAAACCTTGAAAATTGGGTTACAAAACTCAATTTATTAAAAAACTAATCAATTTTTCTTTTAAATTTTTCAATTTGCTTGTGTTTCGCAATGGTCTGAATCATTCTCAATGATCAAAACTTTAATCAGTTGGGTTTTTAAACTTACATAGTCAAAGTTACAGTAAATTTCACAGTCATTATATAAAAATCGGAATTATTAAAGTTTGACCAAGAAGTAAACGAGTTTTAACTGGTCTAAAAGACTTAGTTTCCCACAATGCATGTAGAACACCATATAATTTGCTAACAAGTCCGTTTATATGGTTGTCCCAAGTCAAGAAGCGATTAAAAGAAATTCCGAAATTCTCAACGCAATCAAGATCAAGAATCATTCGCGATATACGAGTACATAAAGATAAACCTAGATTTTCTTCAGTTTAAAGTAAAGCCATTTAAATGGGCCCAGTTTAAAATTTTCTAAATGTCTACATTGACACTGAAATCTTAATTCTCAATGAGTCCAAGGTGACAGCTTAGGTACAACTGAACGACATCTTCTTATATATGAGAAGAGCAGTTGTCAATTATAGATGGAAGTTCGTTGACGTCAATAGAAAACAAAAGAGGACCAAGTATGGAACCCTGAGGAGCACCGGTAGCATTCTGCTGAAAAATAGACAAACTTTCCCCAACTTGCAAGGCTTGTTTTCTAATTTGTTTTTTTAATATTGAATTTCATTTTAGGCATTAATAAGAACTAAAATATGCTTAGATTTTTTCTTTAAAAATACTTCAGCATTTTAAAAATCCTTAATATCAGTTACGCATTTTGTTTTGTAGATACCTTTAATCAAGGGTAAGCGTCAACAATCCCCAAACAGTTCAGGACCTTTGCTTTTTCGTATTCACAAAGTTAAGAGACAGATTGAAATAAAATACACGACTGGATCGCACGAAGTTGCTATTATTAAAAAGAACTTTGGAATTTAAAATACATTTTATAAAAACAAATGATAAAAATGTTCAAATGCATGGAATTGTCGTGTGATTTCCGGAAAACTATGAATTTATGAACTTATGCAAGCAAAGCTTAAAAATCGTTTTACTATCAAAGTAATCTTTTATATAACAAATTTCTTTAAAATTTTTCGAGAACAAAATTTGGGATCCCAATTTTAAGTATTTAGTAGTACAGATTTTAGGAAATAATTTTTCAAAAAATAATCGTTCTCCCTTTTTCAAGATATTGATTTTTCAAAAAAAGAAAAATTGATTTTTTTTTTTCAAAAAATCCAAAAATTATTTTTTTGAATATTTATATATAAACAATATTATTTTAAGCTCTAGGGGGCTTCTGCTGAAAATTTTTGGTTAAAATCGTTAGACCCGTCGCGTCGATGAGAAATTCGAAAATAAAAAAAGGTTCTATGACAGTTACCGTTAGTAAAATTTTGCCCCAAAATTTTGTTTCACCAAAATGTAGTCCACGCCCTAATTTTATTTTTTATTATATTTTATTATTATTTTATTTTTTTTTATCAAAATCGTTAGAGCCGTTTTCGAGATAAATAAGATTTTGCATTACGAGTGTATGGGGAGCACCGATAGTCTTGGAACTAAAAAAAATGTTTCAGTTTCCCCTCTAGGGAACCACCCAAGACTCTTAACTATCGAGATTGAAGAAAATAGGTTCAGTTGTTTATGGCTCTAGGGAGAGTGTACTAAATTTTCCTTAAAAATTTACAAAAAAAATGTATATGCAAATTGTTAGGATTTAATAAAATACATTTTAAAACGTAATTTAAAAATTTAATCGTGTAACCGTTTTCAAGATATTGAATTATCAAAAACAAATTTGTATTATTTTTTTTTTAATCCAAAAACTTCTTTCGAAGTGATTCGTGTACTTCCTATTTAATTTTTTTATTCCATCCTTTCTAACTTTGATGGAACTCGATTTATTTGTTCCCAAACCGTGTTTCTCTCAAAAAATGATATTTCCTTAAGTTATGATATCTGGATGGACAAAAGTTGTTTAACAATACGAAAATCTTTGATTACTTTTTTATACCTTTATCCATATACTAAAACCTTGTACTCGCAGTTATACTTCTTAATTTAAGTTTTTGTTTTCAGTCAAAAAAAAAATCATTTATTTGAATTAATTTCTGCCAGAAATCAGGCTACCACTTCCCGTATCTTTCGTATGATATCCTTTCCCTGCTTAATAAAAACAAAGGGTCTTACAGAGAAAAGAAGAGCAGATCTCATTGCAAAAACCTCCTAGCTCCTAGGCTTAACGCTGATGCTATATTCACACAAGAACTTGAAGAACTATTTTCATTTCAATTTTGAAAAGAAAAACAATGACCAGAATTAAAAAAACAACAATCCAAACCTCGACTTGTTCCGTAAATATATGTATATATTTTTATAGGTCGCGGATTTAAAATTTCATTAATATCATCTGTTGAACTCGGATATCATGGTGCCATTGCACATTGGAGTATTTCAATGAAAAAGTTTGACCAAAATTTAGTTGCTCTTATTTTAATTTTTGCTTGCGACTGTATAACAGAAATTTTCATACAAGAAACAATAAAATGCAAAATACGGCCGCGAACAAACTTACCGTCTTCATGACAAATCAACAATGAATTACTGTTGAATAAAATTTATTTATTTAAAATTTATAACTAATATATATTATGTTTTAGTCGATTTTCTTAAAACATGGAAAACTTTCGCTAGTTTTTCTTTTTTTTTTTCATTATTCGACTAAAAATTGAAAAGAACATTGAATAGAAAAAAATAACTAAGTTAGTACTTAAAATCAAGTATAATTAAATTAGTCATAAATTAGTCATGAAAACTTGAATCTCAGTTTTCCAATTCAATCACTTGCAGGATTTCCACCATATTTATTTCAAAAGTGAACTCGACATTCGATATTTTCTAAACGGATACTATTATTTGTTACTGTAATTGATAATTTCTTTCCAATATGAAAAATTAGAAGGTTTATTGTTTCTTAGCGCCTAAGATTCATATTATATATAGTATATTATATATACTATACTATATTATATATAGTATATTATATATTGTATAGTTTCTTCAGACACTAATTCAAAAGTATCCAATATTACTTTGATGTGTCGTTTTTATTTGGTTGGGTCAGCAGACGAAGTATCAAACAATTTTAATACTGAAAGGTAACCATCGGACTTTATTTTGCAATTTATAAACTGGAAAAACTATTTTGGGTTAGAGGATAAGATCAATCTACATTTCGCCGCCTGAGTACTTAAATACCCCATATCCAAAAAAATTATTTCCCAGAAATCGAATTTTAAGGTTTGAAAAATAATTTCCTTACTTTCTCCTTGAGAAATATGATGTTTGAATTTTTATATACATTTTTTGAAAATATCTTTGTTGTAATTTGAAGACAAGAAGTCAAAAACTGTAATGGTTATTTAAAAAAAAATAAAAGTATGAAAAAAGTCAGAAATGGATATAGGACCCTCTCACATACGAATGCGAAATCGATGAAAACCAAATTGAAAATTTCCTATGGATAAAGGACTTTTGTGCTCTGGACATTCGAAAATCAACAAAAGCAAAAATAGTAAAAAAAAATAAAAATTTCTAGCATTATCAATTTTTATAATTTTACTTTGAGTGATAAAAACATAAAACAAAAAGAGGCTGGGTGCGACCCACACTGATAACTTCCCATTTGTAGTCTTGAAAACTTTTAATTTAGATAAAAACATATTGTGACGTTTTCTTCAATTTTACCATAGCTATCGTATTAATGTAATTTGAATATGTAGGACTAGGGTACAACTGAACAACCTTATTCATATACGTATGTACAGTACATACATTCTTCTAAAAACTAAGTTGATAATAAAATTATAAAATTATGTATTATATTATAGAAATTACTTTATTATTTCGGTTCCAAACATTTTAATTGAAAAAAATTTAAAAACGAAATATTCAAATATAAAAGATATGGTTTGGTTATTGATGGAATGGTACTTACAAAATATATCCGCTCTAAAACAAGATATATGTCAAATATAAACCATTTGTTAGAAATTGTATTATGTATAAAATTAAATAATGGCAAAGTCAATATCATTGCTCGTTCTCAAGATATTCTAGTCGAAAAACAAATATTTTAGTAGATTTTTTTTATATTTTTGTTAAAACTGTCAATTCGATACTTGTCAAAATTTAACCATATGTTAATAATTATATTATGTCGATACCTTCCCGTAAGAATGTACTAAGCGACACTTTTTTCGAAAATGACTTTTTGATGAGGAAATGAGGTTTTGCCAACCTATTATGCATGAAAAGGAAACTAGAGTACAAATAAAAAAATTTATCAACTGCCATGTTTTCTCATTAAAATAATGTTGCCCCCTGAAATTTGTATTATCCGCCAAAAAAATTAATTTTGTTAGATGTCACTTAGTTTAACCAAAATTGCCTTTTAGCACACTATGATTCAACTAGAACTTTCTTCTTTTTTTTTTCGTTTCCTGAACAATTTTAGAAATGTTGCTTAGTATACATACATTTTTACAGGAAGGTATCGATGTATAAAACAACATACTTTAGAAGGCACTATCGGTGTTCATTCCCAAGAAATTCGAATTGAAATACAATTTTAACTAGTTTTCACTAGAATTTTTAATAGTTTTTTTATTTAAAAAAAAAACTATTAAATCAATATTTGTCAACATTTTACCAATTGTAAAAAATTATACTATGTATAAAATAAACTAAATTAGAAGTCAATATCACTACTAGTTCTCGAGAAATTTGAGTCGAAAAACAATTTTTACCAATTTTCAATAGAATTTTATATAGTTTTTTAATTTTTGTAAAAAAGCCGTTAACTGATTTTTTTGAAATGTTCACCAGTTGTCAAACACATTATTTTTCGTAAAATAAAATTATTTTGAGTTTTAAATTGTTTTCCGTTCTTAGAATATCTGGGTTATGAAATTTTTTTTTTCAGTATTTTTTATTTAAAAAAATAACGGTATGTTCATTTTTTTTCCAAATTCATACCAAATCTGTATGACCTTATAATGAGTACATTAAATTTTATTTGAAATCAATGGCATTATTTTTTCGTGAGTTATTTGAAACTAACCAAAATTTTTACTTTTTTTTTTAAACCGTTATAGTGAAAAAACTACTCTCTGAATTTTAATAAACGCCCTTTCAGCCTCTTTCGAAGTTATTATCTATTAAACAAAATTTATTTGAAGTCGATATCTTTACTCGTTCTTGAGATATCGACGACGAAAAATGGTACCAGAACGTACGGACGTACGAACGTACGAACGTACGAACGTACGAACGTACGTACACACACACACACAGACATCTCTCTAAAAATGATTGATATAGCCTCTAGGGACCTTGAAACGATAAATGTCAAAAATTCCAATTTGACAAATCGGACCGATTACAATAACTCCCTTTGGGAAGTTAAAAAGCAATATTAGATAATTTAGTGGCTATGCCTTCCTCTATACCACATTGGATTACTTTTAACACTTTTTTAACACTTAATTATGAAAAATACTGAAAACATGAACTTTAAAATTTTGTAGAAAAATACATTCAATTTTATTCGGAAAATACTTCAACATTCGTAAGAGTAAGTTTTGGTATTTTTTCACACTTTTTTATTAATTAGTTTTTTTTTTAATTTTTTGTTTTATCCATTTTAGTAAAAAAAAAAAAAAATTAAAATGCAATAGGAAATTTAAGCACTAAGCGTTTGTTTTTCAAACTTGTATACAAAAATTGCCCCACCTGGTAGCCATTTTGGATATACGGCAAATAAGCATGAAAGGAACACAAAAATTTGTGATCTATGGAGCAAAAGTGCTTTCTGTAACTTCATTAATAATAAAGATAGAGCAACGGAGATAGCGCCAAACGATAGAGAATATTCGAATTAGTATAATTGCGTCTTTAACTCAATTTCCCGAAAAAGTCAGGCGGCGATTTGATGAAGGTATCTTTAGTAAAAGGATTGATATAAAGCGGAAAATTTAATATAAACTAATGTGGTGCTGGACGAATCAGAGCTAGACTTGGACTTTAGAATTGTTTGCCAAAGTTTGTTACGTTTGTTGCGGAGAGACTGAATAAGGTTTTTTTGCGAAAGCATTGGGATTGATTGGGAACAACACTCAAATATAGGTATTCAAATATTTATCCAAAGTTTATCCTACTATAAGATCGTTTAATTAGTCAAAATTTACTTAATGGAAATTAAATTAACGTTGCGATAAAACATCGGGGTTGGTATTATTGCTTACGTAAGCAAAGATGATTGAGATAAGATAGGAATGGAGTTTAGTAAGATGATTGCTTTTTGTAACAACACTATTATTGGCAGTAGAGCTAAAAATTAAATCTAGTTGTCTACCTAAGTTATTTTTAACATTACTCATCTGTACGAGGCCAGAAACTTAAATGCTGTTGGTAAATAAAATGTATTTTTCTGAAAAAGCATTACTTGAAATGAAATGTGTCTATCGTCAGAATAATTCCAAACTAAACGTGAAGTCATCCTCAGGATTAGCTTATTCAATCACATAGTAAACAGCATTCAAAAAAAACACTCGTACTCACTTGTGGGTTGAGTTGGAGTAATGTTGCAACATAAAATATAAAGACCACGTTTAGTCATGTAATAGAGCCGATAAAACAACACGACCTGATGGGCCATTTACATTTTAGGTAGAAGTTTTAGGGGCATCCTTGCTGAAACACAGCAAATTTAGAAGTAAAAAGCTGTTAACTTGCAATATATTGGGAAAGGTTAGTTTCATTTAAGGCAAATAAATTATATGGAAGCTTTTGAGAGTATGTAAAGATAAATCAGACCAAAAACATAAATGTCAACAAAAAGAGCCAAGTTCTTCTATACAAAAACCTTTGTGTAACAAGTCAGCCGTGAAAAGTACTGAGATCTAAAAGTACGCCAAGTTCTTACTTCATGAAGGTTCAATACCGAATATTTAAAGTAGAATAATATTGAAACAGCTACAATGTAATAGAGAAATTTTATTATTTAATGATTACTGACTAAAATTTAATTGGTTCACTGGTCATGTTTTTAAAACCTTTCGGGTCCTTATTCGGAATTCCCCCACCCCCTGGTTTCCAGAAAAGTATAAATTTATGCAAATAAACTTTAAAAAATCGTTTTGTTATTAAATACATTTTTTATATAAGAAATTTCTCTAAAAGTTTTCAAGAAAAAAATGTGGGATGCGAATTTTAAGTATTAAATTATATTGATTTTAGGAAATAATTTCAAAAAATAATCGTTCATAGGTTTTGAAGATATTGATTTAAATTTTTTTTTTCAAAAAAACCCAACAAATATTTTTTCCAATATTTTTATATACAATATTATTTTAAACTTAAGGGGACTCCTGCTGAAAATTTTGGGTTAAAATCCTTAGAGCCGTTAATGAAAAAGTCGAAAATCAAAAAAACGGGTCTATGGCAGGTACCCCTAATAACATTTTGCCCCAAAATTTTTTTTGACAAAAATTTAGTCCATGTCCATAATATCACACTTAATTTTTTTTATCAAAATCGTTAGAGCCGTTTTCGAGATAAATAAGGTTTTGCATAACGGGTGTATGGGGGGTACCCTTAGTTTTGGAGCTAAAAAAAAAATTTCAATTTTTCCTCTAGGGAATCACCGAAGACTCTTAACTACCGAGATTGAAAGAAATAGGTCCAGTGGTTTAGGCTGTAGTGAGAGGTACAGACATACAGACACACTGAAACATGTTTTTTGTGTACTAAATTTTCCTTAAAATTTTTATAAAAAAAATTGATATGCAAATTGTTAGTATTTAATAAAATACATTTTAAAACGTCATTTAAAAATTTAATCGTGCATCGGTTTTCAAGATATTGAATTTTCAAAAAAAAAATTGTATTATTTTTTTAAAAATCCAAAAACTATTTTTTCGAAAAAATTTTTAGTTTATATTTTTTCAAATGCAAAGCAGCTCCTGTGTAAAAATTTTGGTTAAAATCGTTAGAGCCATTGGTGAGAAATTCGAAAATGAAAAAAACCGTTCTATGACAGGTACCCCTAATAACATTTCCCCCCAAATTTTTTTTTCACCAAAATATAGTCCATGTCTATAATATCACACCTAATTTTTTTTATCAAAATCGTTAGAGCCGTTTTCAAGATAAATAAGATTTTGCATTACGGGTGTATGGGGGGTACCGTTAGTTTTGGAGCTAAAAAAAAATTTCAATTTATCCTCTAGGGAATCACCGAAGACCCTTAACTACCGAGTTTGAAGAAAATACCTCCAATAGTTTAGGCTGTAGTTCGAGGTACAGACATACAGACATACACACAGACAGACAGAATTGTCGGACCCACTTTTTTCGTCTTCGCTATCATCGTAATGTCAACTTTGATCAAAATCTTGAGTTCGATTTTTTTTCCAAATGCAGAACTTGCCCTATAGTACCTATATCGCAAGTAAAAAATTTAATTCATAAGTTAGTTGGTAGATGGGAAATTTTTAAGCTTGTTTTGACTACATAATTATTTAATTATTAACGAAAGCTTTCAAATCTAGTTTTTAAATCATAAGATTATCACGCTAGCTTATAAATTATCCATTTCATAATTTTTCTAATCAGCATTTATCCATTAACTTATGAATTAAATTTTTTTTAATTCATAAGTCACTAAGTTGGTTTTGAATTAAATTTTTTTAATTCATAAGTCACTGACTTGCTGATGATTTGAATTTTTTTAATTCATAAGTCACTTACTTGCTCATGACTTGAATTTTTTTAATTCCTAAGTCACTTAGTAGCTTGGAAATTAAAATTTTTTAATTCATAAGTCACTTACTTGCCCATGACTTAAATTTTTTTAATTCATAAGTCACTTAGTAGGTTCTGAATTAATTTTTTTTAATTCATAAGTCACTAAGAAGCTTATGATTTAATTTTTTTTAATTCACAAGTCACCAACTGACTTGTGAATTAATTTTTTTTTAATTCATAAGTCAGTTCGTAGCTGCTGAATTATATTTTTTTTTAATTCATAAGTCACTCACTAGCTTGTGAATTAAAGCCAAGCTTAAGCTAACAAGTGACTTAAGCTTTTGCAACCCTGCCGTGTACACACACAACTTAATTGTCAGCTCATTTGTAGATAATTGTCAGGTCTTACAATATTGTAAGATCTACCAATCGTGTACACTTAGCTTAGGTGAGATGAGCCAGGTTAAATTTTATGTTTCGTTTAACGTAGTCTTTTTGATTACTATGTTTGTGAAATTCTTATAGTTCAATAGCCGAAGTGCCCTCACTTTCAATTATTACACTTTTTAAATCTTAAAACACTCTTGGCCACCACCTCCTTCGTAAACAGATCAAGCGGGTCTATTGAAAGGAAAATTTCTAGGGCTACCATTGGTCTAGTTCTAATAGCATTGGTTATGCTAATACACGCAAGTCTTTGAATTTGTGTAATGTTTTTTAGATTGGTTCATTATACCTAAGGTTGGCGACTAGACCAATTCGTAGGTTAGAATTGGCGTTAATTTGGCTGTGTACATTTAATAAATGGTTCGGGGCTGACACCCCATATTTTACCAAAAAATTCCCCTGCAATAGAATATTTAAGTTTCAAATTATTCTTAGACTTTGTTTTAAGCTTACTAAATGTTTAGATTTAAGATATATTCATATACTTTTTATTTTAGATTTAAGACATATGTTGTAGATTAAATGCCTTGTATTAAGCTTTATAATAATAATAATATATACTTGGTACTATATGACCTCAGATATGAGTGTACGTTAGAAGTGTACCAATAGCCCAACGCTATATTTCAAAATTGGTCCTTCTCCTTCCTCATTCATTTGTGAAAATACAACTATGTTGGACAGGAAACAGGATATCCCTGAATTCGTTCATAATATCTTAGGGAGTGATTCTTGGGTATATTTTAAGACAAAAACCGTTTTACAGTAAGGGCCTATCTCTAGTTTTTATATCATATATCGGAGACTTAGGAGAAGGCTTACTTTGGTATACCCTGATCCCTGACCCATGTTAACAGTGATTGTGCTGTTAGTACTAATGATAGAAACTTCATTTATTGGTTTTAGAAGAAATATCAGCCTTTGTAATTGAGTTTAAGCAAATTTTTTATCTCATTTTGGTCTTGAGATATCCAGTTTCTAGCATGTTCAGTTTTTCATGCAAATGACAATTTTTTGATTTTGGTCTGAATTTTCTCCAGAAAATGCGTAATAAACATATCGTTTCACTATTTGTTTTCAATGAACATAATAATACTAAAAATAAAACTCAAACACAAGTTTGCGGAAAAACCAATAGATCTTATGATACTTGGGGAAAACTTAAACATATAAAATTAAATTATGTTCTCAAATGTATATAAATAAATACTTAGCATTTCAATAAAAACTTTCTTTTATAAAAAAACTGAAAACATTTGTATATAAGAAATTAATTAGTAATAAAAATCCAGAAATCAAACAGTATTATATGTATTTGTTGACCTCAAACTCTCTTAGGAATTGTCTTAGTAATATGAGAATTTCTCTGATAACATTCATTATTTTCATATAATATATAATAATAAAAAATCTAAAATGCCCCACTGTGAACTAACTTTATGGTTCCTATACACAAAAAGATGCCAAAACAATAAAAGTTTTCATCGCAAGCAGCTATACTGTTTTGTTAATGCACGCTCTTCTATATCCATTGCATCCTTTTTGGTTTCATCAACTTTGCGAATAGTTTCTAGGCATCCCCAATCCTTGCATCCAAAAAATAAAAGAAAATAAACATTAAAATATACAAGTGAAATTGTTTTTTGCAGGGGCCATTTTCGACGTGCTGCTGTGCTTGCTGAAACCTGGAACGCTCTCCAAGCAAAAAAGCCATTGTTTGCATATCCTTTTCATATCCATACATATACTGGTTTTCGTTTTTCTCTATATAAAAACATTTTATTAATTTGTTGAAGATTTATATAGAAATGAAGGGAGTCGTAAAAAAGTGCTGATGTGGTTTTGCATAACATGAGTTTGAGTGGAAAAGCCGCATTTCACTATATCCATCCAGCCTTCACCCATCTTCGTTGGAAAAACAAATTTTAATAAAACAAAAATGCAATCTGTGAGGTTGTAATTTTTTTTTTAATTTTATTTTTAGTGAATTTTGAAACAAAATAATTTGCTTTTAGAGATTTGCTCTAGATTGGATTTCTTTCTACTAATAAAGGTCGGCGTTAGAACTTAGCATTTTAACTGGGGTTTCAGTTAGTTTTATGATATAAAGTGGTTCACCGCTTCAGTTTGTTTTTGTTTAATTTGCTTTTTCTACATATGAACATGCTTTTCCTAACTACAATATTTTTTGAGTGTTAATGTTTTATTTGAGGAATACAGAAAACCTCACCAGTGTTTTATTTAAAATAAATATTTGTGTTTGTAATTCATTTACAAACTGAAATGTAAAGTACATGACTTCATTTTGTTTTCTTGCTTTCATGTCCACAGTTGGACAGGAACCTACAATTAAAAAAAAAAGATTTAAAAGAAAAATCTATATGAACCGACACACATTTTTCTTGAAGGATTTCTTCAGAATGTTAACTTCTTAGTTTTTGATGTATATTAATTTAAACGTATAAAAATATGATTTTTTTTTAATATTTTATAGTTATTTATACTTCTGATAAACAAGCATGTCAGTCCTCTATGGGAATCAAGAATTGTTTCATTTTCTCAAAAACGACTGCTAGAATATTGATAAGAAAATGTACTAACTGCACCTACTAGAGCTCTTGATTCAAGAGTGTTTATAGTTACGCGTGCATTCGTGTCACGTGGACACGTGCACTAAACATTTGTGTACACATGTAAATAAAAACAAACTTTTAATTATTAAAACGGTGCTACTTTTTTTTTAAATTTAATTCATCTTACGAGGATTTAGCGCAACACACCAGATGTCAGAAAACAGTAGAACCAATGGACATCTTTTGGACAATAGAGAATAAAGTCGAAGTCTTCGGAAGAAGACCAAGGTGGGTTTGTATTTGCATCGATTTCAAGCCGCTTTGAAGCAAAACCGCTAGCATTTGGCGAAGAAAACCATTCTGTTCCGCTAGGAAAACACCCAGGTATACAAGTCCGTAGTCGTATTGACAAAATTGGATGACTTACGTCACGAAGTTCTCCATCATCCAGCTGATTAAGCTCCCTGCGACTATTTCTTAATTCCAAATATGAAGAAATGGCTTGGATGTAATAAATAGATTTACGTCAAATGAAGAGGTCATCGTTGAAACAAACTCTTATTCAAAGGAAATCGTATTGTTTTGAGGGTTTCGATAAAAAATGAGACTTTAAATGTTTTTATGCCCAAAAGAGTGTTTCATATTTATTTTTTTCAGGGACTTTTTGAATCAATTTTTTAATGATTCCTTGATTCCTAGCCGGTTAAAGATTGTAAGCACTTTTTTGGTTGATGGTATTCATACTAGTTTCCACCATTTCTTATCAAGCAATATTTAACGGCAAGGTCCAGAACAAGTTCGTCTTCATTGGAAATAACATTGAATCTCGTTTACTTAAATGAAGCAGATGAGTTGGCTACGCAAATAGTCACATCAAGAATAAGGCGAAATTACCTGTAATTTAGGCAATGAAGACGGAAATACTTGTTTGGATTGACAGCTGTCAAAAAAGTTAAGTTGTGTCTCTGTGTTGCTCCTCTTAAAATTGATTTTTTTTGATATATAATTATTAAAAAATAAATTAAAGTGCGGTCATTTTAATCGCTTATATCTATTCAACTCTGCAAAATAAAATTTGCTTGCTTTTTGGAAAGAGGTATGGTTTATATTTACTAAAACGATCAACCACCCCTTGCAAAAGAGAAACCGCTTTATATGAGCTCTAAGCGCAAAATATCAGAAACCTCACCGGAGACTGTTAAACTTAATAAACGTTACACAACCACTGAAACATCTTTTAACATGGCAGTTGGAAATATGAATATTGAGGAGTTGAAATTGCTTTTAGATAATTGCATTTCATCAAAACTAAAAGACATTGCTACGAAACAAGATGTCCTAACTGTCTCAACTGAAATTCAACTTCTTCGCTCTCAAAATTCTCATCTCGTTAACCGTTTGTCTGAAATGGAAAACTATTGCCAGGTTCTTGAACGGCAACTCGACATACTCGTACGCAATTCAAATGAAAACACTGTTGTTGTGCGTTTTCCGGCTGCTGATAAAACCAATAATGTTGAATTTGCCAAACAAACATGCATGGGTCTTATCCAGCTACAAGAAGACGCAGTTTTGCCAATTAAGACTGCACAAGAATACACAAACCACCACACAAACAAGTCGACTGTTGTTCTAAACTTTCATCCCGGTGACACTGCGAGCAAAATACTTGACGCCACTGCACAACTTAAAGGCTCTGGAATCGTAGTTCATCGTGAACAGTCACTCGTAAGCCGCCAAAAAAGAAAAACACTCTACGAAATCAAAATGAAACTTCTTCAACTCTCACCAACCGCAAAAATTACAATCAAAGGCGTAAAACTCGAAATAAATGGAAAAATGTTTGATTTTAATTTTATAAAAGGCATGCTAATCAAAACAAACGAACAATTGTCACTTATCAAAAATGTGTTTGGAGATGCCGGCTTACCATTGACGTATTACTGGCTGAACACAATAGAATGCTGCAACTGGAGCTGCAGCTGCAACTGGAAGAGCTGTCAAAAAGTGTCGTACGTACTTGTTTTTATGTGCCCACAATGAGGCTGTACAGCTTTCATTGTTTTGTTGTCATTTGTTGGGTCAGGTGTTGAATCTTTGGCAAATTGTAAATATTTTAAGTAATTGAAACTATAAAATGGACACTGAAATTGAAGATTTTCGTCCATTATTTTAATTAAAATTTAACCACGAAATCACAATACAACAAAACAACACTTAAAATCACATACAGATATATAAAATTTGAAATGTCAAAAATGCTGCACGAAAAAGTTAAAAGTTCGCCAACTCTTGCAGCACCGACTGCAGCACCGACTGCAGTTGCGTTGTGTTGTGTTCGTAACATTGAATTTACGTGTATTGAATATTTTGACAGCTATTCCAGTTGCAGCTCCAGTTGCAGCTCCGTCTCCATTGTGTTCAGCCAGTTATATATGGACTGCTAGTCGTATGAAATTTCTATACAAACATTTCAATGAAATGGTTCAACCTCTCCCTACCGACATTAGAGCTGTTGGTGCAAAAGTGGTAAAAATAAATATTAATTCCAGAGGCCATCTCTTGGTTCCTGGCCTGAACTACTATTTTTGCCATAGAAACTATAGCCATCTATCTCAATTTGAACTTTACATTTTAACGTTATCCAAGACAAAATAATAACAATAAATTAAAGGGTGTTCAGCGAAATTTGTGAACACGCGAGAGCAAAGCATTTAGTTTAATGAAAACTGCTTTACGGCGGATATTGTCTTCTAGGGCCTGAATTGCTTGGCGATTGTTGCTGTAAGGTTTTGACAGGTAACCTTATAAAAATGTAGAACCAGTTCTTCGTAAATTTATATTTATATTTTAAAATGGAAATGGCATTTTGTCATTATATTTATCTAACTATAAGTGAATTTGCTATTATTTCAAAAAAATCTCCTATCTACATAAATGTAAGTAGAACCATATGAACTTTTTAATTTATCTTTTCATGTTGAATCGCATCCATTTTTTACTAGATAGTTTTCATCATGATTTGAACACAATGTTCACAATAAATCGAAATGAAAAGTTGAAAGTTTTATTTGTGTTAAACAATAACACCCATATTAATAAAAAACACTTATTCCTTCTATAGTCCACTGTCTTACTAAACTATAGAATAGGAGTTTAGTCCTGGCTTAAATATTTATATTAATAAAAACAAAATGTTCCCGGAATAGTAAAATGACGTTTACCAAAAATCCTTTTAAGAAAATCTTCTACAAAAGTAAGCAATCTCTTTTTTTATATTCTGTGGCTACCTAAATTGATTGTCAATCGCTTGTGTCTGACTGTGGACATTTCTATTTCTTATTCCTTCGCTAAACCTAATTAGTAAACGTCACTTAACAGAAAATTTGTTTTATTAATGAAATTTCGTACTTAGTCCAGGACTTAACGATAAACCTCCACTAAACCATCTTTATTAATATGGGTGTAAGGTGTTTACAAATTGATATAAATCTATGATAAATGCTATTATGACTCTTAAATCGGCAAATAAAGCATGAAAATAGCCCTCAAGTTTTTATTTAATAATAAACTTAAACAATTCTCGCTCAACACCCTTTACAAACTCAATTATGCCAAAAATTGATATATCAAATACCAAAACCAAAAGTTACACTATGTTTTCCGAGTTTGCACCAAGAGCGCTAGTTCCGTATAGTTTTAGGATGAACCATCTTGAAGTTGGGCTCTGGCAGTCCATGTATAATAAGTCAATGCGGCTTACAATACTTTGACAACTCTCATCCGATAGCAACGCCATCTCAACGTCAACAACCGAGTGGTGGTCAACGAAGTAGAAGTCATCAGATGTAGGGAAGTGTTGCCGTCTGTCAAACTAAGAATAATCTATTAAATATAAATGTTTTGTCTTATAATTGTTCTGGTCTGAAAAACAAACTGGTTGTTCCAGATTTTTTTAAATTTATTCTCAATTATGATATTATTATTTTAATAGAAACTTTTGTAGAAGAGGATCAAGAATCCCAGTTGTTAAACTATTTTAAAAATTATTTCATTAAATGTATTCCTGCAGTCAGAAATAGTACTTTTGGTAGAGCGAGTGGAGGAATATTGTGTGCAGTAAAATGTAATCTTAAAAATGTTGTCAATTTTAAAACTTTGAGTGGAAAATTAGTCATTGATATACTTAACAGGCATGATCACTACTATATAATACCTTTATATTTAAATTGTAATAACTGGAATCACGATTTCTCAGAACTGCAAAATTTCTTAAATTTAATTAACTCATCTAATATAATGCTACTTGGTGACCTTAATGCAAGAATAGGAATATACCAAAATCCAAACGATTTAGTTGCAAGTCATCCTGGATAAAACCGTAAATAGTTGTGGAAGGCGTCTTTTAGGTATATTTGAAGATTACGGATTTGTTGTTATGAATGGTGTAAGTAAAGGGGACATTAACGGTGAATTTACCTTTGTTACAGAACGCGGTTGTTCTGTCATTGATTATTGCGTGCTAAAAGGTTCTTGGTTTGACGTTCTTGCGGACTTTCAGGTGCTTACAGAGACATTCTCTTCTCATATGCCTGTTAAAACAGTTTTACAGTTTTCTGAGTTAGCTCCGCAATCTACAGGTTTAAAAATTCAAAAACTTAAATGGAATGATAACTATCTTGATGTATATAAACGTAAGCTTTTCGATGAAACCAATCTCTGTCCCACTCTTCAAAATCTTTCAAGCGAACAAATAATGAATATTTTGCATGATATAATCAAAAAATCCTCTCCAAAGAACAAAAGCATTACTAAGGAGTTTAAGGAAGAATGGTACGACTGGCAATGCGTTAGATATAGACAAAAATCCTTCTCTCTACTGAATCTTTTCCGCAAAACAAATAGTACTTTTTTTAGGAAGCTTTACATATCAAGTAATAAAGATTATAAAACCATTTGTGAGAATAAGAGAAACCAATACTACCAAAGAATAGCTACAGAGTTATTTAACTGCAAAGATTCGAAGCTTTTCTGGCAGAGAGTTCGTAGGCTAGGCCATTGCAAATCAACAACAGCTTTAGCAGTTGAAGTAGAATCGTTTGCTTCTTATTTCGGCGGACTTTTAACCAGAGGAACATCTCCACTTCTCTTTCAATACGCACTCCCGAATGTTGTAGATGACGAACTTGATGCACCTATTGGTTTAAATGAGCTGGTTAATGCCCTAAGCAATATGAAAAACAACAAGGCGTGTGGACTTGATGGGATTCCTGTTGAGTTTTTTAAAAATAGCACTGCTAACTTTCACGAGTTTCTTTTATTTTTTTTCAATCATGTGCTTCGAAACGAGGATGTTCCAAGTTTATTCCTAAAATCCGTCATTTTTCCGATTTTTAAAAAAGGAGATATATCTTTGGTTGAAAACTATAGAGGTATATCAATTCTCTGCAGCTTAAGAAAAATCTTTGCTCAAATATTATACAACCGCTTATCGAACTGGGTAGAACATAATAATCGACTTAGTATCTTTCAAGGTGGTTTTCGTGTTGGACTGTCAACTGTCGACCAAATTTTTGCGCTGGAAACAATAGTTAGAAAATTTATAACAAAAAAAAAAAAATCTACGCTTTTTTTGTTGATTTTAGGGCTGCATTTGACACTGTCAATAGAAACTCACTTATATACAAGTTAAGTTTGTTAGGTGTTTCTACAAAATTCCTCAACATCTACAAAAAACTAGTAACTAGTACTTCAGCGTCAGTTTGGAACGGTAGCGATATGTCCAATTCCTTTGCCACAGAGACTGGAGTTCCTCAAGGTTGCGTTCTCAGTCCAATTCTGTTCTCCCTTTTCATTAACGATGTATCGGATAATCTGCCTGGTGGTGTTGTAGTAGGAGGTGTACACATAAAAACACTCTTATATGCAGATGACTTAGTAATCTTAACAGATAACCCCCTAACATTACAGCTCCAAATTAATAAGCTTAAGAATTATTGTGACACTTGGGATCTCAAGATTAACACGTCGAAATCAAAAATCATGGTTTTTCAGAACACAGCAACTAGAAGACCTCCGATGGAAAACTGGCAGCTGGCAGGCCAACCTATAGAAGTGGTGCAAGAATTCAAGTATCTAGGTTTCTTGTTAAGTTATAATCTAAATTTGCGGCCACATATAGAAGAAAAAGTCAGCAAGGCAAAAACTGCAATTAATCTTATGTGGCCTAAGTTCTATTGTAATAAAAATGTGGACACCGCATCTAAATTTAAGGTCTTTAATGCAACCATCAACTCCTGCCTTTGTTACGCAAATCAAATTTTTGGTTATAAAAAGGTGGAAGAATTTGAGCGCTTGCAATACTTTTTCTTTAAACGTATCTTCAAACTACCTACCTCAATCCCTTCCTACGCTATTCACGTGGAAGCCGGTATTCCTCAATTATACTACAAGAACCTCAAAGCAAGTGCGGACTTCATTATTAAAATAATGAATCGCCCACGCACTAATCTTCAAAAGCAGCTACTTACGTATGCTTTCAGGTGCAATCTTTCGCCTTTCAAGGACTGGCTCGATCTGGCTACGGAACATTATGTGGTACTCAATTTAACCCTTGAAAACTTAAATGATTGGCAAAACAAGTTTTATGATTGTATCGCACAGATAGATCAACGTTTTTATGAAAGCTGTCTAAGC
Organism: Philhelius festivus; assembly: GCA_963931855.1. Taxonomy (NCBI): domain Eukaryota; kingdom Metazoa; phylum Arthropoda; class Insecta; order Diptera; family Syrphidae; genus Philhelius; species Philhelius festivus. The sequence continues at coordinate 131,616,986 of OZ007555.1, read as the reverse complement.
AGAGCGCGATTGTCTGAATCTAGAAGTCTGTACAGAACGTTGAATCACTCTCTAGGCTCTAATAGTTACTTCAACAACAGCATGACTAGCTATGAAATCAGCACTATATTTAAATTGCGAACTGAGACTCTTTACTTAAATTATATGCCACATAGACAGGATCTAACAGTGAATTGCAGCCTTTGTAATCTGAATGCACCGGAAGGCATTTTCCAAATCCTTGCAGAATGTCCAATCTTACTTGAAATAAGAAGACTATATTTTTCGAAAAGCTTTCTCACTCTTCAAGAAACTACGGATTTTTTAAATGGTATTCACGGATGGAAGATATTATCGCAGTATAGTATTCATGCCTATAAGTATCGCAATAGTTTTCTGGAATTAACATAGATGTTATAATTTTTATATAATTTGTTTAATGCATTCTCCATTTCTTCACTCTTTTTGTTTTTATTATTTATTTTGATCAGTTATTTATTGATATCAGTTATTTATTTTTTATTTTTTTGTATCTCTTTTATTGTCAATCAATCGGCAGACGGCAAAAACAAGCCATGCTTTTTTTCTTTTTGTTAAACTTTTATTGTAATTAAATTTAAGTTGTTGAATAAAGAATTAATAATAATAATAATAATAATACTTGTTTTTCCTGTCCCGGTTGTACAACTGCATCATTTGAATGGTATTTCTAAGAACTTTAACGAATTCAAACAAATTAAATATTGAAAATCCCATTTCTGATCAAATCAAGCAAGTACTAAATGTAAAAACTATACTACAAAAGAATCTTAAAGGTTTTTTAAAAAGGGCGTTTAGATGTTGAAATAAAATAAAACAAACTGTGTGTGAAGTATTACAAAAATGGATTGTATTAAGATTACCTTCAGGATATCGTTCATTGCGGTGTATACGTGTAGGTCTGCAACTTCAGGATACCCTACAAGAAAAAGTCTAGCGCGATCAAACAGCATGAAGTTGGTAGCTTAACCCTCGAATCGTTCATGTAGAAAACCAATAGTGGCGTCCGCTATGTGACAGGAAGCACAATTTTAAAGGAACTACATGTCATCTAGGTCATTGACGCTCACCCTCATCGCCTTCCTTTTCGAAAAAGTACAGACCAATGATTGTCACCTGGTGATCCTCGTATAGATTGGTCATTGGTGTCGTCCCATATACTAATAATAATTGTGCTTGTTAATACAACCATTCGTCGAAAAATGCGCCTCGTCATTAAAGATGATTTTTAGGCAAAATTTTTAATTCTCTTCTGTCTTTGGTCTTTAGGTGCTGGGTCAGTTGGATCTTGTAAAGGCTTAGACTTAAAACTCTCGAGGAATCTCTCGTTGTCCTATATGTGATGGATATCTTCTCAGCTAATCCTGCGTTAGTTGACTAATGAATATTGGTGACTGATTACCGAACCGGCCTTCTCAAATTTGGCCACCAAACGTGAAGAGCCACCACGTCTAACGTTTACGCTAACGTAACGTAAAGTTTGCGCTAACGAACACTCATTTTGATAATTCATTCAGATATTTTAAAAATCGTACGACTTCGTTCCAATCACTTCGAGTGGGACATGATACTTTTCCATCTTGAAGATCACAAATTACGAATGCAGTTCTTAAATCAATGTGCTGAACTATCCGAAAGTATTGCTTTATTTTCTATTAACTATATTCTTTTTTTTCGCCTGAATCTGTTGTCTCTACCTCATCTTTCAAAGTATTATCTACAAGTACTTTATATTTTTATTCAGAAGTACCATTTTCAGAATCTTCAGCGTTTTCATTATTTTTAAATGCGTTATATGCTGAAATATAAATTTGTTGGGTTATGGTTGTTAGTGATATTGACGCAAAATTTTAATTGAATTAGTACGATGCTAAAGCTGTTTTAGTATGATGCTAGGTTAAAACAACGAATTTGCAAATTCGAATATAGCATCACACTTTCTCTACCCTTTTATTAAAGTTAAAATCATCGAATACCTACTTTATTTTTTTTAGTATCGTGCTAGCTTCATATTACTCTTTGGCATTTGCAAACATCAAAAAGGGTTCGTGGACTTACTTTTTCACACGAAATGTCATTGTTTTAGGTTGGTTCAGAACCAATTTATTAAGAAAATTCTTTAAGTACGATACTAGTTAGAAAATGTTCAAAATTAAGAATGAGTTAGTAAACTACTATAAAGTTAGCAAATTGTTAATTAGTATCATACTAATACCTTAATAATAGGCTGTTTAAAATTTTGCGCCATTGATTTTAAAAATATCTTCAATATTATCATTCCTCAAAACTGGTATTCAAATTTGTAACAAACCTGACATTTGTTGATACAATCAGTGCTTTTTTGTATCTTAAAATTTATATGAAAAAATATAACTCAAGAGGCTTTTTTGATGGCAATTTATCTTGTATTCAAAGCTTATGTCCAATATTTTCATTCGAATGCAGATTGTTTCTTTTTTATTAAACTTCGGTTCTTTCACTGTGCGACACCATTGTGTTGGAGGACATAAGATGCTGTTAGCTGATGTCGAACACTTTTATTTTTAAAATAGGCAATCAGTTTCTGGCTATTGAATTCTCCACCCCAGTCAGTAAAATGTTTATTGCTTTTCCAAAATAGTTTTCGACTTGATTTATAAATTCAACTATTTTGTCCATTGTTTGACTCCTGTCTTTCAAGACCAAAACTATACCTACTGTAGTCATCAATCATAATCAAAAAAATGTTTGTTTCGGATTATTTTATGGTATACGATTATTTTATAAAAATTTAAAGATTTTGTTACAAAAATATATTAAAGTCGACGTTTTTAACAATTTTTTGTTAAATAAATTGTTAAATTTCAAGCGAATAGGATGCCAATAATTTGTTCTGCAAAAAAGTATGGGTTCAATTATTGACATGGAGGTACCAATTATTCATTCTATAGGGCTTCAATTATACTTTTAAAAGAGTGCCAAACTCTATATTAACTGACAATTTTCAGTTTCAAAATAAGGCCACGAAAAACACAGCACATAAAAAACGGGTAAATATCCAAAAAATCGGCTTCCAAAAAGTTTAGTATTCCTAGATCTACATTACAATTATAAATCTGCTACGAAAAACATATTTGTTCATTAATATGTACACTTGGATGCCAATAATTGTAGTTTTTAGAAAACTTTTTCTAATTTACTTTTTTTAACATTTTATTATAAAATAAGAAAAAATATAAAGTTAAAGTTTAAGTTTAAGAAAAAAATTTCAAATTTTATTTTGATGTACAAAATATATTAACCGCTCTTTTTAATCTAGGTTGTAATTTGATTCATTACAAAATCTCCAACAAAGGATTAAATATTCACGTAATCCATAACAAGTTCTATGTGCAACCTCAAATAGTAACGACCTGTGCCTTAAAGATCTTGAAGAAGCGTATATATTCAATTAAGCAAGTAAATTTTCGCAGTCAAAAAAACTGCCAGGAATTACACGAACAAACATTACACTTTACATTTCCCTACGTGAATGGGTAGCTTGCATTCCTATAACAACAAACATTTAGTCATATAAGAATGATGTATATTGATAATATTACAGAAGAATTTTCTTAAAGCAAAGCGCAAAAAGTTCCTTTGAAAACTTTCAATCCTATTTTATCACATTGTGTTAATAGATTTCATATAATACAAGCATACTCCAAGGAAGCATAGCAGCAAGAAACTTTATGTCATTCGCGAATAAAAGGCATTTACAAAACTTTAGTATATTCGGCACGTCGTTTACATGTAACAGAAAGATAGGAGGACCTAGATGACTTAATTCAGGAACACCCGAGGTAACATGGATTTCTTTAGAACATATATCTTCAACAATAGCAAATTGTTTACGACCATATAAATAGGTAGCGAATCAGCTCAATAATGATCCACTAACTCCATACACCTCTAGCTTTTTTAAAATGATTTTTAAATTGACTCTACTGAGTGCCTTGGTAAAATTGCATGAATTTGTTTATTTCCTTCTAAAGAGTTTATACAAAAATTCGTGATCTACCCTTACAGAACCCATGTTGAGAATTTGATACATGTCCCTTTATAATATTGATAAATATATCTTTAAGAAGGCAATCTTACATATTTGGAATGATTGAAAGTATAGTTATAGGTTTATAGTTGGTTACATCATCTTAGTTATAGGTTTATAGTTGGTTACATCATCTTTCTGACCAGCTTTATATACAGGCGTTATATTCAGTGGTACCACTTTACTTCAATTTTCAAAATATTTTAAAATTTACTTCCTACATCGCACCATCAGCAAAATACTGAAATCTACTTCATTTTAAAAATTTCTGATTCAACCTACTAAAAAAAATCCAAATCTACTTCTTTTTCTCTATTTCACTCTAGGTAGTATGTAACCCCAAAATTACCTTAAAAAAAAAGAAAAACAAAAAAATGAACGTCAACACAATACAAATACACAAATCAATAATTTTAAAAGCATATAGAAACTCACGCTCATGTGTTTTTATGAAAATTTCGCTTGTATCTTCGCTTTTATTTTAAAATTATTTATAGCAATTTTAATGTTAGTATCTATAAAAGAAAGTTTTATTAATAAATTAATTATTTAAATATGAAATTTCTTTACAATTAAAAGAAGTGTATTTAATAATATTCATTTAAAATCAAAGATGCTCCGTTATACAAATTTTGATCGAAATCGGAAGAGTCGGAAATGAGAAAGTTGACAGGTACCGTTGGTAAATTTTTTTTTTACTACACATAATTTTTGTATCAAAATCATTAGAGTCGTTCTCGGAATAAATATGTTATTTCATAATGGATGTATGGAAGGAAACGAGCTAAAAAAACAAACCGTTTTAATTTATTTTCTAGGCTGCAGGTTGAGGTACAGACCTACAGACATTAAGACAGACGGAATCACTACTTTTTCGTGTTGTAATGTTAACTGATAAAACTCGAGTTGAATTTTTTCTAAAAGCAAGTAAAAAGTCATTTAAAAATCTACTTCGATTTTTCTCAATCTACTTCACTTTTTTCTTCAAATCTACTTCGACTTTTTTTCCGAAAGTGGTACCGCTGGTTATAACCGATATTTTCCACTCTTCCAAGAAAACACCAGAAGGTATTGATTGCTTGAATACGAGTAGCTAGCTCTGTCATTGGAACACAAAGAGTATCTACACAATGCCGTTGAATGCATTCTGATTATCTTAGTAATTTTAGTACATCATGAGCATCAATTGTGAAGTTAGAATATTCGATGAAAGAAAAGTTAACATGAAACGCCATGATCCAAATATGTGCAATTTCTAAGTTCAACTCTAATTTCAATTGCTTCTCTAAGGCAATTTTTCGCACGGTGGCAAATCGACGATGAAATGAGTGGACACATTCCGTATCAATTTCATTTACCTTCCTACGTTGTCATCTTTATTTAATTTAATTTATACAGTTCTACAGAATAACATTGGATCTTGAAGTTTCTTTGTCCTTATTGCTGCATCTTCCGATGATACTCTTAAAACTTCTTCAGTTTTCCTCCTGTGTCCTTAAATCAGCTTTTCTTTTATTAGATCAAAAGTTGTATCTTCGACTTTTCAAACCTCAAGAGCATTTAATAAGTTCTAATCATTTGGCAAAACTTCCTAGAAAGAAAGGCCAAAACAAGATTAAGAGAATATGACTGTATTTTCTGTAGAACAAGAAATACTTTAAATCTAACAAAAAACTTACACTTAAACCATGGATATTTTTAAGAACTCTTTTGTTTCTTGGTTATCATGCCATTTGAAACAATTGATCAGCTTACATCAAGGTATTTTTTTTTGGACAGAGTTTTTTTGGTGATTCTTTCACCCTGCTCTTCAAAAACTACCCTCACAACATAAATTAGCTACTATAGGGCAAGTCTTGCATTTGGAAAAAAAAGCGAACAACTCGATATTTTCGTCAAAATTAACATTACCATGATATAGAACACGAACAAAAAATACTAACGGCTTTAACGAATGTATACAGTATCTCCTTTGAATTTGGACAAAAAAAATATTGTATGTTACATACAAATTTTCGAAGGTTTTGAACTTTTAAAAGAAATAATTTAAACTTATTTTTTAAAATTCAATATCTTGAAAATGGGTAGGTTAGGTACACGCTTATTTCTTTAAGTCATTTCCTTAAATGTTATCATTAAATACTACAAATTGAATTTCAATTTTTTATAAGAATTTAAAAGAAAATTAAAGATATAAAAAACCGGCTTCAGCATGTCTTTACCTAAACGTAGAGCCTAAGCCGCTGGAGCTATTTTCTCCAAACTCGGTACTTAAGGTTCTTCGGTGATTCCCTAGTGGAGATATTAAAAAATTAAAAAGATTTTTTTTGCTCCGAAACTAACGGTACTAATGGTACAGCCATTATGCAAAATCATATTTACCTCGAAAACGGCGGTAACGATTTTGATACAAAGTTGAATGCACGAGCACGACATGGTCGCACGCAACTGCTCTTATGTAATAGACGAAGAATTTAAAAAAAAATAATGTAATTAAAGAAAAATGTTCATAGGCATAAGATTCTTTCTTTTAAAGTCTTATAGAAGTAAGAGATAAAAACAGAATATAATGTGATTTGATTTCTTAAGGAAATATGAATTTATGTAAGAACAAAAATTTAAGTCCTTAAGTTCTTAAAAAAATAAGGTTTTATATACAAAATTTTTAAAACATTTTTGAGAAAAAAATTTAGTACGCTAACTTGAAGTCTTTATTACTGTACGAATAAAACTTAAAAAAATAAAACAAACAAAATATTGACCCGTTTTTTGAGATACCTATCGAATTTTCAAAACAAAAAACTGATTTTATTTTTTTTTTTTTTTTCAAAAATTCAAAAAATATTTTTTGCAATGTTTTTCAAACTTTTTAGAAGCTTCTCTATAAAAAAAAATCATTAAAATCCGTTAAGGCGATAATGAGAAATTCAAAATTCGAAAAAATGGTTCTATGGTAGGAACAGTCAGGACATAAAATATTAATTTCACATTTTTGTATTGAATTATAGATCGTAAAAATTAATATAAGGACAAAAACATTATCAAAATTCAAGGCGCCGTTTTCGAGAAAATTTTGAAAACCATTTTTTGACATTTGTATGGCGAGTACCGTTATTTTTAGGTAAAAAAATTTTGTTTCCTCACATCTTGTAGATTATAATAAGAAGCTTATCTAGTTTAAAATCATGCATGGGATTTTCGAAATAAGTATTGAGTTATAAAAAAAATTAACATTTTTTTAAAAACCAAAAAAACTTTGTTTTTGAAATTTGAATACACAATATGTATACTATTCAATCTTTGGGACCTTAAGCATAAAAAAAATTATCAAAATCGGTTGTACCGTTTTTGAGAAAATGAAAAACAAAAAACTGGTTATATTAATAACCATTTTTCGTAAAATTTTTTTCAACTTTTACCTAGCTTGAACTTAATGTAATTTTTTGAGTTTTTTTAAATCTGTTGAACAGTTTTTGAGAACAAAAATTATTTCTAAGATTTCCAAAAAAAAATTACGAAAAAAATCGCATGGCAGAGGTACCGTTATATTTGGTCTTAAAAAAAAAAAGAAAAAAATTGGGTGGGGAGAAAAGTTTTAAGAGTTTAAAGACATTTTGCGAGCCGTTTAGGCAGACAGACACACAGAATTACGAGACCCAGTTTTTTCGTTTTCGCTATCATCGTAATGTCAACTTTGATCAAAATCTCGAGTTCGATTTTTTTTACGAGTGAATAACTTGTCTTATAGTACCTATAAGTCGCAAGCAAAAATCTGATAGAGTGTGTCTGTATGTACCTCAACCTATGGCATAAACCGCTAATGCGTTTTCTTCAAACTTGGTATTAAAAGTTCTTGGGAGATTTCCCAGAGAAGAAATTGAAATTTGTAAAATGTGTAAAATCTAATTTATCTGAAAATCAGCTCTAAAGATTAAATTATCAAAATTTAAGTGTGCTGTTATAGGCTTGGGCTGCATTTTGGTCAACAAAAATTTTAAGAGAAATTGTTGTTAAAAATATCTATCACAGAACTATTATTTTGATTTCAGCCTTTTCCATTACAACATTCCTGTTTTTATAAATGCATTTTATTAAATTATAAAGTACATTTGCATATAAGCAGGTACGTGCGATCCACTCGTGTATTTCCTTTGCTTAGGAAAAGAGTAGAAAATGGATATGTGTCCACTTTCATTCGTGATTTTAAACCATTTCCAGTTATAAATATGATTTTTTGGTTGCGCACAAGAATAAGACACTGTTTACCGATTCGAAATATGTATAGAACTAATTTTTTGATTTTTGGCCCTTATCCCATTTTTTTCTCAGTAAGAAAATATCGTTTCTCTGCACTATCATGATTGTGATAAAAGCTTATATAAATTCAGGTAAGGAAAAATCTTCAAGTCCAGGAGGAACACAAACTGATTAAAAAGTCTAAGAATATATTTTTTTCTGAATCACGCACTTAAATTAACCTGCATTGGTTTGAAGAATTTAAATTAAATGGCTCTATGTATACAAATTTACATACATATCCATATTTCGAAATTTAGTTAAGAATTCGAAAGCACTTCTTCACCCAAGCAACTTTATTCCCCACTTCAATAAGTAGGTACTCGTAGTATTAAAACAAGATTGTTCTAAAATACTTATAAGTATTTGTAATATGTACAATCATTTCACATTATATCAAGATTTTGTATATAATTTTTATTGAAGACTTTTCAAAAACATAAATAGAATTTCTGAAGCAAAGTGACAAACAAGAAATTATGATATGTAAGGCTCCATGAAATGGTGTCTTTAAATCACTACGAGTAAATTATAAAAATTTGAATTGAATACTGAATTGAGCGTTAAATGCATGATGGTGATCAAGATACAAAGGAAAGAGTAACGAGCAGATGGAGAACTGAGCACCAACGCTATGATTTTTTTTTATCGTGAAGTCAACGTTTTTATTTTACAATTGAAATTTATTTCTTTAAAGTTATAAATATCGAATCAAGTTGTTTTTGTGATTAAACAATTTTAGATAGGACACACTTCGTGCACGTGTTCGTTTGGAACTTATTTTGCAGGAATGCATTTGCGCGCTCGTTATAACAAACACGTGTGAAGTGATTGAAAAAAAGAGATTTTTTTGTTCGAGTCCATAGAAAATAGGCTTATATGTACATATGTATGTATATTCAAGAATAACTTTATTGAAGGACTTTCCGCATTATCCTTTATATTGCACCTAAACGTCCACTAGGTATTGTACATTTTTCTTTCGCTCTGGGTGGTACTTGACAAATAATATCCAAATTGTTCAATATTTATATAGGTACTCTTGAATAAATTCTAAATAAAATACATTTTATATCTGTGATAGGCATAGTCAATAAACCAAATTTATTTTATTCAGTTCAATGTCTTCGGATAGCATTAGCATATTTATGCAGTCTTTTGTTGCAGTGCTGCATAAGCTCAGTACACTCTGAAGAAATATTTGCACGGTGCGTGGTAAGTTAGATTAAAGTGTTTGCGCCAGTTCTGGCTTATACAAAATAATGAAAAGAGTAAAGCTGATTTGTTGCTAATGTTTCTTTAATAACATTCAACTTAAGAATAAATTTAATATATATAAATATATACATATGTAAATATGTACATTATTAAAAATTAGAACAAAAAACAAACATCATTCCGGAAAATTTACAGTAAGATTAAATATCAAACAATTCAATTACAATAAAGATAAAAACATAAAGTCCACTTCATCTGATCAGCATGACGTGGTACACCTACATACGTAACTCGCGCAAAAAGAGCGAAAAATACGGATTATTATTTATGCAGATGCATAATCCGTCTATTTCCGTACTCTGGTTAAGCCAACTTCTTAGTGATGGCCACTGTCGAACGATCATTTGAACTATCTAACGAATTTATTATTTTTACTTGCGATAAAGGTTCTAAAGGCAAGTTTTTCATTTGTAAAAAAAAAATGATCAATGATGATGAGAACATAAAAAAGTGGGTCCGGCAATTCCGTCTTATGTATGCATGTCTATGGGTGATTCTACAAACGATGGAATTTTCGGCGGCCCCAGAAATATTTTGAAATCCGTTCAGTTATTTAATCTGATTTTTTTTTATAAAATTAAATCTGACTGATATCTACCTGGCCTAACAATATTATTAGGGTGACCTTATTTTATATTGCTCAAAAGATTCTTCAAAGTGTCCGATTCTCAGTCCCCTGACGTGTCCCCAGTGCGTTTTCGCAAAGACAAATTATTACCGTTCTCTTATTTCAGGTCTCATACTTAGATGAATTGCACCGAAGTTACGCCAAATAATACATCTTTGCTACGAAATAGATAAATATTTTTTAGTGATTGATTTTATTACAAAAAAACTTAATTAAACTTTGTCCCCCGCTTTTTGTATCAGTCCCCTGGCATATTGAAACAGTCGAAAATATCAATAACTAGGATGTCGATCAGATTTCCAGCACTGACAATTTGAAGAACCAAGTCTCCTTACAATAAAATCGTGGTGCAACTCGATTCTGTTTCTTATGTTAGTATTGTAAAAAAGACATTTGTGCATGAAGTCGTGGAATGTCCGTTTAGTTTATCAGTCCTCTGGTGAGTTTTTACGAAACAAATTTGTATGTAAGTAGGCATCTTTTTTAGCAGTATAGTATAGGTTTGATAAAACTGTAATATTATATATATTTTTTTGATTTTTTAAATAAAACCTTAATATCGTTTTTGCGCAAAAACCATGAAAAACCTCAGTCCCCTGGTCTCAGTCCCCTGGCTAATAAATAAATAAATGATATTTTATTCAGAGACCTGAGAATTTTTAAGTTATGTTGAACTTCGAACTTCATTACAAAATACTCAAAATTTTTTTAAAAATAATATAATTTATTTTAAATTGATTCTAAGTAGAAAAAAAAATTTATTATAATATATTATTTTTTTTTAATAAAATGCTAAGTTATTATGTATTAACCATGAATTTGTATGTTTATGAAGGCTAATTAAATTAAATTTCTATATTTCAGTGTGTACCCAAGAGAAAATACAAAAAAAACTAGAGATTTATTCAGTCCCCTTAAAAAAAAAGTCAGTCCCCTGAACATCCTTTTTCAAAAAATGTCCTTAAAATCGTCATTTTTAATTTTTTTTACTGGCCGCTTTCAACAACGCAAAGATACGTTCTAAGGATCAACTAGAACAATTCTTACGACTTTTGGCTTCCAAAAATGTCGTGCCGAAATTTGTATCATTTTATTCCATTGTTTGTAGAATCACCCCTATATATCTTTGCGTCTCACAGTGGGATAGCTCCACACATGGCGATGATTAAAATGTGACCTTGATAAATTGAAGCAACGGGAAAATAAAGTTTGCTGTCTTAAAGTTAATTGTTAATCTGATATAAAGAGTGTGATTTTTAGAAGAAAAAAATTTGTTCGTATTAAAAAAATTGACAGGAAAAGAAGAATTTTTTTAAAGGCTTTCTTTTGCGTTTTACTCCTTAACTTCTACTGCTGTCAACCAGGTCTGAAAATAGGGCAAGCTTAAGGAATGTCATACCATTTTTTTTTTCAATTTTCTAAAATAATAGCTAATTTTTATTACTGTCGAAATTTAAATTAAAAAATAAAAGTTTTGCCAGCCCAAGTCTCATTTACCACCAATTTATAACTAGCTTTGAAACACTTTAAATCCCAGTTTATACGAAAATAGGATCGCTTACACGAACTTCTGAAAAAATTTGGCCCAATCAGAATTTTTCGTTAAAAAATATACTTCATCGGCTGGATGCCCTGCGCTTGATTTTGCCAATAGTAGTGAGCAGATAAAAAATGAAAGCGCACGCCCACGGCATGGTTAACGTTTTCGATTCCCTGACCGCTGACAATCATAGCATTTTCGTTTAAAGTATCACTCATATTATTCCTTTATACTAACGCCAAAGTATACTAATATTCATTAAATATTGTTAAACTTTATTTATAAATTCATATAGGAATTGTCAACACTAGTTTTACAACATCAATGCGTACTCAAAGGTCAAACGTTACCTTTTCCAAGGTTTCGTTGTCTTCAATACGAATTCAAATCTACGAAATATTCATTAAAAGTGCAAGAAGCCTTGTTCTAATGCTTTATTTCCTAGTTCATAGAAATAGTTTTTTTTTCCAATGAACTTGGAACGGTCTTTAAAAAAAACCTATTTTCATTTAAAAAATATATTATTTAAATTTTGGGTCAGACAAACTACTCTTAAGTGCTTTAAGTCAAAAGTATCAAAGAATATTTTCTTTTCATTTAATTTTGTATGTTATATCTCAAAAGTGTGAAGAGAATATCTCAAAAATGTGAAGTGCTGGAATTTTTTTAGCTTAGAATTCAATTTCAGGACACTCAAATTCTTCAAAAAAGTAAAATTTTGATCATAGGCAAGAAGAAAGTTTTTTTTTTAACATTTTTTTTAACACGTAGAATTAGTCAATTTTATGTTTATTTATAGATTTGTGAAATGTCAAACTGTACAAGTTTCGGTTAACTATTACTTTCGGTATTAAAATACAAACAGCCATAATAGCAACATTTTTACCTTATAAAATAATTAATATGTATCATATATTAACCAATTTCGCTCCACTATGCGTGTGTGCCTTGGCTAAATTACTGACGCGATTTTCTTCAAACTTCGTATTTAAGTGTCTTCGGTGATTCTCTAGATGAGAAATAGAAATTTTTTTTGGCTCCAAAACTTACGGCACCAGTCAAAGGGCCGTTATGCGAAATCTTATTTATCTTTAAAATTGATACGAAAAACTCTGTGCTACATAATTATAATGAATATGGACTACGTACGTTTTGGTCAAAAAAGTTCTAAGAAAAAATGTTAGTAACGGTACCTGTCCTAGAATAGCTTTTTTGATTTTCGACTTTCTCATTAACGGCTCTTACGATTTTGACCAACATTTTTATACGTTTATATACAGCCTTGGGCGCATTCACTAATGTAGTCACTACCTAGTCAAAAATTCAACTAGCTTTGTGAATACAAAATTGCACTACAAAGCTAGTCAATTCAAACTGTCATATTAATGACAGATGTAAACATTTGTGTTTTGACTTTTGAGAACTCAAAATAAACTTTTTCCATTTGTGTTTTGAGAACATAAAATAAACTTTCGTTTTCAAATTTTTAAATAAAATAAAATTAAATATGTATAACATACATATATATATGAGTGATTCGAAAGAAGATGAAGTCATAGGTATGCAAAATAATTTAATAATTGTAATCAAGATTTATAGTGATAAAGACAGTTCATATATTGTCCAAATAGCTAGAGCTGTGATTGCAGTAAACGACCTCCTCGCAGTTAGTTCTGTATCTGAGTCTGAGTAGTTTTAAGAACACTTGAATTAAGATCGCGTAAGGAATACGAACTACTCGTATTATGAGGTCATAATTCTAGAATACAGTCTGGAAGAATTCCGGTGACATTTTCGAATAAGTCGAAGCTGCTTTTCGGTGATTTTTGTTGTTTTCATTAAAGTATGTTCTTAATTGTTTTTTTAAAGGATCTTATGACGAAAGTGGGAAACCTTAAGTCTTTTCACCAATTGGAAAAAAAGCTCTTGTTTATTGTCTGAGTTTTGAGCAAACAAGAGAGTTTTTTGTCCTCTGGCGATCGATAACATTTTGCACCAAGTTCAGCACACAAATCTTTTTGCGAGATTCTGGATTTGTGTTACCATTATCGATACATTATGTGGCCATAAATAAGCCAATATAATGAAATATCCCGGGTATGTATACAAAACAAGTTTTGACAAATTCAATTCATAATTTTCTATTAACCCACAAATACTTTTATAAAGATATTTCGAGAAAAATCAGGTTATATTCCCGGAGTCGTAGGTGCGAATGGGTGCCACATTCAAATGACAAGCTGCATTTAATATATATATATATAACTATATATATATATATATATATATATATATATATATATATATATATATATATATACAGTCGACTCCCTCTAAGTCGAACTCCCTCTAAGTCGAAGTTCCCTCTAACTCGAACCTTTTAGCCGTATTTTTGCATTCCCCTCAATTTTCCATACAAAAACTATCCTCTAAGTCGAACTCCCTCTAAGTCGAAGTTCCCTCTAACTCGAACACATTCTCTTGATTATTGACCTATTTTCTTTCCCTCTAAGTCGAATTTTTTTCTTTTGCCGAAAAAAAATCAAAAAAAAAATCTCTCGAATCGAAATTCGTTATTGTTTGTAATTCTTATGAAAAGCACGCACTCGAATTCTTTGATTCTCTATGTTGCATTCATCGCCTGCGCCGTCACCGTCATGTCAGTGTGCTGCGCTGCTTTACCTGCAATTTACAATATTATCAAACACAAAAATCTCTTCCTAAAAAGATGTTCATAAAAAAATTGCAAGTCAATAAAAAAAGCATATTTGTTGGTTGGATCCATTCCATTCCAACTTCCAAACATTTTGTGCTTTATTTGAAAGCAGTAAAACAACAGTTTTCAGAGGTCGTCTGAAAAGCTAAAGCTTCAGGTTATAGGGAAAGGAATAAACCTCGTTGTTTCAATAAAATTAAAACTTTTCTCAAGTTGGCTTTTGAAACTTGATTTTAAATTTGGAAGATCAAAGCGCAAAGTATTATTCATTATCGATGCCCAGCTCACCCAAAACAAGTTAAGGATAAATTAAAGTTTATAAAGCTTGAGTATTTCCCCCCATATTTCATCAATAGTTCAGCCAATGGACATGGGTATAAGACAAAATTTGAAAGTACACTTTAATCGCCGTCTTCTCACCAAGATCTTAAGGGTTTGGGAAACCAAACAAGAGCAATATAAAATATCACTTCTCGATTGTGTGCGCGAAATCCTAAAGGCATGAGGACGATACTCCATTGACAATTGAAAACTTTTCCAAAAAGGCCGAATTTAAGTCTGAGACGTGGGATGACGAAGATGACATTCCGCTTAACTTACATAGATGTAACAACGAAGACACCCAAGAAATCGAGATAATCTGGGAAAAGCTAACAGAAGCTCATTATAATGATGAAGGCGTACATTGGAAGGACTATGTTGAAGTCGATGACGGAATCGTAGCCACTGAAATACCTGATAACGAGTCAATTTTGGAAGCAGATGCTGATGATACTAATGGTGAAAATGGAGCTGAAGAAGAAAATGAAGCTGAAATAATAGACTTTGAAATACCAGAGAAAAATTAAATTGAAAATGCAATTGGTACATTGCAATCTGCAATTAAAATGAAAGAAGAAATTCAAAATTGCTTATTTAAAATAGAATCTTTTTTTAAATAGGCGATCACTGATGACACGGCGACTGTGATGACTCTAATGTCTAAAATTACAATTTTTTTTAAATAATTAAGTTGAAAAAATATTTTTTTATAATACATAATTATAGATTAATGAGCGATAAAAGCAAGAAGCTTAGGTTTTTTTATTTATTTTACTTGTTATTTAATTCAATAAATTTTTACAAAAAAACTGTCTCTAACTCGAATTTTTCTAAAACTCCCTCTAACTCGAACAAGTTTTGATATCCCGTGAAAGTTCGACTTAGAGGGAGTCGACTGTATATATATATATATATATATATATATACATTTTAAGAAACATTTTTACATATTAATTTCTTTTACAGGAGTTTGTGACCATCGAACTGTTTTGATTGATATTTATGTAGGCGCTCCTGGTCGATTACATGATGCGAGAGTTTTCAAAAATAGTCCTCTTTCTGATCAATTGATTCAATTGTTACCTGCTGACTATCATCTTGTAGGAGATGCTAGAGGGTAGCCAGGTCAAAATTTAATAACACCTTTCCGTGACAATCGACACCTACAAGAAAAGCAAATAAACTATAACACACGCCTCAGCAGTGCCAGGATTACAATTGAGCGAACTTTTCGTTTCCTCAAAGGACGTTTTCGACGTTTAAGGTATTTGGATGTTGCAAGTCCTATGATGGCCAGTAAAATTGTGATAGCTTGTTGCATTTTTCACAACCATATTCATTTCTTAAATGAAGCTGACCAAGATATCTCAGATATTGAGTCTGAAGATAACGACGATCCACTAAATGATTCAATATCAAATCAGACAAGAAACTTCTTGTTCAACAATTTTTGAAAATAAACCAATGTTTTTAACTCATTTTTTTTTATAATTAAAAAAATGAAGGGAATTCTTTTCCATTTTTTCTAAAACAACAAAACAAACTTATTACTGAACTTCAAATCTTATACTTAACTTATAACTAATATCAATTGCTTAAAAAAAACCTTATTACTAAACTCAAACACTTATTTTACTTAAAGCTAATATAAAAAAATTCTTTTTTAAACAAAAACGACAAACATTTTAATTATAACTTTAAAAAAAAACAAAAACGATTATATCACAAACCAAAACAGGTCTTTACAACAGAAAAAGCATCAGTCCCAATTATCTAAGAGAAACAATGATTTTAGCATAACATAATTTAACAAATTATATTTACCTACGTGTTCTATTTTCCTTTTCTTCGTTATAAAGGGTGGTTAAATTTTAAGGCCGATGTTGATTTTGAATAAAACAAAAATTATTTAGGAAATTATTGTCATTTCTTTTTATTATGATAATATTGGTATGTTTCAATTATGTATGGAACAAAATATATGCCAAATGGCCGCCGCGACTTGGGCGGCACATCTCCATCCGATGGTCCAAATTTTCGATGACGTTGAGGCATAATTGAGGTTCTATGCCGTTAATGTGCCGAATTATCTCATGCTTTAGCTCTTGAATTGTTGCTGGAAAAAACCCTTCGCCTTACTTTGGGATTCCTTAAGTCTTGTTTGTATTTCCTACATTCTTCTAAGAACAAAATGACGGTGCAGTGTTCCCACAAAGATTCTGGAAATAAAACTAAATAGGAGAAAAGTCATAAACTAATCTTATTATAAAATACAAGATAATTTAATTTTACCTTCTTCCGAATAATCGGTGTTTTGGACAGCCAATTTTTGTTGAACATAAGCCGCGGCATACACTGGATCTGTAATAAGATTGGTGAATGAGTTTTGCTCATTGTATTGAAAAAAAACATACCTAATGAAATGTTCATCTTCGATTTCGTACACGGTTAAAAATGTTGGGGTAATTTTTAATATTTTAGGGTTACATACAAACATATATGACAACACCAAAATCATATTAAAATCTAATAAAGTGAAAATATTACAATAATATGTTTAATAAAATAAATATTAAACATTAATAATATACAAATATTACAAATTAATATTTAAGTATTGAGTTTAAATGCAAAATCAATTACAATTTTATGAACTATGTATTACAAAAATTTTGAATACTAATAATTCTTATATTAGCTTTTAATCAAAAACGAATTAAAGCGCTCAGAAGGAATTTTAAGAATTACATTTTAATACTAAAGCATTGCTTTTCAATGTCTTGAATTACATACTAATATTTTTTGATTTACAATAAATTTAATACCAAACTATTAAAATATTATACGAATTTATTACATTAACTTTTTAATATTTATGATATATAAAAAACAAGCCAACATTTTTAACCGTGTAGTTTACATTTTCATATTGCACAATTAATTTCATTTTGTAAATTATCTTGCACTTATATCTTAAAATTATATTTCAAATGAACAGCTGATTGTGAAACGTCAAAATCATTATCCACTAGCTTTGAACCAGAAATTTTACACTACGTTGAAGGGGAAATTTCAACTCAATTTTTAGTTGTCCTTTTTTTTTTTTTTTATAATCTACCCGAGCTCAAGGGATTATCATTACCCTTTGTTTTTTCAACACAGGGCGGGCGTGAAGTTAAGAAGAGAAAGAAATAGATAGGAAAGATGTGTGGCACAATGTTCTGAGAGTGAAGGTGGTTGTCTCAGATTTTTTATCTCCAGGGATGGCGGCTGAACTAAAGCGGAGAAATGCCGTGTCTTATTACTATGTCGCTTATATTTCACATTATTTTATTCGTATTCATCCTTGTTGGGCATACTAGTTAAACTGAATTACATGTTGTTAGTGTTATGCCTGAACAACATGTAATGAGTAAACCAGCAACCCATTGATAACAATTTGTAGATGGTTCTTAATGGAATTAAAACTACATAGACGACGGCAGGGATCGAACCTGTGATCATGAGGTTGACAGGCGAGCACAGAACTATCGCGCCACGGCCACGCCCGTCTTTAGCCAATCAGAACGAGTTGACTACGTAGTGACTACATTAGTGAATGCGCCTATTGTTTGTTTTTTTTTTTTTTTTTTTTTAATATAATTTACATATTTACAGCAATATTTAGATTTCATTACAAATATATTTTGATTCGATTGTGAAATTTGTACAAGCAAAAATTTTAAACGGCCTATTAATTACTCGTAGGTATTAGCATGACACTAAAACAATTTGCTAACTTTGAAGTAGTTTACTAAGTCATTCTTAATTTTAAACATTTTCTACATTAACTAGTATCGTACTAAAGCAATTTTCTTAATAAATTGCTTTTGAACACATCTAAAACAATGATAGCTCGTGCAAACATTATGGCGTTTGTAAATAGCACGACACTTATAACTAAATAAAATAGATATTTGATGGTTTTAACTTTAATAAAAGGGTTGAGAAAGTATGACGCTATATTGTATTAAAATTTGCAAAATCGTCATTTTAACTTAGTTTCATACTAAAACAGCTTTAACATCGGACTAATTCAACTAAAATTTTGCGCCATTAAAAATAAGTAAATTAAGTATCTTCAGCTTTCCATAAACACCTTCAATATGAATGGGTTAATTGATTTTTGCACCTTTCAAACACAGGGAATTATTAACATACATATGTAATTAACTATAATTAAAAGTAGGTATGTTTTATTTTTTAATACGAAGACATTTTTAAAAATACAATATAATGTAATAGTGAATTAAGTTTGAATTGTCTAAGCTATTCCTCCTGACAAGATGAGAAAGACTGTATATTTACAAAAACTGAAAGTCACTAATATAAGAGATTGACAGTTCTCTTAGAAACATGTTTTATATTTATATTTATCACGTCGGGGACTCGCTTCTCAAAACCCAAGAACCTTCTAGTGTTAGTGCTTGACAAGTGTGTCTTTTTATATCGTTTCTTTGGAATTATGTTATTTTTAATTTAAATTGAACTTCAGCTTCGACTCACTGAAAAGTCCTTTCTTTGCACCACAGCTTACTACACACTTAAAAAAACGCGTTCTATAAACAAAATTATGAATTTCGTTGGAAACTATGCAAAGATATTTTTGAAGAGCTTGAAGGGTATATTTTGTTCCTGTCAACAACAATTCTTTTTGTACCAACCAACCATAAATAGTTCTGTTGAGTATAAGCTTATGTGTGTTCAAATGTCCATCGTCCCTTTTTATGTTCTCGTGTCAAGTGCTTGAGTGGGCGTTACAATGTTTGTGATTATGAAACACGTACAGTTATTTCCATTGTTCTTATACATAGCTAGGTAACGAACGGTAAGTCCATGGTTGGCATTGTAATGCTTTGGATTGTGCAAAAGAGAAAAGAATGTGTGTCAAAGTCGCGTGATTAATTGAATAATGTCCGCTGTCGAGTTAACTAACAGCGAGATGAAGATTATTGTGTTTGGCTTTTATTGTTTTTTTTTTTTTTTTTTTTTTTCTTTTTGTGTTGTAATCAAAGAAAACTCATTGCCAGTGTAACTGACATTTTATTTTGTTAATGGAAAGGAAATTAATTATTCACACCTTTGACAGTGCAATTTGTAAGAATAATACATAATTTAGGGTTGCAGGTTCTTGAGTTGATAGAAAGGAGTAATCGAATTATTCAGTAGGCAACTGTCACTGAAAGAGCTTTTTTAAATTTAATAGATTAACCAGGAGCCGGGTACGAAATTAATAATTTTGATTGCGTTATGGACACATTGATTAAATTATGTGTAGTTACAGATAAGCACGCGTGAAGATGAAGAATATTAGAAAAGAACTTCTGTTCAAGTGGGGTGATTGAATTTAATTCGAATGAAAGATTAAGTGATCTCAAGAATTTACAATAGTATTATAATCTGTCCGATCAAAATTGTCAGTACAGGGAAGATAGCGATGTTTGCCTCTCACTAGTACCTACTCTTTTGTTTTCCATAAGTGCCTTTCTAATAAAAGCTCTCACAAGGATGATGCCATACTAAGGAGTTTAAAAAGGAAAAAATCTGAAGGAAATGTATATAGAGCTACTTTTATTTTTTAATTAATTTAATATTTTTTCAATTTATAAAAAATGAAATGAAATGTATCTTCTTCCCCATCACCAATAAGGGTATCCCCAAAAGGTCGTATCCCTTTTAAACAAAAAACAAACAAAAAATAAAAAATCCATTCTTACATAGTTATACATATAACAAAAAAAAATTAACCATTATAACAAAAATTATTAATCAAACAATATCGCAGTAACACAACTCAACATAGTAAAAAATTAACATAATTCTCAAAAAATACGCCAAGTATCAATGAACCTACCGTTTTCCACACATTGCAGTGCAAAATAATTAAACAAACGCTTCGATAACCCCATTTCATTAGGAACTTTTTTAAAAGTTATAAGATCAAAGGCTCCTCAACAGAAACTTAAGGAAAAAAGAAATACCAAGTTACGAAATTGAATAAGGTAATATTCGCACAGGCGCACTCAACTTTGCGCAAGGCAAATTTTTTGGAACTTACTCGTATGTCGGATGCACTGAAAAATTCATGGGTGGGTAAACTCCTTTGATAGTGGATTTTTTTCAAATCAATATAGTGGAAATGTAAGGCGCGCCACGGGTTCTGGAAAAGCTCTAGCTTTTTAAGATTCCAAACCCCAGAACATACTATGCTACTGTTACCCCTATTATAAATATGAATTGAAGAAATATGCATTGTAATGTGCCACCCACAAGGCCGATTATTCATAAATTCAATTGTGGCCCCAGCGACATAACCCTGACCAAGGTTTAGGAAGTATTAAATATTTAAATACTTACTTTGGCGTAAAATTTTAAACAACCTTTTATTAAGGTATTAGTATGATACTACTTAACAATTTGCTAACTTTAAAGTATAGATTACTAACTTATTCTAAATTTTAAACATTTTCTAGCTAGTATCGTACTAAAGAAATTTTCGTAATCAATTTCTTCTGAACACACTTAAAACAATGACAGTTTGTGTAAAAAGCTAAGTAAACAGAACTTTTGTGGCGTTTGTAAATAGCTCAATACTTAAAAAATTAATTAGGTATGCGATGATTTTAACTTTAATAAAATGATAGAGAAAGTTTGATGCTATAGTCGATTAAAATATGCAAAATCGTTGTTTTAACCTATTTTCATACTAAAACAGCTTTAACATCGTACTAATTCAACTAAAATTTTGCGCCTTTGATATTATTTTTGAATTATAATTATTTCATTTAGGATTTTTTTAATGAATAAAATAACTTGCATTTAATTTTAAGTAACTTAAATGGTAGACAAATTAAATATAC
Organism: Philhelius festivus; assembly: GCA_963931855.1. NCBI lineage: Eukaryota > Metazoa > Arthropoda > Insecta > Diptera > Syrphidae > Philhelius > Philhelius festivus. The sequence goes on along the minus strand of OZ007555.1, from coordinate 131,595,221 downwards.
TATATGTGTGTTGTGTACATATTTTTTTGTCCAATTATTATTATTATCATTAAGTAATCTAAGGCAAGAAATGAACTTAGAACCTAGTGACTTACAACTCTCAACCATTCCTGTGTGCGTGTTGCCAGAAATTGATAAGTATGTACGTACTTTTATAATATTTCTTAATAAAAAATTTGAAAAACAACTTGTCGAAAAATCCATTTCAGATTGCTTTGTCAGAAATTGAAATTTTCGGTTCCTTGTCTTATAAATTGGGTTTTGATAAACAGAGTATCAAACGAAAAGTAAGAAAGCTGTACATATATCTTTCTTGCCGACATGCCTAAGAGAAAATCCAAGCTTTCCCAAAGGAGGTTGTTAATTTGAGTGAAGTGAAAACTCTACCAGGGGCTATCAAGAAGCTTTCGGGGCAAACTGACAAGTAAGCATACATAGTTTTTAAAGAAGCTCGCGGATATTCGATTTTCTTGAGAGTCACTCGCAAGTGGACACATGTTTTGATAACTGTCGGAAATTGGCTACCGTTCGTAATTTTGGAGTAGCTTTCGAGAATCAACATGACGACACAGTGGTTAACAAAAGAAAATCTACAATTCTTGATCGCATTTCTAACAGCTTCACCAACTGCCTGTACTGCCATGGAACTTTGCCTTGTGTTCTAAAAAAGTAAATCCTTTTAAAAAACATTAAAGTCATGCTTCGTTCCATTATAAAATCAAAATTTAATTTTCCAAATTGTGTTCTAAGCACCAGCTTCAATTCAATAAACCATGTCTATCGGTTTATTCGGAATCAAACATTTCCATTTATAAGTAAGAAGTCCACTTCTTGAATTCGGATTGGCTATAAGGTGAGAAAAATAAGTCGTCAATTATCGGTCTGAGTTTTTGAATTCATTGGAACCACCTATTAACGCATCAAAGTTGTACAACGGAATTAGATTGATCATCAAACAATTGTCATCAAATTAAATCTAGGGAACAATCATCGGTGGCAAATTCAAATGCGCGTACTGATTCCACGCATACCGATGATTTTAAAGATTTACAATTCAAATTCAAGAGGCTCCAGTTACCTTTGCCTTTTGCTGTTTTTTTATAAATCTCACTTGCTCAAGGGTTTATTAAGACACCCTTATAATAATTTTAAATTTTGACAATCACCTTACATGGAGCAAAACCATCATAATGATCAACTATCAACCTTAGGCGATTCCACCCCAGATAACCAGTAGAACGATTGTTGCGAAAGCCGTAATGTCGGTCATTAAGAAGCTTTCGATCTTCGAGATATTTCTTGAACTAACTGATGATTTATCAGCGATTTCTATAACCATGGAAAGAAAGGACGTAAGTGCAATTGGTCGAAAGAAACAGGAAGGTTCCAGAACAGAAGAAGCTACGGAAAAGCTGAAGCGACGAAGAACACCTCTTCAGAAGAATAGGGGTGTATATCAAGATCTCAAAGGGGTCTTCTAACCGTTCGAGTGCGGAAATATAACCGATCTCTGAAGTAAAGGAGTGGTAATGTTGCTATCAGGCAACGAAGAACTAGCAGTAAAATGAGCTGTAACTACATTTACATTATCTAAAGAGCTAGTTATGTTGTTATTGTATATGAGCCTTGGAACCGAAGATGAAGTTGAATTTTTTACGTTCTTAACTAATCACCAGAAATTTCTTCTGCCTTTGGGACTTTGCAGGATTTTTTTGCTTAATTTCTGGTCACGTAAGAATTTGGATCTTTTTATAACAGCATTGCAATTGTTTCTGAGTTGTTTATACTTTTTCCGATTTTCATCAGTTAAGTTGGCCTTGTAAGAGCGGAAACTTAATTCTCTCAACTTCATAACTTCTTAACAGCTTGTATCGTACCAAGACTTTTCTTTAGGATTTATACTCCTGTTCCTGTTAGGAATAAAAGTACGTATCGCAAGAAAAATCACTTCTGTGATCATGTCAGCATTGGCATCAACGTCGCAATCGAGGAAACATAGTGACCAGTTGAAAATTGAAAAAAAGGTATTCAGACCGTCCAGTTGGCTTTATCGTGTTTCAAAACGGTTCTACATGTGTTTTTTCTCTTGAGGCGTAGAAAGGTACCGTACATACAGATATCTACTAAGACTTCGTCACATGACCACTTCATCTATCCACCAGCTAGAGATTCACTCATCTTATGTTCAAAATGTTCAAAAACTTTTTTGATAAAGCCTCCACTAATTTCGCAGTTGAACATAAACCGATCTTATGGTCCGGATTAGGACCATAGAATTTAATTAACAAAACTTATTTTTGCGTTTAAAATGAAGTTTTGGTTGCCATCAAAAATAGTGATCCATGAACAATAAAGAATTGAACGGAGGTTCCTTTGTGATTGATACTTTGACAGCTTTGAAGTTTTAATGGGTCATCAACAGATGAAGAGGCTCCTTGTGATATGAAATATGACTTCCGAAAAGAAAGAGACTTTATATTTGTCTTCATAACCCGAATAGAATGATGATAAATGTATGCAAATTTCCATTTATGATAAAAGCCTTACATTCATCTTAAATTTCCTTCAACCCTTTATGACAGAGTTTGATATAAGCAAACAATATTTCACAACTTTTTCAAAACTGGTATTCGTTTGTATGCCCAAAGGTCAAAGACATAACAAAAAAGTTCGTGAGCATTAATCCCGGTAGGTGTCACTTAATCCAATCGAATAATCAATCACTCAAAAGCATATTATGCCAGAATTTTTTTTAAAATGCCTTACGAAAGAGTGTGATGTTATAATCACTTCCATAACCGTCACAGTCCGCCTTGAATAGGTGTAAGTTCTTCTTCTGTAAGTCCCTAAGGATTCTTTTAGATGATTAAGTCAAATAAATTCCCACCAACTCCATCCGTGTTGATGTTCTCTATTTTTTTATGATTTTCCAATTTTATCCTAAAAGTCAATTTCATTTTTGTCATTTTTCATTAATCTGTCATCACACATCCTAAGTGATTTCAGCAGGAGCATCAGAAGCAGCCACAGCAACTCCTAATAACGATGCAACAACCAACGCACTTGAGAAGAGAACAATATTTTCTAATGGAATCGATTGTGTCCAGATGGTGAGTTCCCGAGAGAAGAGTGATGGTTATGAAATATGTACAGTGCACAGTTTTGTACACCCTTCAGGCACAACAAAAACTGTTCATTTATAAAGAAACAAGTGTCCTTTAGCTTCCCTTCGGCTGCCATAATCGACATCACAGGTTGGAGATTTATATATGAGGGGCTCCTGTGTACAAGATATGCAGACACTACACATGTATGTTTGTAGGCAAACGTTTTAATCATAGTTAAAGAAGGACTCCATGTAGCTCTAAAGCTACTCCAGGATGGCTAGTCTAGTTCTTTGTTAGACATTTTTTCCCACAGTTTTCCCGCAGGATGCGAAGCGTTGAAAGTGACATGTTAAACGTCATAATTTAGCCGACGAGCATTGGATAAACATGGATGGCAAGATGACACTTTTTACGAACGCTCTAACCATGTCCTTATTTTTTGTTTTGTATTTTATGTTTTTTTTTTTTTTTTTGTTATCCGCATCAAATGAACTACTTCTGATTTTGAGAAGAAGGACGAGGAAGGATATGATGTGGTTTTCTTTAAAACGAAATGATAGACCCAGTTACGTGCAACAGTTGGTATCGTATGGCAACAAAAAGATGTATGGGATATGAATGAGTAGTGTATTACTATTTTTTGGTCTCGTTGTTGTGTCAAGTTCAATGTCCTTTTTTTTATGTTGTCAATGTATTGATTAACTTCTAGGAGGTTAGATGTGAACATTGAACTGAAAGTTATTCCCTGAGGTTGTGAGTTGTATTTTTTTTTTTCGACATCTTCTGTAGTGATGGATGGAGCACAGGGATAACGAAAAACATGTTATTTTTTATATTACTCGTCTTGTTACAAATTATATGTTGACTTCTGGATTGAATTAGTTTTGGGAAAAAGTCGTTAGAAATTCGTTAAATTTGTATCAGAGTTTTGAAGGAATTCACAAGCAGCTACATAGCTATGTACTCAGTACATATACGGAGGTAGGTTAACATATTCTAGTAACACACTGCCATTAGTTGGAGTCCAATGGCTTAATATCTGTACCTTAAAAACATTTTCTGTTTAAGGAGGTTGTTAGATACGTCACTTTCAGTAATGTGATGGTGCTTTGGTATTCGTCTTGGCTAGTTAGTCGAATTGATATTTTTTAACTCTCAGGAAGGCTTTGACTCTCAACGATCTAGAATTTTAACCACAAAAAATGCCTTCAGTGAATGTTTCGCGCAAGTCTGAGAGAGCCTTTATTGACGCAAAACATTCATCACAACAACGATAACCGAGTGCACTTACTGAAGCGATGTGAAATATGAATACATTTTTTATCAAACAGAAACTAACCACTCTTCCAAATAAAGTAATTATTCTACAGTTGCAAGAGCCCTTTGAAATCTTGATATAAGGAAATCCACTGGTCCTGATGGTATACCCCAAGTTCTTCTGAACTAAAATTTATCGCTTCAGCTTTTCCATAGCTTCTTCTGTTCGGGAAAGGAGGCGACCCTTCCCCCCCCCCCTCCACCTAACGACGGATTGCACTTACATCCCTTCTTTGCAAGGTTATGGAATCGCTGATAAATCATCAGCTCAAGAAAAATCTTGAAGATCGAAAGCTTCTTAATGACCGGCATTACGGCTTTCGCAGGAATCGTTCCACTGGCAATCCGAGATGGAATCCCGTAAGGTGATAGTTGATCATCAAAACTGATGGTTTTTCTCCACGTAACGGGATAGTCAAATTCAACCCGTGCTGTATTTAAAATTATAAGGATCTCTTTATGTCTTAATAAACCCTTACCATAAGAGGCAAGGGAACAAGATAAGGAAACAAAGTAAACAGAACGAAAATTAAAAACCAAAACGCAATAAATAGTCATCTGAATTTCAAATTAATGTTTTTTTTTAGGCTTTTAAAACCAGAAAAAAATTATTTTCGAATTCAATAAATTAGTTGGAAATTTAAACTCTATCCAGTCATATAGAAAAACAGCGGTAACAAAATAGTAGCGCATTCAAAATCCACCTTTAAATATTACAAAATTGAAAGTTAATAGACAATTTCTACCAAACCAAACGAGTGTTTGAACCCTAAGGCTAGCCGCGCACTAGCAATTTTTAGTTGCGAAACTGCTTGGTTCGAGCAACTAAAAAGTTTGTGTTTTGACACAAACTAAACGATTGCCTAAAATAAGTTCGCCATTTTATTGAACATATAATTATCTGCAAATTCACCGACATTCAACCAAACAGTTCATCTGTTTTCTATAAGTAACCAAACAGTTTCGCAACTAAAAATTGCTAGTGCGCGGCTAGCCTAAATCAATATTTAGTTGCATGTCCCTTGTTAGAAATAACAGCAGCGCAACGACGCACGTTGCATCGAATTAATAAGATTTTCACATTTTTCTACAGTTATGGACCTCCAAGACTGCTGTATAGCTTCCCAAAGGGCTGTGTTAGTAGTTTGCTTACAACTATAGCAACATACTGTCTTCTTGACATCATTCCAAAGGTTTTCTATAGGGTTGAGGTCTGGGGACTGCGCAGGCTACTCCATGACATTAACCCTTTTTTCATGGAACCACTGACTCGCAAGTTAACTTGTATGCTTTGGATCGTTGTCATGTTGAAAGACCCATTCCAGTGGCATTTCATCTTCAGCCTTATGGGAACATAGCTTTCTCCATCATCTTCAAATAAAGATGCTGCACAAACCAAGAACCGAGAGCTGTTCCGTTTCCTCAATGGAAGTGTCGCTAATGAATAGGTTGGTTGTGCTTGAACGACAGAAGACAGCATTAGGTTTTTGAGGCATTAATTTAATTTTTTCATTTGACATTGCTATCAAGTATCAACATCAGAATTTAAAGTTTATCGAACGCTGCCGTTCTAAATCCAAATTCGAAAAACAAGGACATGCATATGGAAACGAATATGAGAAGCTGAGGGAACTGCCATCAGCAAAACAATTTAATGGATTAGAATAGATATACCATCAGATCATCGGTAGAGCTATTTATGGAGAAAGGGAGGGATACGAGTATTTAAAGGGATTTTAGCAAGGGTTTCTATTCAGTTTGTCAGAACATATTTCTTCGAAAGGCTTGAAGTATTCGACATTCCCTAAAGCTTACTTCAGTCGATTTACTTCTCCTTAACTGGTAGGATTTAAAAAAAAAAAAACTTGATGAACCTCCAGGCCAGTTAAGTGCACTTCAGTTGTTCCTCAAGGCAGCCATTTTGGTCCATTGTTTTTTTTTATATATTTATATTGATGGTATTGTAAACTTTATTAATTTTTAATTTAAACTTTTATTGATTTATGCTGATGATCTCAATACATTTTTGACAATTGCGACCGATGATGACTGCTTTAAGCTTCAAATGGATCTTGACAATTTATGTCTCTGTTGTCGACTAAACCACTTGAACCTTAATGTTAAGAAATGCTTTGTGATCTCTATATCTAGAAAACAGTCTGTGTACGAGTTCCCATATGCTTTAGATACAGATCGCAGTCATCTACAGAGATCTGTAAAATTCAAAGACTTTGGTGTTACTTTTAGCTTTTCATTTGCTTGTCGTGTTGATGCTGTAGTCGCCAAAGCGAACTCATAGTGTAAGGATTTATAAAAATAAATTCAACAGATTTCTCTGATCCTCAGACTCGTGTCTCTTTATGTACCTCCTTAATAAGATCTAACCTCAAATATGCAAATGTCATCTGGAACCCTCACAAAAATTCATAAAAAGTTTCAGAATCATTTTACAAGGTATGTTTTTTTTTATAAAATTCACTGTAATTTTTATTCAAATTATGTATCTAGACAAAAGCTTTTGGGTTTGCAGCCGCTCAAGTCGCGTAGAACTATTCATGATCTAGTTCTTTTGCGATATATTTTTTGTTATCAAATTAACTGTCCTAACTCTGCTCTACATATTTCCCATATACGCTCCAAGGAGACCACTGAGGGAAAGACACCTCCTTTTCAGCCTAAGTGCAGAACCAATTGTGGTATGAACGAACCAATTTCAATCAAATATGATCAATATGACCATATCTGGCATGCTCCAGATGCATTTAAAAATTATGAAAATAACTTATTTTTATGAATTCCTATATCTATGATTATAATTTTCACTAATTGTTATTTTAAGTTAGCTTTAAATTTTAACTTATTGGGCCTTACCAATAATCAAATTTAGAGACGACTTTAATATTTGCGCAAAATTAACCATTATTTAATGGACTCTATATAACTGACCATACATGTTACATTTTAATTTTTAAGTTCCCTACAATAAATGGTTCATAACTTAGAGTCCACTTGAATATTAAGTTTGTAACATATATGGCTAATTATATAGAGCTCATTACATATTGGTTCATTTCACTCAAATATTAAAGTCGTCTCTAAATTTGATTATTGGTAAGGCCCATTGAATTTTAATCTGTTGAGCTTAAAACTCGTAAATGAATAAATAAATAAATAATTAAATTAAAAATAAATCCAAAGTACTTGTACAGATGAAGTACTTGCGATACAGTGGCGTATTCGTTATTTCTGCCACGGGCCAGAGCCTTTCTCACTAGCAGCTAATTATGATTTTGATAGATTCATAGGGCGGTGGTTATGAGGCTGACTTTTGCCAAATTCACGACCACTGAATCTGTGGAATCCGCAAACTATGCGCGTGCTGCATAAGTTATTTTCTGATTACATCCGCCCGAAAAGATTCTTGTGAATCAAGAACATACTTCAATTAGATACCCAGGTATGTTAACACAAATGAAAAAGTGTTCTACCCGCCACCGTCGTGCATATTTTGCAGTTTCCATGAATATTAAATAGAATGTAATTTTGGGAAAACCATAATTTTAAATTATGCACATTTAACTTTTTTACCACCATTTAAAAACAACCCGGAAACAAGAAACGAAAAACGCGAAAGGAGTAACAATGGAAAAATAAATCATTTTGATAGTTGCAAGTAATAAACAATAGATAATATTCCGAACATAATGTCACAAACGAATGAAAAACAGCTTTTTTTTAAATTGAGAAAAAGTCGTCCAAAATGGCATAATGTACTTTAATGAAAGGAATCATTTGCTTAATTTTTTTTAAATGAAACGCTCTTCACTTACATGTAAGTTAACTTGAATAAAAGAAGTTATTCTTAAATAATAGCGCCATTTGGGAAAGTAGCTTTGTTCTTTCTTTAAGCCATAGCCGCAAATAGGTACCTGTCATACAGCTGAGTATTATATTTATTTAAGACTATTGTACACACATTTGGTTTCCATTTTTGTGTTTTTTTTCCTATACCTCAAAAACGACTGACACAACCCACAAGTGTCAAATATTAGAATATGACATGCATGAACAAGAATTGCCTTGCACAAGCCATATTAAATAAATCATTAACCCGCAACCATAATATCTGAAACCAACTCACACCCCTTTGCTTCATCCTTTACTATTTACTTCACTTAATTGTGTCCAAGTGTTCAAAAACCCAAGAATCAATAAAAAAGTATTTAAAAATATCCCAAAATGTTGTCTTCTTTTATTTTTAATTATTTTTTTTCTTACATTTCATTCCCGTACCTAAATAATTCCTATAATTTCCTTTCAACTTGTCAAAAGGCCAGAAATTAAATAAATTTATAATCTCTCGTTAGTTAAGTGTATACGCACAGATCTGTAACAGTGTAAAATAAACTCATAAACATCGAGGAAAATAAAATCCTAAAAATAAATTATTGTTTTTCACCCCATACAAGGATTTCGTGCCATCATCAGTCTATTTGCTAGAAGTCCGTGCACTTGTTCTCTCTAGAAAACCAAATTGATCGTAAATATATCCGAAGTTCGGGATGGATTTTTATTAAAAAAAAAACAACCGAAACAGAAATTAGAAAAAGTGGGTTTGTATTCAAGTAGATGAAGGAGATGACATTTGTGTGATGATGACAACGATGATGGGTTTATAATAAGCCCAACAATAATAATGAGAAGCTGTGTTCCTCAGATCACACTGATGCACATGTGCTGATATCTAATTTGACAATCCTGCTAACCCCTTCAAATACCGAGAGAGGATATTATCTACATCAATTTTCAAAAACCAATTTCGAAAAAACCGTGTGAAACACTATTTGGATGAAACACACAATATCTGAAAATGTTTTCGTTTCGCTTCAAATCTCGCCAGGCAAACATTGAAGACAAATTAACGCTCCATCATACATGCATCAGCATCACAATCTCACTTGAATGTCACGTCTTATGTACAGTTTAAGTAATTTAAAAACCATATCCGTTTCATATATGGAGCTACTCCCGTTAGATATTCAAATTCTCATTTTTTTATCCAAATGGGAAATTAAGTGGTACTTGCATTATCAGTGAACCGTTCACTGAACACTTTTCCTTGGAAAATGGAGGAAACGAGCGTTCGGAGGGCAATCAAACTTTAAAGAACTCTTTTCTTTTTGGATTGCGGCTTAGTGCATGGCTTCGACTCCACTCTTGCACTAGACACTATTAAAGCATACAGTATTTGAATGCTTGGCATCATGAAACCCTCTTGGAGCCACCACAAATAGTGTCAATGGGAGCAAAATTGTTTGCAGCCACTTAAATACGATTATCGATTGCAGAACAGAACCCTCTCATATCACATACTCATGCAACATGCATGCAAAGGCAGGGTGGTTGGTTGCTTTTTGAGTGGTTCCACTCAATGAAATTTTCAATTTTTTATCCGTTTTGAGAAATCCTTTACGACAGAAAAAGTCCCATCATCATTGATACACTTTTGATGCCACTAGAGAGCATGCATTTGGGAAAATAGCTTTTGTTTAAGAATAAAAGCCAAATAGTAACGTGTAATTGAGAGCGTTGTAAAACTTGATCGAATACGGAGATTCCACAGAGTGTTTCGAAGAAGGAGTAATAAAAGAAAGAATAAAAAAAGTCCAAGCTAATCGGACTAAAACATTATGGAAAAATTCTTTCAATCGTGTGAAGATAAAAGTTAATCGGTAAATTTTAAGGGAGAAACAGCAAAATAAACTTAAAAGCTTTTGGTACAAAAACAAAGCTTTCTTAATAGGAGTTCAACTAAAACAATGACCTTGGGCTTGCAAGATTTATTAAAACATTTCACTTTTCGACGCCACTGTGGGGTCTTGCCTTAGCGGATGCGGCGAGAAGTCATTTTTTCTATATGTAAAAAAACTTCAATAAAAATAACTGCTTCCATTAACTGATAACATGCCTTACATGATTCAGGATTTTTTTTTCAGTCAGTGGTTTCATTACTTTACCATTCGGCATAAAAGTTGACAGTTTAATTAAAATTGTACTCTAAGTTAAACTAATCGAAATAAGTGGCCTATATTCTGATATAAGAACTATTTTGAAAAACAACGCCATGAAAATATTGTATCAGATCTAAGAAAATAATTTATACAGCTTAAATTTGAACTTTAATCTACATGGAAAAAAAGCCACAAGATCAGGGTTTGATAAAAATGTATCAAATTGGCTTCTTGTCTTGTAGTCTAGTACAATTTAAGCTATCCAACAATTGAAATGTTTAATAGAAGAACAAGGGCCGTTCATAATTTTCAAGAAGGAAACAGATTTATTGGTCAATAGAGAGAACGATCCCTTTAATCGCAGATAAACGAATGCCTGCCTCACATTGCTTAAAAATTGAAATTTTAAAAGAATACCGTAAATCGGAAACGACAGAAGATTTTGTGTCTTAAAACAAGTCAAAAGGAATTTTAAAGACAATTGGAATTAAAAGCTGAACTACCAAACCAATTTAATGTCGTTACAAATACGGGAAATGTAGCCAGACGTTTTTTCAAACACTCTACAAAATCGAGCGAAATAACTGAAATTTCATATAATTTTGCTGTGCTTATCACGTAGATTTAGTATTGACTTATGCTCCAAAATTTGAAATTTATTGTCTTGGAACTACGAAGTTGTTTGTAATGCTTTAACTTTGGTATTATACGAGCACTTCCGTTCATAAAAATCTTATTCATGGACATGAAATAATAGCCCATTGGAGAATTGAGTAAAGAAGTGTTAGAAGCCCGAAATAAGGATCTCAAAATGTACAGAGAATATTTTAGTGGAAGAAAATCTAGACAACACACATTAACAGACATTATGAACCGAATGTTAATAAATGTTTGGATCCATTTATTTATTGTTTTTAGAAATTAATGCATACATATATACCTAAATATTTTAAAATCTAAATTTTTTGTGTTCAATCAAAATGTAGCTGTTGAAATGTTTCAAAAAATTATACTTTATATAAGAATATTCCACTAAAAAATGATACGAGTATAAGGATGTTTATAATTGTGTTAAAGATAAGGAAAATATTAAATTCACAAACGGCTTTTTCCGGCTTTATTCCTCACTCTAATATATACACTCAAAAACAACAAATAAGCGTATTTAAAATTTTATAACGGGATTATTTCTAGTTCATCATACCAAAAACCTTTCGAAAAGTATATTTTGGTTTGGGCAACAAAATGCCGTTAAAACTGTGCTACGCGATGCACAGTTTTTAGTTCTATGAGAGAATTAAGATAAGTACCTAAGTTGAAAGCTATTGCTTCACTAAAAAACGGTGTATTTTGTGTTTTGAAAATTTGGCCTTAAGCTAAGTGTATACGATTGGTAGATCTTATAATATTGTCAGACCTGACAATTATCTACCAATGAGCTGGCAATTAAGTTGTGTGTATACACGGTTGGCAGAAAATCTACCAATCTCTTATAATTTATTGTCAGAAGTTGGCTGATAATTTATTTTCAGATAGCTGTCTAAATACCTACCAATTAATAGTAAGATATTGGTAGATTTTCTACCAACCGTGTACACACACACAACTAATTGCCAGTTTTTGTTGGTTATGGAAACTGCTTCATTTGAACCTTGGCTGCAAATTGTCTAACCATTAAAAAACTGTATGATGCTGAAAAACGTACATCATCTAACAATTTCTTCACTGTCAGAAACGTCAGACAACGATAAAAATTGGCAGGCGTGACAATAAATTGTGTGTGTACATGATTATCAAATATCTTACATTTTTTGGTCTTATAATTAATTGTCAGAAAAATTGTAAGATCTACCAATCGTATACACTTAGCTTTACTCTGATTTTATTTTTAAAGTTAAGATCATGAAATTCACCACATTTTAAGTTCATGTAGATATTGAAGAAAAGGGGAAACAATTAGGCAGCATATATCTGTAAGATATGACATAAAAAAAATAGTAGAGCAAGTGCGAAAAAGTAACCAAAGCTTGTGTATAAGCTTACAAACAGTATTCATTGACCTACGTTTTTTTTTTAAATTGGGGTGAAATTTACTCTGGTTATATGTTAAACTATCCTCTATCTTGTCTGAAAATTTCATCAAAATTAAAGAGAGTTAAAATTTTACCAAAGTAAGAGGACATCTTATATATACAAATTTAATAAAAAAAAAAAAACAAAATAAATAAAAACGACTAAAAAGTGGGCGTGCGAAAAAAAATGTGTGCCACCCAATTTAAAATAACATTTAAAATAACATTTTTCTCCAATGTTTGCTCAGAACATATCAAAATATTTTAAGCGCCAACTTTAAATTTGTATTACTGGTACGAATAAAAATTTGAGATATTGAATTTTCAAAATACAAAAAAATGTTTTTTTTTTAAGTTTTGAAATGCAATGCTTTCCGAGATTTTTAGTAATATCCCTATTTATTGTATTGAATTATAGATCGCAAAATTAATCGAAATACATACATACATACAAATACAAATATTTTATCTAAATTCTAGGTGTCGTTTTCGAGAACAATTTTTTAACATTTTTATGGTGGGTATAGTTATTTTTATATAAATAAAATATATTTTCTCAAATCTTGTAGATTGTATTTAAAAACTTTTGATTATCAAGTTTTAAAATAATCTAGCCCTTCGAAATATTGAGTTTTGAAAAAACAAAAATTTAATGCATAGTAGGTACTATACAAACTTTTGGGGAGCCTTAACATAATTTTTTTAGATAAAAATGATCAAAATCGGGGGTACCGTTTTTGAGAAAATCAAAAATCAAAAAATGGTTCCAAAGGAGGTATCATTAATAATCATTTTTCTAAGAAAAAAATTTCAAGCATTACCTAGCTTTAACTAAATGAAATTTTGTGAATTTTTTTAAGAAATCTGTGGAACAGTTTTTGAAAGAAAAAATGTTTTTTTAAGATTTCGAACAAAATTTCTACTGTAGGTAACATTACTTTGGTGTTAAAAATAAAATGCACGACTGGGTCGCACGAACTTGCTCCTATGTAATAGACTAGGAATTTAAAAAAAAACAGAATGCTATGCAAATATGAATTTATGCAAGAACAAAAATTATAAGTCGTTGTAGTGGTTTCTTAAAAAAAAGCTTTTATATACAAACTTTTTAAAAGATTTTAAAGAAAAAATTTTGCTACGCCAATTTAAAGTTTTTAGTATTGTTCGAATAAAAACTAAATTTACAAAAAACATATTGAGCAGTTTCTGAGATATCGAATTTTCAAAAAAAGAAAAAATATATTTTTTTTTTCAAAAATTCAAACAATATTTATTTTAAAGTTTTGAAATGCAATGTGTTTTAGACTTCTTACAAGCTTCTCTATACAAAATTTCATTAAGATCCTTCGTGTGGATAATGAGAGATTCAAAATTCGAAAAAATGGTTCTTTGGTAGGTAGAAGCTGTAATATCTTTTTTGAAAATTTGAGAACACAATTTTATTTATGTTTTTAGGGAGCTTTAGGAAAAAAAATGATCAAAATCGGTTGTACCGTTTTTGAGAAAATCAAAAACAAAAAAAAATGGTTCCATTGAGGGTACCCTCAACAACCATTTTTTCGGAAAAAATTTGTCAACCATTACTTAGCTTTAACTAAATGAAATTTTTTTTGTATTTTTATTTTTAAAATCTGTAGAGCAGTTTTTGAAAAAAAAAATATTTATAAAATTTCGTAAAAAATCGTTTGGCAGGTACCGTTATTTTTGGTCTTAAAAAAAAAGAAAAAACGTATGGGGGGAAAAAATTAGAAATGATATCTACCAAGTTAAAAGAAAATTGGCCGAGCCGTTTAGGCTGTAGTCGAACAGACAGACAGACATACAGAGAGACAGAATTACGAGACCCACTTTTATCGTCTTCCCTATCATCCAGTTCGATTTTTTAACGTATGCATAACTTGCCAAATAGTACCTTATGTCGCAAGTAAAAAAAAAGAACAATATGATTTAATTTTGTAGTCATTTGAATGAAATTTGTCATTCAAGTTTAAGATATTGGTATTTTAAACTGTTGCAAAACCAAATTTTTTTGCAAACAGATAACATTTTAAAACAACTGTAATTGGCAAAGAAAAAACCTCACCAGAGCGGAATAAATAAAAAAAGATTATGTTGTGCAAGGAAACTAATCAAAGCATATCCTTTTACAATGTGAATTCATATTTATATAAATCTCTTATCTTCCTTTCATGGTGGAAAGTCTTAGAGCATAAGCAAACATACAACAGGATATACACTCTCTATAGTGAATTGTGCAGCCTTTTTGATTAAACAAAATAAATTGTGTTATTTTTCAATGAAAAAGATTCGTAAAGGACTTCCAAGAAAGAAAGAAAGAAAGCTATTCAATGCTCTTCTTTTACCCATAAAGAAACTTTGTACCCTTCACTCATTTGTTACAGAGTCGGGCTTTGCTAAATTCGCGCCTAGAGGAAGTACATACAACTCTTGTTTCCAAGTAACTGTATTACTACAACTCGTACTAAACATCACTCTACCTCATTTATCAAAATAATAGATTTCATGAGTAAATTCACAACTTTGAAAAAGATTTACGAGTGGACTATAGCAAACTGACACCCCTATTACAGAATTCGGCGAATGAGCTAAAGTGACAGTTTCAATTAATTTCCAAACTTTTGCTATTACTCAATCCGACGAACGAAAGTTAAACGAATGTCGGTAACAATCCCTGCACCACTGACATTTTGTTCGACTTATATGGTATTACAGAATTCGTACTCCATACAATTTCTATCATTTTACATTCTTACCAATTTCGAGACGAATCTGAAGTGAATTTTTGATTAAACGAAAATAAACAATGGAAAGTACAAAAGTGTAAGTCAAAAGCTTATCATACTGAATGCTAAAGTGTTTGTTTAAAAAATTTTAATAGAAAACGCACAAATAACAACGCAACCAGAGAGCAAGAAATCTAAAAAAAAAAAAAGAGAGTACACGGTTGGTTTTGAACCGTCCTCCATCTTCGTATTAACCACTCTCAACGATGCTTGATTTCGTTGATCGATAGCGATACTATTATCACAGCCTAGGCCGTTTGAATAAATAATGTTTGTAGCTGACAGTGTCGATACGAAAGTTCATATAATTATGATAAAGTAATTTTAGGAATCTAAACTGTAGTTCATCCGACGAATTTCATAATTGAGTTTTACAGCGGATGCGAATCGAGTCAACTCACCGGGAGTAAAATTCTGCGAATTCTGTAATAGACATGTGAATTTTTGTGTGGGTAAGGTTTATATTCAAAAGCCAAATTCATTGACCATGCGGATTACAGAATATTTGGAGTACCTAAAAAGAAAGAATTTCGCAAAATACTAAATTTCTCACGTACACATGTATATATGAACATATGTTTCTGGAGTTATTAATGAAGCTCTGTTCAAATGGGGGCAGAGATGCTCAGTTTTGTTTTAAGGCGGGACATGATACAAGATTAAGATTAAGATTAAGAATTTTATTTTTCAATTTGTTTTATATACAATTTGACTTAAAACTAACTTATTACTAAATTAAATCATGTTGGCTCAACAATAGGGGCCCAACGTTCTTCATTTGGCTTTACATAATGCTATTTGCTTACAATATCATATTAATGTTTTCTTAATCTAATTCATGATTTTTTAATATTAACTAAATAATAATTTTTGATGAGTGGGTGTTTTATCCCCTATAGTATTGATTGTTGTTCTTCTCGTAAAAGGGTGCGTTGTCGTTATGGATGATGTCTTCAAATTGATCGTCAGTGATGGCTCGGGTGTATAGATACTTGTCACGAGGCTCTAGTTCATGCTGGAGAAGTTGTTGCACTTCTGTGTTGGGATGATCTTCCAGGTTCCTGATGATTTTTCTGGAGAGCTGCAGTAAATACTCGTCCAATGGTATTAACTTTGCTTCTTTATACAGATTCCTTGTTGGTATATATTTCTTCGTCAGTGGGTTACGGTACAGTCCAGTGCAAATGCGGAGCATCTTTCTTTCAAAAAGCTTCATCTTTTTCATTGCTGTAGGTGAAATAGTAAACCAGATGGGAAAGGCGTAGGTCAGAACGGGTCGAATAAGTTGTTTGTACACAAGCAGCTTGGTTTCCTTACTTAGTCCATTTCGCCTCCTGAGAAGCGGATGGACCAAGTGCAGAGAATAGTTGGCTCTCTTCAACATCATGTCTGCATGCCTTTTGAATTTGAATTTGTTGGAAAAGTTGATTCCCAAGTATTTCGTTGATGATTTGACAGTCACTTCAGAGTTGTCTGGAAGCTTTATTTTGATTGCATCACAGCGTGTTGCAAACGCTCGTCTTCGAATGACAGTCACTGGTGTTCTGAAGCAGATGAGTTCAGTCTTTTCGCTGTTTATCCTCAGTCCCCATTTGACATAGTATTCCCATAGGTTTTTAATGTGCTCTTGCACTCTCCTGGCAGCAATTTCTGGTGAAAAAGCGGTAGCGTATGTGATTGAGTCGTCTGTATAAAGCTTCGTCTTTGTACCTGGTATGTTGGCTGGTTGATCAGCAGTGTAAATGTTGAACAGCAGTGGTCCAAGTTTTGATCCTTGAGGAACTCCAGCGTTAATTCCTTTGGTTGATGACACATGTTTTTTTACCTGTACATAAAAAAGTCTATGGGTTAGGAAATTTTTGATTATTCTTACTAAGTAATTAGGAAGTCCAAGTTCCGAGAGTTTAAATAGCAATCCTTTTATCCAAACGCTGTCGAAAGCTTTTTCGATGTCCAGCAAACACGCTACAGTTGTTTCCTTTTTGTTGAGTCCAATTGTAAGATCAGTATGGAGTCCCAGTAATGGATGTAGGGTAGAGTGTTTATTTCGAAAGCCATACTGAAACTCCGGTATGACATCTCTTTCTCTGCAGAAAACGTTGAGTTTCTTCAATATCAACGCCTCCAGTATCTTACTCATGCTGCTGAGCAAAGAAATTGGCCGATATCCTTCCACATTTGCGCGGTTGTTCTTCTTCGGGACAGGTACCACTTTTGCGGTTTTCCAGGCTGCAGGGAAATAGCTGTTGTTCAGGCAGTTATTGAAGATTATAGTCAACAGGAGAACAGCAAGATTTGGTAACCTTTTGAGTACGTAATTAGAAATCTTGTCGCTTCCTGCTGATTTTTTGGAGTTTCCAGTGAAGATAATGTCAGCTACTTCTTCAGGGGAAGTGAAAACATCTGTCAGCGTCGGCTCCGATGATGGGTTTTCCTCGTTGAACAGGGTCACGGTTTCGGTGGTTGCTGATATCTCTTGAAAGCGAGTTTCAACATCTTCGATAAAGTCAGGAAGGTGTACGGGAGGGCGGTCTTTGAAACTATCGTGAAAATGATTTGCAAACGCTTCAGCTTTCTCTGCAGAAGTTGTTGATACTTCTTGTCCATAAAGGATGGTGTCTGGAATTGAGTTTGGTCTTCCAACAATCAGATTGATCTTTTTAAACGTGTCAGGTCCAGGTTTGATATCTTCGAGTCTCTTCCTGAAATCCTTTTCCTGGTGATGTTTTATTGCCTGGTTGAACATTGTGTTAGTGCACTGAAGTTCTGATTGTAGCCGACGGTATTCGACACTTTCCCTGTTAAAGGTCCTGTGGAATATTCTTTGGAGGCTTTTGCGAAGTCTTTGCCGGTGAGCATATATTAATTGTATATGTTGGGGTAGGTTTGCATATTTATCTCTGCTGGTGCGGGGTGTTTTCTGCCTGTCCAAAGCATTGTTGACCACTGTTTCAAATTGAGCAATGGTGTTATCGATCTCATTGTTGTTGAGATTGTTGACGCTGGAGACTTCTGGTAGGCGTTCTTCAACTTCTGAACGGAATCTTATCCAGTTCAGTTTTTCGTATTGGATTTGGAATTCGGGAATACGACGTTCAGTTGTAATCCTGTAATTCAATCTGACTCTCATCTCAACAGCCAGATGGTCCGAGTCACTATCGTGTGCAACACAAGTGAAGTTTTGGAACTCAGGAAGGATGTTCGTAAAATTGGACGTCACTAAAAAGAAGTCTAGCAGCGACGGAGTTCTTGGAAATGTGGGCCTATGTTGCGATATAACCACCAATGAGTGAAGCTCGGGGTTGTCTTCCAGCCAGTCCACAATTGCTTTTCCTTGTGTAGATTCCCTGGTGTCCAGCCAGAGTGGGTGTCGTGCATTGAAGTCACCTCCAAGTACACAGTACGTATGTTGGCTAGCCAGATTATTGATGGCGTTGAGGTCATGTATGATGTCACATCTTGTTGCGTTACACTTGTTGTATACTGAGACAAGAAGCAGCGTCTCATTATCCGACATATTGATCACAACGGCTGTAGTCTCCATGCAGCGCAGAACAGGTACCGTAATGTACTCGCTTTTGAGGTCCGATTTTAAGAGGATGGCAGTTCCTCTGCCTTCAGATGTCTTGTCCTGTCTGTAGGATGTGTAGCCTTCCGGTTTAAAGGTGTTTCGTGCTGTGATGTTTGTTTCCTGTAAAAAGATAATATCGGGTTTCTTTGATTTTAAAAAAAAGTTTAGTGAAATAGGGTAAACCGACCAATCATTGGCACCTTAAGGTTACTCACCACTTATTCGGCTTATATAACTTATGGGAATTAAGAAACTACAGTTTTTTTTTTTTTTTTTTAATTTTTAATTGTATTTTTGTTTAGTGAAAAACATTAAATACCCTATTTTTTGTTAAAATTAATAAATAATTAATAAAAAGTAAAACAATGTCCTTTTACCAATGATTGGCACCATTTTCCAATCATTGGCACTGAACAAACCAATGATTGGCACATTGATTTTGTTTAATTTTTAAAGTTTATTAAAAAAAAGTATAACTCTATTATATAATTTAATAAATAAAAGGTAATTTATTTTTATAATTATATTTAAGTCTTTTAAGTTACATTATGTTTACAATAAGGCCGAGATTAGATTAGATTTTTATTGATTGATAAAAAAGTGTATTATCATTCTAAGGAAAATTGATACAAAATTATGAAAATCTGTAACTTTTTCTTTACCAATGATTGGCACAGTGCCAATAGCCAATGATTGGCACTTTTTCTAATGATTGGCATGGCATCCAAGGATTGGCATAGTGCCAATCAACCCAGTGATTGGCACCTCATCCAATGATTGGCATGTGCCAATAAATGGAAATTTGATGGATTTACATTCCTATAGTTGACACCCCTTATAAATGCTATAATTTTAATAAATTATTAAAATAAAAAGAACTAACCTCTTTGTTATAGTTAATTCTATTATAATAACTGCACTTGACAATAATTTTCCTCTTAAATTTATTATTAAATTACACTACAATGTCACCACTTTCCTTAGGGTTTTCACAAGTTTCACAAAAAATTTGGCGCGAACTTGATTCTAAATTTTTAACAGCGTTTTTTTAATTGCTACTAACTTCAGAGGCCAAAAGAAATGATGCCAAATCATCAGAAATAGACCAAGGCTAATATTTTTAAAAAGATTTTATTAGAAAACTTTTAAATGTTATTAATACGAGTAATTTAAACTGTAAGTGCCAATCATTGGGGGGGTGCCAACAATTGGGCAGTTTACCCTACGTCTGGCTGTAGAATAAATAGAATTAACGTTATATGTAATGAAGGATAGGTAGTTTCTTATATACATAATGAACAAATAAGTTTACCCAATATAGCTGTTTTTTCTTTATCATTGAGACTACCGTAATTGCTTGGAACTACCTCCTTTGCCTTTTGGAGAAGAGAAAGGAGATCTGTTCCAAACAGTCTTTCGGTATCATCAAATATGTTGAAAGACTGTGATTGTCCTTTTTGGCTTGATGTGTTGGATGGTGCAGTCCTCTTCTGGACTACTGGTTTGGCAAATGGCGTTTTAGCTGGTGCTGGTGGAGCTGGCTTAATCCCTGCCTTCTTAAATGGGCCTTCTAAAGGTTTTGAAGCTGCTCCAGATGTGGCTGCAACGCTAGCGTATGATAAGCCATTCACAATCGCTTTTTTTGCTGATGTTACAGCAAATTGGTGATTTTCACGCTTCTGTGTTGCTGTCTTCGTTTTTTCGGCCAGTTTCTTCTTCCTTGCAGGGCATCCACTGTAGCTGGCAGGGTGCCCAGTCTGTTGGCAGTTAACGCAGAATACCATATCGTCACTGACTTTGTGGAGGGTCCTACACTGAAAATAAATTCCTAGGTAATATTGACAAAAACGTTTTGTTGACCTTTAACAAAACAATTTTATCGTTTTGATAAAATTTTTGTCAATACGAAAGAATGATTTTGTTGATTTCACAAAATTTTTATAATCCAGCATGATTTTTTGTCAGTTTAACAAAATATGCACTACAAATAATATTGTCAGTTTAACAAACCAAGTTTTGTTAATATAACAAAATAAAACAGAGATTTTTGTCACATCGACAAACTTTTTTGTGATGTTAACAAAATGTTTGTTGTATCTACAAAAAAATCTGTTTTGTAAATGTTTGTCAATATCACAAAGTTTTTGTTAATTTGTTTTTGTCAATTTAACAAAAAATGAAAACATTTTTGTTAAAATGACAAATATTTATTTTTGGGGTTGAATTATTTTGTAATATTGATAAAATAATATTATCAGATAGATAAAACTATTTTGTAAGGAAACCAAAAAATTTCTTTTGTGTATGATATAGTTCACACTTGGTTTTTGTTAAGAAATCGATGTAAGACTAACTGAACTTAACAAAAATTGCGTATTGTCCATACGCCCTCACAGATGGTTGAATGTGAGATCGTAGGGACGAAACGCCAATTTTTGTGGACTTAAATCCCAAAAAAAACTATTTTGACAAAATTAATTTTGTTTTTTTGTGGATTCAACAAAAGAAATTTGTAAAATTGACAAAATATTTTGTTGAATTGGCAAAATATTTTGTTAATTTAACAAAATATAACAAGTAATTTTTGTTAATTTAACAAAATATTTTGTTAATGTAACAAAAAAATTTTGTTAATTCAACAAAACAATTTTGTTAATTTAACAAAACAATTTTGTTAATTTAACAAAAACTTTTGTTTATCCGATAATAATAAAAAATCAATAACACTAACAAAAAAATTGTTAATACAACAAATGAATTGTTAATATGACAAATTAATTTTGTAAATTCTACGAAATTTTGTAATATTGACAAAATATTTTTGTTATTTCAACAAATTTATTTGTTAGCATAACAAAATAATTTTGTGGATACAACAAAATATTTTTTGTTACCTCAACAAAATTCTATAATTTTTGTTAATTTGACAAAACTTTTTGTTGGACGTATATTGACAAAATGTTTGTTAAATCAACCTAGATTTTTATCATATATACCTAGATTTTATTTTCAGTGTAGAGCAGTTTCCTGGAATATGATCATCCTTGCATTTTACACAACGGTATTTCATGCCACAGTTACTAGCAACATGTCCAAACTTTTGGCAATTCTTACACTGTGTAATGGTGGTGGATTTAAACTTCTCCCAATGGACTTTTTGGTGCATAAGAAGCGTTTTGCCGTAAATTGCTGGGATATCAGATGTTTTGGAAACTTCAACAACGAAGCTATTATACTTCCTGTCTGATCGGGTCTTGTAGGGACTTACTGCTAAGACTGCGATGCCTTCCGCAATGAGCTCCTCCTTAACTTCAGTGGCTTCGTAAGTTTGATGAATTCCTTTAAAGACAATGTCTTCTTGTCTTCTTTGGCAGTATAGGTGTTGAATTCTGTCTTCTTCACCTTCAAAAAATCTCGGATCTTCTGGTGTTCCTCTTTGGTCTTTGTTGTGATAACAGATTTTTCACTATTGATATTGTGAACTTTGAATACTACACCTTGAGTTTTCAAATATTTACTGATTTCCGCCACGTTTAGCTTGAAGCACACAATTGGTGGCATTAGTGTGGACCGGGGTTCCTTGTTGGGTTTCTCGAGGCTTTGTTTTTTTGTTGGGTTTATTTCCTCTGCGTTGGTGGTAGAAGCTTCATTATCCATCGCAGGCTTTTTTGTCTTCTTTGGTGATGTTATTGGTGACTCTGTAGGCTTTCTTTTTGATCTTTTAGTTTGTACCACCTCAAAATCAGAGTCTAAATTCACCATTTCTTCGGTTTGCAACATCTCTGAAGGTTCTTCTTCTGCAGGTTGCACGTTAAAGTTTTCCTGTCCTACAACTTCTTCTTCGAGTTGTTGTTCTGTAATTGGATCCATAATTTGTTGCGCATCCATTACTTCGTCCTTGTCATCTTCGTAAAGCTGGTCTATATCACCGAGCTTGGCGTGAATGTTTACCAGGAACTCTTTTCCATGCGTTCTCATGCCTTCTTTGATGTGTGTCTTGAGTGCCTCGTATGCTAAATTTACGTCACTCTTCCTTCTTTCGGCTTTTCCCATTTTTAACTGGGATTTCCAGAAAATAGATTTATTGTTTTTTTTTTTAATTACTTAAAGGATTAAGATTAAAAAATTGCAATTAACAAGAAGGATAATCCACATTCGGAAAAACCCTTCTTGTAATTAACTAGATTAATTTTAGCAGGTAGCGTAGGTGAACCTTTGCTAATCACTTTTTTCACTGAAATATATTATTTTATTACCGTTAGGTAGATTTTAGTTTTTATTTTCACTACTTTTCTCCGCGCACTTGTGTACTCGATGAATGTCAACTGTGAACTCAAGGGGACATGATACAATGCATGCGCGTCTAAGCTAGACTCATATTCAATGGAACAAAACTTTTCTGGTTGATTTGGAAAAGACTTTCGGCACCGTATAGCTAGAGGGTCTTTATCTAACCAGATTCGACATAAGTTAAACCTCTATTATACATCCTTTATGCCATGCTCAATGGTAGAAAGTTTTTGATTAAAAGTGGCAATGTAACTTCTAGGGCAATCTTGGATTTTAAGAATGGTCTTCAGAAGGGAGCCGATTCTTTCAGCATTTACACCAGTGATCTGATTGGTAGTCTAACTCAGGCAATTGCATATGCCGGCGAACTAATTGCGTACAGAACAGCTCCAAAATTTGAGGTCATCAGAATTCTTTTGCAGCGTGACTTCGACAAAATTCAGCAACATTGCGATGACTGGAAGCTGAAAATCAACTTTCAGAAATCTGCAACTATTGTATTTAGGACTCTGTTGCATGGAGCCCCAAGAGATACGAGAAAGTACTGCCGCAAGCTAGTGATCGTAGGACCACATGGACAGCCAATGGCAGGTTAAAGTGTAGTAAAATACCTTTGCATCTGGTTGGATCAGTATTTGTATTTCGACAGACATACAATTGCTGCTCTGGCCAGGGCAAGGGAAGCCTTTGCCTTGATAAAACTGTTGTTTTACAGTAGCCAGGTTTGATAGCAGGACGTAGTTGCTGTGCTACATGGCCCTCATCTGGCCGATCATTGCATAACGATGCCAAGTGTGGTTCAGCGTTCCCCCACCTGAAATGGAAAACATTCGGCTGTTTGAGAGGCAGTGTCTTAGATGTCTTAAACCAACAGCTTAATTTTTGCGAAGAACATCACGAGAGTGTGCGTCTAAGCGTGCTTATCCCGTCCGACGCATTCTTCTTCTTAGACAGTTGAGGGCTGGTCTAGGATAGAATGGCGGTTCTGTTAATCTACCACGTCGGCCGTTGAGCTGTGGATAGACAGCTCCTTTATAATCGAGACGTCCTCGCACAAGACAATACCGAGCGCCTTCGGATCAGTAGTATTTTGTCCAGTCAATACCGAAGAGACAATTTAGGCAGGAGAATCAGTTCTAGTAATTAAGCTGTGCTATGGAAAGTTGACATAGATTTTTATTGTCTTGGATGATTTGCATAGATTCAAGTGTAGTTTAAGTTAGGATAGTCATGGTCGCACCAAAAGAAAAAATTATAAAAATTACGTTTAGTTTAGTTGTAAGTTTTATGTACTTGTGTACATACAAAAAAACCGACTCGCAAATACACGGCGTAAATTTTCCCATTTGCGAAACAGGAAAACTCCAAGTTGATTCCACAAACTTTCAATGACTGGCCCTGCGATTTATTTATGGTCATCGCAAAGGCCACACGGACGGGAAATTGTAGACTCTTAAAATCGAATATCAAATCCGTTGGAATCATCGGTATACGCTGGATCAAGACATCCTATCCTTTGTATTTTTCCTTGATGATCTTGGTCTCAGTGATGTTATTCATTCGCTTTTTTACAGCCAGTCTCGATCCATTGCACAGTCGAGTTTGATTAATGTTACGCAGCATAATCAAAACTGATCCTACTTTTAATTGTAAATTCTGAGGTGGTAGTCCAGCCAAATGCAGGGAATTTAAAAACTCTGTGGGATAGTTGACTACATCATTCTGGTTTATAACTGTGTTAACTGATTTTTAAAAAAACAACTCTTGTTCTATGTTCGCAAAAACACGCTGAATATGCTCGTCTTTTGAGTCGAGAAATGACGAAAATCCGTGGGTAGTGTTATTAATTCTTTCTAGGTGTCAACGGCGATCTTACCATTTCCAGTATCTAATAACTGATTAGAAACCATAATAATTCCAAAAATATTGGCATGTTAGTTGTTAATTGGAGTGTCTTTACATGCCGCCACAATTGATAGAGGAATAATTGAAAGAGTCTGAGAAAAATCACCTGCCAACAGAATCCAAACCAAAAATGTTTTGATTGTCAAGATTGTCCAACGTTCTGATGTTGCAAACTGGTGCTTCGTTGATTTGCATGTTTGGTGGTAATTTCAAGGTAGAATGTCCAGTTCGTTTACATTCTTACAATGTTGCAGCTATTGCAGATGAAGCAAATGCTAGGACTTCTTCATTTTGCGATCTGATCTTTGCAAACAGCAATGAAATTAGGAACGTTTTTCCAGTCCCTCGGGAGACACTTTTACGCTTTTTTATATCTGAAAGAGAACTGTTTTGTAACTTATTATTTATGTTTCTCACCGTTAAAACTTTCCTGAACTTCCACAAATATTTCAATATTAAATTGGCAAAATCGGTCCAGCCAATCTCGAGTTTTAGCGAGACATACGAACAGCAATTGATTTTTATGTATGTACATAGATTTTAAATTTATGATAAGAAAAATAAATTTTTATTCATTAATTTATTAAAATATACAGTTTACCTAAATTTTTATTTCTACAACTTCTTCTCTGTTCATTTTTTTCCGCTCTTCCTTCCTCTTACCCTTTGATAGATGTTTTAATGGATCTACTCGCATAAAAAGGATTATAAATGAATGTAAATTAAAATTTTTTTAGATTATATTAATTTTTTTTCTATTTTCAGTTTAAAAAGCCTTCATTACTTCACCCCACCTCTCACTCTCAAAAAACAATCCTTGAAATGGGTCATGAGAGTAAGAATTTTTATTGTTTTTTTTTTTAAAGATTTCTTATGGAGTCTGTAGATGCCAAATTCGATTTCCAACATTATGTAAACCGAAATTTTGCAAATCCATAATATTGTATTCCAAAATCCTGCACCCTATAATATGTTTTTTTTTTCAAAACTGTGTTAATCATACAAAAATTATGTTGCCAGTGAAATAAGTACGCACTTTTCAATATTTCGGGTTTTAATGAATTTAATTTATTTCGAAGTTTTTTATTAAAATAATTTTGAAATATAGAAAAACAATAATTTTTCATTTTGTGCAAGATTAAATCCTTATTAGAAATTTAAAAAAAGATCTTTGAAAAAAATGGGAATTTGAAAAGAAAATTGGACTGGAATATCGAATCGAGTTCGGTCAGAATTTGTATGGAGTAACTCCATTTGAATAATACTATATAGTCCCTTCATATTCGCAAGATCCAAACAATATATTGTAATAAAGGTCATATTTAAATTTATTTTGTATGTTTGTTCCACGCCTAGATGTGCCTTCTCTCTGCTGTCAGGAATATTCCGGCACTGTCCAAATGAGTACCTCGTCGTTGAGAGTTAGCACTGGCGTCAACGTTATGAAGATACGTATAGGGTTGACTCAAAATGACTTAAATAAAGAAATAAAATTGAATTATGGTTAAATGTGAGAAATTGTATTGCATCAATACATAGAAAGAAACTGCAATCCCAAAGAAAACTGGTTAAGTGAACCTTTTATATGACATACAAAAAAAAATATTTTTCTTACTTAATAGGGTTTTTAAAATATCATTCCTAAAAATGACTTCAAAAAATACTATATTTATAGGTACTTTCTCAACTATAGTTACCATAGTAAAATATTTTCTTTTGGAAAAGGATACTCTTATTGGTAGTGTAAGGATATTATGTTGTAAATTGAAGTCTTGATTTCAATTGAACATGATGTATGACATTATGATGAAAAAGAAGCCAATTAAATTGACGGTGTCTGCTAAGATTTTTTTTAGTGTATTGTTTATTCAGGTTTTTGTACATGAATACTAAAGAAATGTTTCAATTTCTTTTCTTAACAAATATTTTCATAGAAAAGGGTAGAAAATAGAATGAATAACATCATTTCATGTACTTGTTCTACTAGTTCTAGTACGTAAGAATTTTTAAAATTAACTTGTTTCACAATTTCTGACTGAAGTTACAATTAAGATGCTTTGAACGTATTAGTCAATTATCAAACTCATTTATGTTTCACAATTTTGGAATAGATTTAGCTAGTAAGAAGAAGATATTTGTATGCAGAGAGAATACAGGAAAATTGACTCTGATATCCATCCGTTGCTGGATTCGGTAATCAGATTGAAATACGATCACTATAGGGCCACACCCATATAAGATCATCAAAATTTCCACACCATTCTTTTTTGTACGTATATACTCCCCAAATTCATAGACAGTACGTAAACAGGCATATTTTATATAAATTTAATAAACAATAACTCATTAAACAATCATTAATTTTTGTGTTCCTTCGATTTTTATAGTCATAAGCCAACCATATGGCCAGGAAGATATAGCCACTTTATGAAGAATTAACAAAATTAAGATTTTAAAGTGCTTTTAAAGGTGAATCCTTCTAATTTCAATATTCGTATAAAACTAAAAGACATTTATTTCGAAATTCGTATGGGCTCTTAGTATTTTTTCCACTAGTCAATATTTTTCTTACTATCAGAGGCATACATTTTTCGTCGGAATTGTCAGAAAATTCTTAATACTTTTCTTTCGAAACGATATGGTGTGTAGTGTAGGTAAAGTAAGGAACAAATATTGACTGTAAGATGTTTAATATCTGTAAGAACGCATTGAACTCCAGTTTGAATGGAATTATTCAAGACTTGAACGCGCAATTTACTCATATGTATTAAAAAGTTTAAAGTTGATTTTAGAAGTTTACTAAAAATTTGTCAGACTTTTCGAAATTATGTTTTATTATTCTTCTTTAAAGTCCTTTATCTCCACTTTTTACTTCGATATAGGTAATATATAAGGAAAATATCGAACTCGAGATTTTGATCAGAGTTGACATTACGATTATAGCGAAGACAAATAAAGTAAGTCCGATCTGCAGCCTAAGCCTCTGGACCTATTTTCTTCAAACTCGGTACTTAAGAGTCTTCAGTGATTCCCTAGCGGGGAAATTGAATTTTTTTGTTAGCCCTAAGACTAACGGTACCCCCCATACACCCGTAATGCAAAATCTTATTTGTTTCGAAAACAGCTCTAAAGATTTTGATAAAAAAAATTAAGTGTGATATTATGAACACGAGCTACATTTTGGTGAAAAAAATTTTGGGGCAAAATGTTATTAAAGGTACCTGTCATTAGAACCGTTTTTTTTTATTTTCGAATTTCTCATCAACGGCTATAACGGTTTTAACCAAAATTTTTATGCAGGAGCTCCTCTGCATTTGAAAAAATATAATCTAAAAATTTTTTTCGAAAAATTAGTTTTTGGATTTTTAAAAAAATAATACATTTTTTTTTTTGAAAAATCTATATCTTTAAAGGTGGGAACGATTATTTTTTGAAATTATTTCCCAAAATCTATACTACTAAATACTTAAAATTGGCATCCCAAATTTTGTTGTCGAAAAATGTTAAAGAAATTTGTTATATAAAAAGCTACTTTAATAACAAAACGATTTTTAAACTTTGTTTGCATAAATTCATACTTTTCCAGAAATCAGACGGCAATTCCATGCATTTGAACATGTTTATCCATTTTAAATTCCAAAGTACTTTTACATAAGAGCAACTTCGTGCGATCCAGTCGTGCATTTTATTTAATGAAAACATGAGGTGCATTATAAAATTAAATTTGGTAGTGCAACAGCTCGAAGTGAACCAGGACCTAGTGACTTACAACTCTCAACCATTCCTGTGTGCGTGTTACCAGAAACGGAGGGGACCTACAATTTTCTGCCGATTCCGAACGGCTAATGAGCAGCACTTTCCATGACAAGAGATACTCATGGAGGATTTGTCAATTCCTACCAGGCGCGGATACAAGGGGGGGCAATGGGTGCAATTGCCCCCCCCCTGGGCAATTCTTCGTTTCACAATTATTATAAAGTAAATTTTTTTCAATCCCAGCCTTAACCTATAACAACCAACACGCAAACGCTTACGCATCACTTTTCACTTTTCATGTTATTTATGTAGATACCTTTATTCACATTCTTGAAATTGCGTACAAAAAACCATAACACTCACGTTACTATTCCATACTTTTCGATGAGACAACGGATGTATCTCACCTTTCCCAGCTGAGTGTAATCTTACGATACGTTCATGAAGGTCATATTCGTGAGGATTTTGTAACTTTCGTAGATGCATTTGAGGAAATGACTTGTTCCAGAACTGACGAAGAATACGAGTCCGATGAGGAAAACTGGAGAGAAACCAGAAAAATATTATCTGCCGAAGAGAAGTTGGAGGGAAGTTCTACATCAAAGGAGGTGTCCTTAACTGGCAAAGCTTTAGGGCAAATTATCTTGTTCCAGCTAAAAAAGAAGCTCAAACTTCCTCTTGAATCATGTGTGGGAATAGGGACAGACGGGTGTGCTGTTATGCTTTCAGAAGTTCGAGGTGCTGTGAAGGTGATTCAAAAGGAAGCGAAAAATGCTGTGAAGACTCCATGCTACAGTCATAAGTTTAACAACTCTATTTCTCGAAGTTCGAAAGTACCTGCCATTCGAGACGCTGTGACAATCATGAAAGAGGTAATAATGTTCTTCAAATCGCACCCAAAGCGAAAAACTGTCCTCATGAGCACCTTGGGGTGTGCACTCACATCACTTTGTGAGACTAGGTGGGTAGACCGGCATGAAGGTGTACTCCAGTTTTCCTTAGACCTAGCCAAGATTGTGGAGACATTGGAAACGATTTCACAGTGGCGTGACCCAAGTACAGCCAGCAAAGCTTCCTCGTATGTAACAAGCTTATGCAATACCCAGTTTATTCTATCAGTATTGTGTTTAAGTGATGTGTTGTCTTTAACACAGTCCTTGAGCAAATTGCTACAAACGAAATCTCTTGACCTTACCAGCAGCGCTATGCTGGTGAAAGACACAATTTCCATTATTTCAAGTCGCCGGGAAAACATAGATACTAATTTCAAAAATATCTGGCAGAGAGCAAAAAATTTAGGTGATCAATTGAATGTTGAGTTGAAGATTCCTCGTATCCCACGTCATGGTGGACGCCAAATCTACCGAGTCAATTTTGACACAAATTCAGCTGAAGAATACTACAGAATATCTTTATATGCACCTGTACTCGACTTTGTTCTAACTGATTTGCGTGAAAGGTTTCAACCTGAAACATTAGATGTGTTTAAGCTCACGATTTTCATCCCAGAAAATATAATCAAATATAATACTGATGAGTTTGATACCACCGTTAAGTCCCTATTGGATCGCTTTGGAAAACTCCTAAACTTAAATAAAGATGTTGCCCTTTTTTTGCTTAAAGATGAGCTGGTGATGTGGCGCGAAAAATGGGTAAGAGAAAATGAGCAGAAGAACAAGCTTCCCGACACTGCCCTGGATTTAATTGACAAATGCAATAAGGATGTGTTTTGTATTATACATAGTTTCCTTCTTATTCTTGCAACGCTTCCAGTTACAAATTCTTCGGCAGAAAGGTCTTTTTCTTCGTTGCGGCGCCTTAAAACATATTTAAGATCAACAATGGCTGAAAACCGCCTCCGCGGTCTGGCACTCATGCACATCCACAGGCAAATCCCGATCGATGTTGAGAATGTTATTACTAGGTTTTCAAAAACCGGCCACCCAAAAAGATTAGAATTAAGTATTTAAGAACTATGCATATCATGTATAATAATGTATAATGTAATAATGTACTATAATTCCTTTATTTAAATTAATTAATTTATTTATTTTTTTTAATACGTACGAGTTCCTATTTAATACTTTAAGACATGCATACGAGTTCCTATTTAATACTTTAAGACATGCATACGAGTTCCTATTTAATACTTTAAGACATGCATACAGAGCATTATTAAAAGATGCTAAAGTAATGTAAACGAAGATGTTTGATCTACTATTTAAGAGTTATTTACATACGAACTTTATTATGTACCTGCACATGCTTTCCTTCAATTAAATTAAATTAAATTAATTCAATTAAATAAATTGCTATTTTTATATTCGATTGTGTTTATACCTTTTAATATTTTAAGACAGAAATGCAGAGAATCATTAAAAAAGCGTAAGTATTCGATGGACCATTTTTTTTAAAGTTAAGCAAAATATTACGAAAATTGCCCCCCCCTGAACGAAATCCTGGATCCGCGCCTGATTCCTACACATGAATGGCATTAGGCTCAAAATTATTCTGAGCTATGAAGCAGAAAAAATTATTCTTATAAGTAAAAAAACTAAACAGACGTAACAAAATACATGTTTTAACACATGATTTGTTTTATGAATCAAAAAACTGTTTGAATTTTTTTTTCGTACGTCTTCATAATTTATAAAATGGGGTCAGCACAACATTAACACAATGCCGGTATAACGAAGAAATTGGAATTCGGTTTTGTAATGAAAACACTGACATAATTTCACTAATACATAGTTAGAAATGAAAGATTAAAGTTGACAACTTTTTATTTAAATCAAGCAGTTGAAATTAACATTTGTTCACAATTGAAAAATCACTTCACTTTTGAATGTATATACCAATTCTAGCCATAAATAGTAAGTGCATGTTTACCGTTATTTAATGTCTTTCTTTTATGCTAAATGTCTGCTGGAAAATTGATAGGTTCTAGTAGTTAACAAACTTGCAATCTTGACAAACTCAAACTTGCAATCTTGATAAATTTGTTGTTGTGAATCACTCGTTATTTTATAAATCATAGAATAAAGTTGTATTTGTAAGATTTAGCCAAGGAATTGTGGACTCGAATCGGACGGAATCCACAAAAATCACGAAAAATCTTATTTATTTCTATTGACAAAAGAAGTTCATTCAAATTAACATTTTTATTAGGTTAGGTTAGGTAGGGTGATGATGCATCAAGCCGTATCATCTCACTCGGATCTTAATGGATTAAAGTTAATTTGATGCCAACATTATAATCAAACAAGTTAATAAATTTTTCATTGACAAAATTATATTTAAAACATATTGTTTAGAGGTGAAAATCTTTCATAGTTAGTCCGATAGTTTGAAATATGTATGTATAAGTGCAAATTTTTCAAGTTTCTTTGGGGTAGATATATTAAACTTAATACGAGACAAAATGTGCAACGGGGGACAATGATTATGAAGAGCTGTTTTGTAACAAAAGGATCCTAAAATCTCTCCTTATTTATCCAAGAATTGAATAATTGTATTTAAAATGTGGTCCAACCAAAACACACGAAGTTAATTGTGAATAATACAAAAAATTTTCGGAGAATTATCTTAATATTTTTTTATTATGATAGAAAGAACTATAACAATTAGGAATAAAACAAAATATCGGCCAAATGCTCGCTACGGCTTTGGTTGCATACCTCTATCCTTTAGCTCTTGAATTGTTGGGTCCAAAGGTGTCATATCAGATGATCGTGGAGGCCAATTAACATCGCCACTTCAAGAGATAACACGGCAATTAAATTCCTCGCGCAAAAGAGCCATTGTTTCGTTGGCTGTGTGGTAAGTGGCACCATCCTGTTGGCTGTTGGAAGCACATATCGTCCAGGTCCATATCCTCAATTTCTGGCCACAAGAAGTCCGTTATCATCTCGCGATAGCGAACACCATTCACGGTGACTGCTTGGTTGACCTCATTTTCGAAGAAGTCAATCTTTGTGGATGCATTGGCATTTCAACAATCACTCGTGGATTCTCATTTGACCAAATGCAGCAATGATGATTTTCTTTGTAAAGTCACCATTCACTACTGTCTGTTCAACCAACCATTCGGCGTATTGACGACGCTTGAAATGATCAGTAGGCTTCAGCTCTTGAATCAAATCTTTGTTCAAAATTGGCATCAGTGATGTTCGTGAGATGTTCAATTGTTGGGCACGACGATGAGTCGAGCTTGACGGCTCTTCTGCCACACCCTCGTATAGCGAACAACAGCAAATGTTTTCCGCAGAACGAACTGGGCGAGCATGCACAGATGTATTTTGAATTGAACGCCTATTTTCGTAAAAGGCTTCTACAATCATAACGCGCTGCTCAATTGTGTACCTCTCCATGGTTGAATTTGTCAAACACTGAGGCAAAGTAGGGCAAAAAACTTACTGTTAAAGTGTGACTCACAATTAACATCGTGCATTATGGTTGGACCACTCTTTATAAGATATGGAGCTGATATGTTGTATTTTCAAGCTTGCCATTAAATGTCACACCAAGAACATGCATTGATGTTAAGCTTGATATTTCGAAATCACCTTTCGTTGAAAATTCTGTGAATTCAACTGAATTCAAATTTTTAGATTTTAAAACATTGAAGTTTAATGACTCACCTTCAATTGAATACAATTTTTAAAAAGCTAATTACGATGCTTTAAATTCTTATTTCGAAACACTGAATTGGGATGTGTCTAATTGTTTAAAAACTTTTCATGATTTGTTAAAGTGCATATTAGAAAAATCTTATAGAATGTTTGTACCGTTTAAAAAGAAAGTAATGGGTCATAAGACGGTTTTGTTCAATACACGTCTCAGAAAGCTTAAAGTAAACTTAGTAAAATTTTAAAAGAAATAAAATTAAATAATCTTAGATTGCAGGAATATTTGAGTTGTAGGGAGGAATATGAAACTTTAAAAAAGTTCTCATAACAACAATATTTATGAAACATTGAAAGCAACATTAAGAATTATTCCAAAACCTTTTTGTCTTTCTTAAATAGCAAAATAACGTCTATTGGTCTACTGTGGCTAATATAATATTTAATGGTAAGGAAACAGTTGATGAACAAGATGTTTGTAATATGTTTGCTGAGTTTTTGCAATCAATTTTTTTTTCAGAACTACCCATCAAAATTAATTGGAGATGACAGTATTAATTCACTTGAAGAAATTGGCGACTTGGTGATTTTTGAGGAAGAAGTTGTTAAACAACTTTCGACTCATCAGGTAAAAAAGGTGC
This sequence comes from Philhelius festivus, assembly GCA_963931855.1. NCBI lineage: Eukaryota > Metazoa > Arthropoda > Insecta > Diptera > Syrphidae > Philhelius > Philhelius festivus. The sequence goes on along the minus strand of OZ007555.1, from coordinate 131,561,122 downwards.
GAGAATATTTTTGAAAATTTGTAAGGATAATTTGGCCTCTAACAAAACTTTTTAACTTATCTCTTCGTTAAAAACAATTGGTTACTAATTGTAGACCCATTTTTAAACTACAGTTGGTATCCACAGTTTTTGAAGCCATTGTTAAAAACAAACTTTATGTTTTTCTGTAGCACACCATGGTTTGGTTAGCGGTCGTTCCACGGTGACAAACCTAACTTTATTTGCCAACTACTGTATTAATAATTTTGAAAAAATATACCAAGTAGACACTATTTACACCGATATTTCAAAAGCATTTGATAGGGTATAACATAAAGTTCTTATATAAAAACTTGAGCTGACATGTTTCCTTTCCTATTTGCTTCGGTGGGTTGAAAGTTATCTTACTGAAAGAGCACAGTTTGTTGACTGTTCAAAATGTTCTAAGTTTATATCCAATTATTCTGGAGTACCTCAAGGAAGCCACCTGGGCTTTTAACATTATCTATGAGAGTTTAACAAAAAAAAAACAAAAAACATGTATTATTCAAAAATAACGGTACCCTGTGGAAACGGATATTTTTTTCTCGAAAACTTCTCTTTAAATTTTGATAAAAATTATTTTTATACCTACCATTGAACCGCTTAGGGTTTTAAAGTTCTCATTGAACCTTTAAAGTTCTCACTTGGTTCCAACAACTTCTTCAGTTGAGGTATTTTTCAGCACAAGTTTGCTCACGAATGTTTATTGGTTACATTAACCGTTAAGGGGTAATAGGTTTTCAAAGCTTCATATAAGCTTCCCAAAAGTATGCAATATCTTCCACGAAATTTATTATTGGTGTTTCATGCAAAGCTGCTTAAGTCTCCAACACATTACTTTGTCATGTACAAACCCTTATTTGGAATACTTCTGGCTTAATATCATCATTTATATGCTAAGTTTGAACTTGAAAGCATACTCTAAAAAATCGTTGTTGAATGTTGAGCAGCAACAGAAGTTCGAGGAAAGGAAAATAATTAAGCAGCTTTGTTTCTCCTGGTCAAAAGCTGAATACCTTGAAAATTCGATGCAATCCAATTCTTTTGTTGCTTTTTTAAACGCAAGGAGTTGATTTTAACCATTTTCGGAAATTTTATTCGGTGAACAATCGGTAGTGAAAAAAAATTTCCAAATGCATATTTCATAAGGTCACTTATTTTGAAGAAATTTCCTTTGATTTTGTTGTATAAAACCGAAGTTCAATTACAACCTACAGTAAATCCATGCCAAAATATATTGCTGCATAAAACTGAGTTAAACAACTTGACTCAGCTCGTTCACGAGTCTACTTGAATCCTTAGCATAGCAGGTCAACACTCTGGACTTATTTCTTACCTCTGACCCTGAAAAATACACTATAAGTGTTTTATCATCACTAGGTATATCCGATCATTGTGTCATATCTGCAAATTTCTCAAGTCAACATAACCCAGTTAGAGAACCGTTTCGCAATACGAGAAAGCCAACTGCGACTGTCTCAACTATTTCTTCAGAAACTTTAACTGTTCACTATGCTTCTTCAATAGTGACGTGGATACAAATGGTGGAGTGAGAAATTTGATCCCGAATAAATAATAAAAGTTGTCTATATTATAAAGGCAACCCATACTGACGAAAACTGAAACTAGCTAGAAAGACCATCATATTCAAAGCACCAAATTCTCTCTTTATTTCAGCTCACAAGAAAAATTTGCTTGCATCACATTCCTCCTATAATTGAGCGCGCTAATGATTTTTTGGACAAATCTTCGTTCGCACTCTTACAATTGCAAGAGTACTGAAAGCTCTTCATATACACAAATCTACACTGGACCGGATAGTATCCCCCTTGTTCTGAAGAGGTGTTCTTCAACGCTGGCAAAACCATTGCGTAAGCTTTTCCATCTGTCCTACTCTATTGATCTATTTCTATTAAAACAGCATTTGTCCAGCCTGTCCCTAACAAAGGTGAATGTTCTTCCCCCTCTAACTATCGTCCACTTGCACTGACCGGCAGTTTTTTCATATTAATAGGTCCACTGGTGATATGATGATACATCTTACCGAACAGTGGATGTCATTTCGGAGAAAGTAAGATTATTGGACTTGATATTTCAACAGCATTCATAAAATAAATGCTGATGTACCACAGGGCTCTGGTTTGTCTCCGACTCTTTTCTGGTATTCATTGATGATCTTTTGTCTGAAACTTCTAATCCATTAAATTGTTTTGCTTACAACAGTACTCTCAACTCCCCATATTCTTTTCCAGGTGCAAGTCCTTATTCTTCGGATGTGGATCTGAAACAGTAGCGTATAATAATCTCATTATATTTTGATATCTATAGCATTGTCAAATGGGGAACCATATACCACGTACAATTTAATGCTTTAAAAAACTCAATGCTTTCTTCTGTCTTTAGGTTTAATATGACGTTGCAAGAAATTGTATACCCCTGCTGATCTGGCTGTAATCTATAAAGTCTATGTATATTCGTCCAAAGTTCGGGTGCAATTCCCATATTTGGACTCAATTGAGTCTCTTTGATAGAATCCAAAAAGGAGCATTATATATGATAGTTGATAGAAGTATAACAGAAACATTTGAATGTCTTTCATTGTTTAAAAGCTGTTTTTATAAACAGTGTTTTAGTAAAATATGCAGTTGCATTTCTCGCCCTAAAACAATTAAATCGTGATACTCGCGCTTCAGTTTAAGCTTGAGCGCAACTTCGGGTGTACTGTTAAATTCAGAGGTTCTTTCTCTAGCCGCGCTACACGAATGTGTATATTTCTATATTTCCTTTCCAATGTGCATCGGTATCTCCTTTTAAATCCTCCCCAGCTTTCCTAAAGCGCTCGCACTGTGCTTAAACATTTTAAGAATAGTTTTAATCTCTTTAGAGCGTGCAAAATTATAAAAAAAAAGTTTGTTATGTTTCTAAGCTTTGATAAGAAAATACTTCAGTTTAAGCTTTAGATGTATGTTTTTTGTAAGTATATCTTTTTGGCGGGAGTACCTCGGGCTGTTTATATTGCTAGCAATTCACCATCTTCGCTACCAACAATCCCTTTGTGTATCACAGAGATTTTCGTAGCTTTGCAATTAATCGACTTTTTTGTTACTTTTAATATAAACACTTAAAAAATGGTGTGAAAGAAAGTGCATACTCTTGGGATACTTATGAAGAACTATAAATTTTGACGGTTTATATTTATATTACAAACAAACTTCAGTGAAAATTTTACATTAAAAATTACATCATCTACCTGTTTTAAGAATGAGTTTTTCTTAAACTTACAGTTTTCGAGATAATTGCATTTTCCTAATTTAAGGGGTCAGACCTCATGACGACCTTAGGGTTATTTGTAGTTGATGTTTTTTTTTACTAGATTATCAGAAACATCTGAGCTGGAGTAAGTTAAGAATTTTCCGAAATTTCTTCCCACCATTCCTACACTTCAAAAAATGGGCGCCATTTATATTTTGCCTGTAAATTTGTATATTTTTGTTCTATATAAATGAAGACATGTTCAAAGCTTTCTGATTTTTTCTTCTTCAGTACTTCAGTACTTATCTGTCAAGTTTCGTCTTGAATTTTAAAAGGCGTTTTTATTTTGTATCAAAAACCAAAGAACCAAACAGTGCTTGAGAGATGCAAATATTTCCGAAGGACTCAAGTGAGTTATTCTAGGATCTACCCAAAAATATGATATATATAATAATATAATATTGTATTCAAGCTTTGTACGAATATAAGTAAGCTTTAGGTATACATTAAAATCAGATAAGAAAGGGTGAAGCATGTCTTGCATTGTTTCGGAAAACCCAAGCACTTAGCAGCACTTTTTGTGGAAGTCAAATAAGATTGTTTGTGAAGACACAAACCAAGACCTAAAGGCTGTTCGGTTTCTTCAATGCAAGTGCTATTTTGTATAATGGAATGGGAGGGTGTGTTCAGCTTCAATGAAAGAAGCTAGAATTATATTTTCGAATTATTAAATCCTACGCGGAATGCTGTCGAGATCAGAGTTTAATGAGCTTATCATTCGCCGCGCCGAATCCACTTCCACAAGCTTTTGCAATATTAAGTGCAATGTTATTTTTTTCTCCTGCTCTTTCTTCAAAAAATATCTTAAGCTAGCTGATAATAATTTATCAGCGTATCCATGACCTTGGCAAGAAGGGACGTGGACATAAACGCGATTGACCAATAATGGGAGGGGGTGAAGATTCACCTGTTATGTGGACAGACTTAGCAAATGCCAATTTTCATAATAATTTACTTTATATTAAAAACAGTTTTACTTTCTATTCGATGATTAAGCATGCATCCACTGAATCAATATCCAATACAGAAGAAGAAGACACTTGCCAAAAATGTATAAGTTAGTCTAGTTAAAGACCTGAAGCGTAACGTGAAGAAAAACAATTAGAGTATTAAAATGCATAATATTATAAGTGATTCTCAAAAAATAACATTACTCTAATACTTTATAGACAAAATTAACCTAGTTTTTCTTTAAAGTAAATTACCCTAATTTGCGGTGTTTTTAAACAATTTTTCTCTCTGAAAGAATTGAAAAAAAATGCCATCATTGATCATCATTGATCTGCTCTTGCCTACCTTTCTTACTGAATTTACTAGAAGACAGCTATTAAAATTATTTTCGAAGATGGTTCGGGAAATAAGTAATACCCTTATATAAAATACAAACAATAATATGAAGTTTATTAATTTTTTGTTTTATTAAATGCATTAATTACAAAAAGTAATGAATAATTAATTTAACTTTACAATTAGTAATGGGCAAATAATTTGCTTAATTTCCAAACTAAAGTTCTAAAAATTAACTATTGAATATATTTTTACCAAATTTAAATAACTATTTACAACCGTTTTCGCAATCTATGATGCAGTTGATTTTTATTGATTTTAGTTTTGAAATTAAAATGTTTTTCCTGGGTTCCGACAACAAACTTTCTTTTATTGAAGAATCTAAGTGGGACGTTTTTATTCCAAAAACACGTTATTTTACAGTTTTGTTAGTCGCCAAAATGCGTTGAAACAGTGAAAAAATTTCATTTCATTTTGAAACTAAGAAATAAAAATCCTAATTTCTCATTGTACCTTGAAACATGCCTTCCAAAAGTGTTTACTTACTCTCTTAAGCTTTAGACAAGTTAAATCCTCCATTTGAAAACTCAAACAAAATAATCAAATATTATAAATACTCAACTGGCAAAATATTTCTGCTACTTGTGGAGAAGTTAATTTATTTGAATCTCACAACCCAGTTCAACTTAAGGAGCAACTTTACACTATAATTCAAAAATACGAGGAACAGAACGAAAGCAGATTAATTTTTCTCTCAGCTTAATTAAAATTTATCTAACTAAAGGGTTTTCCAGCTGGCGCGTGTATGCTTTGGCGGCCTGTGGTGACCATGTTGTTTTGGTGACACCTGTCAAATCTCTTACTTAATATTCAGTTGCTGATGTCAAATCACCATGGCATGTAACACGATTGAAAAAACACGTCTAAATCATAAAAATTTATTATAAAAATGAGTGTTCATTAGTGAAAACGTTGCGTGATGCATTGTACCCATTTTACGATAGACGTTTAGGCCTTTGACAGTCGATTCTTCAACGTTTGGTGGCCAAATTTGACAACAAGTTTGGTAATCAATCAGTAAACTTTATTTCGTCGAAGAAATGCAAAATGGCGGAGAACATCGCCCCGGTCCGTGAAAGTTTACAGCAGATTCCATGACGTGAACATAAGAACACGGCCTTTCGCAGAATTTCACGAATTTTGTGTCGTCATTGGTCCGTACTATTTCGAAAACGACGTTGGTAAGGCGGTCACCGTCAATGTCGAGCGCTACAGAACCATGGTAACCAATTTGAAACATATGGACATAGATGGCAGGTGGTTCCAGTGTTACGAGCCACACAGCGGACGCCACGATTGACATTCTGCGTGAACGATTTGATCTGATTTGACACCCTAGACTTTTTCTTGTTGGATCTATGTGAATAAACTATAACCGACCGATGCTCTTAAGTTGAGCATAAAACATGCTATGTGAATACACAAAGCTATTTTTATTGTCCTTGTTTCAAAAAGGCCTACGTTTTGATCTTTTGAAAAAAAAAAGAAGTTATGTTACCGCACCCTCTATATAACGTTAAGCGAAGTTTGATATGCTACGAGTATATTAAAATAATCTTCAAAATCACAATAAAAATGAATAAATTGATCCATGCAAACATTCAAGACTTTTTACAGTTTATATCTGTGTAGCACTGTTAAACTATAACTATCTTATGCAAATATTTGTCCTAAAAACCAAATAAATAATTGCATAAATAAATTACTAATTAACAGTAGAAAATTTTGGCAAATATTCGTAATTTTCCAAACATATTTCTTCATTTTGAATTATTCTAATGAAGTTGTAAATTTCTTGATTTGCACTAAAAGTCATAAATTACACAACTCAGTGAGTGTGCAATGAACGTCACCAAATATTTGTCACAAATCAGGTTTTTAAATCCACTTTGTGTAGATATTGGATATGCACTTAATGTCATTTAATCTTTAGCTTTAATTTCCTTACCAGTTTGGAACTCATGTTCTAGTAAAGTTAATGGCCCTAATCGTGCTTAAAATTTACAAAATGAACAATGTCCTATAATAATTCGAAGTACAATTATTTTAATATTTTTTAATTATATTCAATTAAAAGCTCAATCACTCCACTTAAACAGAAATTACTTTCTATCTTCATTTTTTTAATTATATGTCAAACAGGTTAATACATCGTTTATACTCTGTCCAACAAAAATTGTCAGTACAGGGAAGATAGGACGTTTGTCTCTCATTCTGGTTGCATTTCCATGCATAAGTGTGTCGCCTTGTAAAGCTCTCACAGGGATTCCGTAGCTTACATTATAAATCGTCGCAAATGATAGTAAAAAACGCGTAGGGCTACCGTCTGCCGATTCAAAACGACTGAAAACAATATTCAATTTACCTTTTCCTACAACACCAAGCGGTAAGATAATATGCGCGTTTTTTTTTAAGTTGAAAAGCAATGTGACAACACTCAACATACTCATCTTCTTAAAATGTGCTCTCAAAAGCTTCAAATCCCAAAAGCTCCTTAATAAAAACCACTGAAAAAGCTTCTTGCTTGCAATTGAGAATGATACTGGTAACTCTGTTTTGATGTAGATAAAGAGCGCACGATCGTATTGAGTGACACTTAACACTCTTGGTCTTGACAGTATCTCATCATCATCAGCAGTGGGATACGACGGTCGTGTTGGGGTGTACAACTTTTTGCAAAGAATTACAACAACTATTCCTTAAGAAAAGTCAGTGGCTTGCTCTTTTTTTAGTGGCATTTTTCCTAACGCATTGTAGTGAGGGTGCATCAGGCGCCACTGCTTTAGAAAAAGCTCTCCCATAAGGCATGTATCTACTGACAATTTTTGTTGGACAGAGTATAGTTGTTTTTATAAGCAAAAACTAGATTTATTTAGGATGCGTAAGCAATTCAAATTAAACAACATCATTTATTTAGTTAAAACACTCAAAGCTATAAATTAACAAAAGAACGTTGAATCAAATTAAAATAATACTCTAGAACTTGATAGAACTTATCTTATTTGTATGCTACTTATATAATATTGTTATAATGTCAACACAAGTGCTGAGAATAACTTTATATTTACCCTATATAGCAAGAAAAGTTATATTTAACGATCTTATACTCAGCTACAAGCTTTCGATTCAAACAGTCGTGTGTGGAACTTGAGAACGCGATTAAGTTTCTTTCGGTTAATCTTAATTTTCAAAAATAAATGGCGAATAATATACTAATCAAAATTCGTTTTTGGATTTTTGAAGTGATACTAATTTTAATATTCCCAGTGATAATTCTTTTAGGTGGACTTAGTGTTATCTTCAACAATGTGTTTAAAAAACAAAAGAGTGTGAACGGTGAAATCGCATTGGTAATCATTTTTTACTTATTTTTCATTATAAATTTTTATCTATAGCAACATTCTGGGCTTAGCTGGTGACCGTTAACAGTTTGATTGTTGCAAAAATTAAATTAAAATTTCTTTAATAGTTTATGGGTAATTTTTCATAAGCACGTAACTACGGTGTGCTGTATAGGTAGGTAATTTATGCTTAAAGGGCAAGTTATAATTTCAGAAAAAAAATCTTCTGAAAAATTGGATATCACCAATGTGCCTAAAGTAAAGAAGATTATTTCTCAAGAAAAAACTCCTACAAGTCTGAGACTTTGACCCAATTTTGAAATTTTTTTTACACATCAAGTTGAAAAGAGAAGAATCCCAATAAGTCCGAGTATTTTTTTGCAAATTATAATATTTGTATTTGTATTTGCTCCATAGGGCAAGAATTGGCATACTGTCAAAAAAAGATTTGAGGTTTTAAGAAATTCTGATATTTGGATGAAGGAGAATTCATGAAAAGTGGTTTTCGTTATGAGAGCTGGCTGCAAGATTTCAACCTAACTCGCGAAATGGAATGTTTTTTTGGGAAATCTTTCGATTGCAATCGGCAAAGCAGTTCCCCGATGGTCAGAACGCAGTGTGGAAGACATAAGGGGTAATGGGGCAATCAAAAAAAAAACTGTCAGAAATGGCTGAGAATTTATAGAGTTCACCAAGAGTACATGAAAAAGCTACCCATAAAATGCCAGAGGCCAAAGTGGACAAAAAAGGGTTGTCAGAAGGTACTGAAGCTGTGAAATTTTTTAAAAAAGTTTTTTTACTTTATTTGTGAACGTATTCAGTGGTTAAATTTTTAACGTCAGATAACTTCGTTATCAAAGACAATATCTGTACTGACGATGGTAACTGTAGCCCTTCAAACCATTGGAATTGTTGTATCAGTTAACACCCATCCTGAATTTTCAGCATTAAATTCAATTAATTTTGATTGTGTAGAATTTGTTCACAAATGAGCAATGAAGTGACTTCTGTCCATTTGATGAAGGAATTCCGTGTAGCAAGGTGGAAGACAAGAAGCGTCGACATTTTTCAAATTTTTCTTTAAGAAGTTCTATAAGGCAAGTTATGCATTCGTAAAAACATGGATCTCGAGATTTTGATCAAAGTTGACATTACGATGATAAAGAATAAAAAAGAGAAGACCTTAAGAATATTAATATATATTAATAAGAATACTTTAATATCCAAACTGTGCGAAAAAAATATATCAAAATTCTAGCCGCCGTTTTCGATAAAAATGCAATTTTTGAAAACCATTTTTTAACATTAATTTGTATGGTGGTTACCTCTATTTTTATGTCAAAATTAAATTTTTGTTCTCATATCTTGTAGATTATATTGAGAAACTTTTAATTATCAAGTTTAAAAAAAATCGAAAATGGGGTTTTTGAAATATTGAGTTTTGAAAAAAAAAATTTTGAAAATCTAAAAAGAATTTTTGGAAAATTTGAATACACAATAATATTCACAATAATTCAATAATACACAATTTTGCATAAAAAATAATCAAAACCGGTTGTATCGTTTTTAAAAAAATCAAAAACAAAAAAAAAAGATTGCAGAGAGGGTACCATTAATAACCATTTTTCGAAAAAAAAATTTCAGTTACCTAGAAAATACAAATATTTAATAAAATTTCTGACAAAAATCGTATGGAAGGTACCGTGATTTTTGGTACTTTCTGCCAACTTTAAAGAAAATCGGCGAGCTATTTGGGCTGTAGTCGAAAAGACAGACAGACAGAAAGACGAGACCGACTTTTTTGGTCTTCGCTATTATCGTAATGTCAACTTTGATCAAAATCTCCAGTTCGTATTTTTTTTTACAAATGCGTAACTTGTCTTATAGTACCCCTATAAGTCGCAAGTAAAATATTAGAATTTTTGGTTTCCTTTTGTTTGAGGGAAAATTAGTTGGTGTAAGGATTCAAAATGTCACAACTGCGTTACATCACTTTTCTTCGCTTCAACTCGCTGTGGCATTGTGTCTACGAGTTTTTTATAATTTATCAATCGAAACTGATTGCCAAATATCATTAATTATTGTCTACTAGCCGACCCGTACTCGCGTTGCTTCGCAAATTGTAACTACGAATATTTTCTTAATATTAATATTAGCATATTACTCGTAAAACATAACATACCGTATCGAATTAGATTCTCTTTCACACTTGAAAAAAAAGAGCTTGTTCATGTTTGTGCATATTATAAATATAACAATATAGAAAATAATAAAAATTATTTCAAATAAACGGGTTGACTACTTTCTGAAATCATTCAACCCAAACTTTAAAATGGTTTCGCTTTTATAGAATAGTTCATGTGCACGGCACTGTAGTCAATTGAATGTCCATTTTTGAAATGGTATTGAGTGTATTCAAGTAACTTAAAAAATAAAATGCACGACTGGATCGCACAAACTTGCTCTTATGTAAAAGTACTTTGGAATTTAAAATACATTTTATAAATATAAAACATAGATTTAATGAGATAAAAATGTTCAAATGTATGGAATTGCCGTCTGATTAATCTTTTTAATATTTAAGTAATTTTTCATATGACAAATTTCCTTAAAATTTTTCGGGAACAAAATTTGGGATGCCAAATTTTAAGTATTATGTAGTATAAATTTTAGAAATAGTTTTTTTTTCGAATATTTTTATATACAATATTATTTTAAACTTAAGGGGGCTCCTGCTGAAAATTTTTGGTTCAAATCGTTAGAGCTGTTGATGAGAAAGTCAAAAAATCAAAAAACCGTTCTATGACAGGTACCGTTATTAACATTTTGCCCAAAATTTTTGTTGACCAAAATGTAATCCATGTCCAATGTCCATGATATCACACCTAATTTTTTTTATCAAAACTGTTAGAACCGTTTCGAGATAAATAAGATTATGCATTACGGGTGTATGGGGGGTACCGTTAGTTTTGGAGCTAAAAAAAATTTCAAGTTCTCCTCTAGGGAATCACTGAAGTCCCTTAACTTCCGAGATTGAAGAACATATGTCTAGTGGGTAAGGCTGTATTCAATAAAATACATTTTATAACGTAATTTAAAAATTTATTCGTGTATTCGTTTTCTAGATATTGAATTTTCAAAAAAAAAAAAATTATATTAGTTTTATAAAAATCAAAAAACTATTTTTTCGAAAAAAATTTTAGATTATCTTTTTTCGAGTGTACAGAAGCTCACGCATAAAAGCCTTGGTTAAAATCGTTAGAGCTGTTGATGAGAAATTCGTAAATCAAAAAAACCGTTCTATGACAGGTACCGTTAATAACATTTCCCCCAAACATTTTTTTACCAAAATGTAGTCCGTGTCCATAATATCACACCTATTTTTTTTTATCAAAATCATTAGAGCCATTTTCGACATAAGTAAGATTATGCATTACGGGTGTATGGGATGGTACTGTTAGTTTTAGAGCTAAACAAAAAAATTTCAATTTCTCCTCTAGGGAATCACCGAAGACCCTCAAGTACCGAGTTTAAAGAAAATAGCTCCAGTGGCTTAGGCTCTAGATCGAGGTACAGACATACAGACATACGGACATACAGGCATATAGACAAACAGACGGAATCGTCGGACCCACTTTATTCGTCTTCGCTATCATCGTAATGTCAACTTTGATCAAAATCCCGAGTTCGATTTTTTTTCCAAATGCAGAACTTGCTCTATAGTTAGTAGATACCTATTACCTACTTATATCGCAAGTAAAAAGAGCCCACCCCCACATTGCTCAGCGATGTGACGATAGAATTAGAGAAACAAAAAAATGTGTGTGTGTGTGTCGATTAATTAGATAAACTATACAATACAGAAAAATTGAATATGTAGGTAGGTAGGTAAGAGAAAAAACGTAACTATTGAATGGAACAGATATTAAGAGAATGAGAGAGAGTATGGGAGCGGGAAGAAAAGAAAATTAAAATTGTTGGAATGATAATGAAATGAAACAAAGCAGCGACCTCACGATTGTGATGAAATCTAATTCCTGGATAAAATAAATTCAAAAAGTTTATAATTTTATAATTTGTTTTTATTTATTTCTCAGGTTGTATGTTTAACTGAGGAGTGATTTTGGGCTTAAAATTTGCGCAAGAATATTGACTTTATGAAGCAATTCTAATCTTTGTTGATTATTGTATAGGTTTTAAGATATGAGTGGTTGTATAAAACAACTAATGAAAAAAAATGGACAAAAAATGTAAAATCAATAATATTTAAGTTTGACAAATTATTAATGAAAAAACATTATAGCCATAAACACTCTTATAACAATATAGAAAATAATAAAATTTATTTCAAATAAATCGGTTGACTACTTTCTGAGATCGTGCGTATCAAACTTTAAAATGGTTTCGCTTTTATATAATAGTATAGATATAGATTGTAGATCTTGAAAGGTTATTGCTGGCTGTTGTCTTAACTTTTGTTTTATTTTGTGCGATAGAGTTTCTGTTGGCGAAATATAAGGGCTGCTGGATGACCATTCAATTAATGGAATGCCTTCAGCAGATAACCACACTATAGTTGACTTCACCGTATGGCAATATGCGTTATCTTTTTGAAATACGTAGCCTTCCTCGGTTGACTGAAGTTGTGTTTTTGATGGAAGTAGATGTTCCTATAAGATACGGCGATATTTGACACAATTTACAAGATCACCAACATAGCATAAGCTACCAACTCCACTACCAAATATACATCCTTATATCATTTGGCATGCTGAAAACTCTTCTTTAGAGGTGACAAGTACATGTTTTCGTTCATTGCCAACACAAACCTGAAATCTTGAATCGCTCCAAATTAAATGCCGTTACCGATTTGAGGTCCAATTTGTACTCTTTAGCCCATTCAAGTCGCCTTTTCTTTTGTCTTGGTGTAAGGATTGACTTTTTTCTCGGTGTATTATACTATTAATTTTTACTTGGCTTGTTACGTTGGTCATGGTCAACCTACATAGTCGTATCAATTTATTTGGGATGCCGAATTCTCTCATGACTTTGTAAAGTTCTACCCTGGCTATGCTATCATAGGCGGCCTTAAAGTCTATAAACAGATGGTATGTTGGGATGTTAAATTCTAGACATTTTTCCATCGCCTGCCTAAGGGTAAATATCTGATCAGTTGTTGATTTGCCTGGAATGAAACCACACTGATATTGTCCGATAACGGTTTTAGCGTATGGGGTTATCCGGTCTTGTAGGATAGAGGAGAGTATCTTATAGGCGGTACTCAACAACGTGATACCTCTATAATTGCTGCACGTTGTGACATCTCCCTTCTTATGTATGGGGCATATTATGCCTTTTCGCCAGTCTTCTGGCATTTCTTCCTGCTCCCATACGTGTAGTATAATATCTATACATGAATTGCTTGACGTAAGGCTGGCCCGCCGTGATGGAATAATTCGGCTGGTATGCCATCGGCTCCCGGGGCTTTGTTCTGTTTAAGCCGGCCTATAGCCTTATCAACCTCTTCTATGCTTGGTGGCGGCAACATAGGGTATTCTTCTTGAAGTAGTGGAGCCTCCACTTCTGCAGTGAGCTGACCATTTAGCAATTCATTAAAGTACACTTCTCATCGCTCCAGTATGCTTTCAGGATCGGTGATCAGATTTCCCTCTCCGTCCTTGCAGTATGTGCAGCGTGGTGTGTACTGCGTCATGTTTCGGACGGATTGGTAAAACTTCCGCGCCTGGTGCGGACCTCGCTCTCGGCTATTTTCTATTTCACAGATTAGGTTCTTCTCCCAGGCTGATTTTTTTTGTCTGTGTAGCCGTTTTTCTATTCTTCTGAGCTCTTTATATTCTTCTTCGCGTGCCCGCGTTCTATGAGATTGTTGCATTGCTCGGTACGCAACATTCTTACGTTCAGTCGGTAGCTTGCATTCATCATCAAACCAGTCGTTCCGATTTTTACGACTGCTGCCTAAGATGGAGTTGGCAGTACTAATGACAATATTCTTAAGGCGTGTCCACTTCTCATTTACGCCCAGCATACTGGCTCCAGGACTTACTCTCCCTAAATCAAGTGATTCTAGGGCGAGTCCTAACGCATTGGCACCTCGGTACGTTCGTACCGTCATCAAGTTCGAGTAGTGGCGACGGTCTATCAACACGTGGTCTATTTGGTTACGAGTGACTCCATCAGGTGATACCCAGGTGGCTTTGTAGATATCTTTACGCGGGAACCTGGTACTCGCAACGACCATGTTTTTCGATGCTGCCAATTCTAAGATTCGAAGTCCATTGTCATAAGTGTTCTCATGCAAACTATGGGTGCCTGCGTAATGCCTGAATACCGGCTCCCGACCTATTTTTGCGTTCAAATCCCCAAGGATGATTTTAACATCATACCTTGGACAGGCATTGAGGGCCCTCTCGACTTGTTCGTAGTACTCGTAAGTCTCTTTTTCTTCGTCTGAGGACTCCTCCGTAGGTCCGTGAACGTTAATGAGGCTGATGTTCGTAAATTTGCCTCCCACGCGAAGGGTGCATAGCCTTTCGCTTATAGCGTTAAAGCCGATGATGGTAGACTTCATTTTTTCGCTGACTAGGAAGCCTACCCCGAGCACATGGTGTTTTGTATGGCAGCTATAGTATATGTCATATTCTTTCTTCTGTAGAACACCATTCCCTGTCCATCTGATTTCATGAAGAGCTGTTATGTCAGCTTTATATTTTGACAGGGCATCGGCTAGCTGCTGAGCAGCTCGAGCTCTATAGAGCGATCGTACGTTCCATAAGAAAATTCGTAAATCGTTTTTCAGTTTTCGTTGCGTTGGTTGTCGTCGTGTGATCAGTCCATTTCCGAGGCTTGTTGTCGGTCTCGTAATTCATAAAGTTTTACGGGACAGGGAATTAACCTGTCGCCAACCTGAGGAACTAGCCAAACCTTTTTAAAGGCTTGTTTCTAGCGGCCGCCACGGAGAGGCTATGATCAGACTTCCACCAGTCCCGAATAGTTACGGCACGTGCATGTTTTCGTATGCTACATGTTATTCCCCCTATTCTTCTGATCCTGATGGCTGACCGCCGGATTGCTATCCAGATCAATCAACATCTTTAATGGACTCAGTCTCCGACTAGCAATCGTCGTGTTTAGTTAATTTGCTAATTTGCCCATTTGCTTAGTAATGAATACTTTTTGCTCTAAATGTCTAAACTCTATACCCAGTGATAATTATTAACTTCCCATAGGGAGTTATTGTAATCGGTCCGATTTGTCAAATTGGAATTTTTGACATTTCTCGACGTTTCAAGGTCCCTAGAGGCTATTTCAATCATTTTTAGAGAGATGTCTGTGTGTGTGTGTGTACGTACGTTCGTACGTTCGTACGTTCGTACGTTCGTACGTTCGTACGTCCGTACGTTCTGGTACCATTTTTCGTCGTCGCTATCTCAAGAACGAATAAAGATATCGACTTCAAATAAATTTTGTTTGATAGATAATAACTTCGAAAGAGGCTGAAAGGGCGTTTATAAAAATTCAGAGAGTAGTTTTTTCACTATAACGGTTTTAACAAAAAGTAAAAATTTTGGTTAGTTTCAAATATATCACGAAAAAATAATGCTATTGATTTCAAATAAAATTTAATGTACTCATTATAAGGTCATACAGATTTGGTATGAATTTGGAAAAAAATGAACATACCGTTATTTTTTTAAACAAAAAAAACTGAAAAAAAACTTTCATAACCCAGATATTCTAAGAACGGAAAACAATTTGAAACTCAAAATAATTTTATTTTACGAAAAATAATGTGTTTGACAACTGGTGAAAATTTCAAAAAAAATCAGTTTACAGTTTTTTTACAAAAAATAAAAAACTATATAAAATTCTATTGAAAATTGGTAAAAATTGTTTTTCGACTCAAATTTATCGAGAACTAGTAGTGATATTGACTTCTAATTTAGTTTATTTTATACATAGTATAATTTTGTACAATTGGTAAAATGTTGACAAACATTGAATTAATAGTTTTTTTTTTTAAATAAAAAAACTATTAAAAATTCTAGTGAAAACTAGTTAAAATTGTATTTCAAGTCGAATTTCTTGAGAATGAACACCGATAGTGCCTTCTAAAATATGTTGGTTTATACATCGATACCTTCCCGTAAGAATGTATACTAAGCGACATTTCTAAAATTGTTCAGGAAACGAAAAAAACGAAGAAAGTTCTAGTTAACTTCCCATAGGGAGTTATTGTAATCGGTCCGATTTGTCAAATTGGAATTTTTGACATTTCTCGACGTTTCAAGGTCCCAAGAGGCTATATCAATCATTTTTAGAGAGATGTCTGTGTGTGTGTGTGTACGTACGTTCGTACGTTCGTACATTCGTACGTTCGTACGTTCG
Organism: Philhelius festivus; assembly: GCA_963931855.1. Classification (NCBI taxonomy): domain Eukaryota; kingdom Metazoa; phylum Arthropoda; class Insecta; order Diptera; family Syrphidae; genus Philhelius; species Philhelius festivus. Next base: position 131,544,695 of record OZ007555.1, on the reverse strand, counting down.
TACGTTCGTACGTGCGTACGGTCGTACGTCCGTACGTTCTCGTACCATTTTTCGTCGTCGATATCTCAAGAACGAGTAAAGATATCGACTTCAAATAAGTTTTGTTTAATAGATAATAACTTCGAAAGAGGCTGAAAGGGCGTTTATTAAAATTTAGTCAGTAGTTTTTTCACTATAACGGTTTAAAAAAATAGTATAAATTTTGGTTAGTTTCAAATATCTCACGAAAAAATAATGCTATTGATTTCAAATAAAATTTAATGTACTCATTATAAGGTTATACAGATTTGGTATGAATTTGGAAAAAAATGAACATACCGTTATTTTTTTAAATAAAAAAAACTGAAAAAAAAAATTTCATAACCCAGATATTCTAAGAACGGAAAACAATTTGAAACTCAAAATAATTTTATTTTACGAAAAATAATGTGTTTGACAACTGGTCAAAATTTCAAAAAAATCAGCTTACAGTTTTTTTTACAAAAAATAAAAAACTATATAAAATTCTTTTGAAAATTGGTAAAAATTGTTTTTCGACTCAAATTTCTCGTGAACTAGTTGTGATATTGACTTCTAATTTAGTTTATTTTATACATAGTATAATTTTGTACAACTGGTAAAATTTTGACAAATTTTGAATTAATAGTTTTTTTTTTTTTAAATAAAAAAACTATTAAAAATTCTAGTGAAAACTAGTTAAAATTGTATTTCAAGTCGAATTTCTTGGGAATAAACTCCGACAGTGCCTTCTAAAGTATGTTGTTTTATACATCGATACCTTCCCGTAAGAATGTATACTAAGCGACATTTCTAAAATTTTTCAGGAAACGAAAAAAACGAAAAAAGTTCGTTGGCGAAACCCAGGCCAAAACGTGGCCCTTAACATATAGTATATTTCCTCATCAAAAAGTCATTTTCGAAAAAAGTGTCGCTTAGTACATTCTTACGGGAAGGTATCGACATAATACAATTATTAACATATGGTTAAATTTTGACAAGTATCGAATTGACAGTTTTAACAAAAATATAAAAAAAATCTACTAAAAAGTGGTAATATTTGTTTTTCGACTAGAATATCTTGAGAACGAGCAATGATATTGACTTTGCAATTATTTAATTTTATACATAATACAATTTCTAACAAATGGTTTATATTTGACATAAAATCTAGTTTTAGAGCGGATATATTTTGTAAGTACACTTCCATCAATAACCAAACCATATCTTTTATACAGGGTTGCAAAAGCTTAAGTCACTTGTTAGCTTAAGCTTGGCTTTAATTCACAAGCTAGTGAGTGACTTATGAATTAAAAAAAATATAATTCAGCAGCTACGAGCTGACTTATGAATTAAAAAAAATTTAATTCACAAGTCAGTTGGTGACTTGTGAATTAAAAAAAATTAATTCAGAACCTACTAAGTGACTTATGAATTAAAAAAATTTAAGTCATGGGCAAGTAAGTGACTTATGAATTAAAAAAATTTAATTCCCAAGCTACTAAGTGACTTAGGAATTAAAAAAATTCAAGTCATGAGCAAGTAAGTGACTTATGAATTAAAAAAATTCAAATCATCAGCAAGTAAGTGACTTATGAATTAAAAAAATTTAATTCAAAACCAACTTAGTGACTTATGAATTAAAAAAAATTTAATTCATAAGTTAATGGATAAATGCTGATTAGAAAAATTATGAAATGGATAAATTATAAGCTAGCGTGATAATCTTATGATTTAAAAACTAGATTTGAAAGCTTTCGTTAATAATTAAATAATTATGTAGTCAAAACAAGCTTAAAAATTTCCAATCTACCAACTAACTTATGAATTAATTTTTTTTTAATTCACAAGTCACTAACTGACTTGTGAATTAAATTTTTTTTAATTCATAAGTCACTTACTCCGTGAGGACTTGATTTTTTTTAATTCACAAGTCACTTAGTAGGTGGTGAATTAAATTTTTTTTAATTCATAAGTCACTTTGTTGCTCATGACTTAAATTTTTTTTAATTCATAAGTCACTTACTCCCTGATGAGTTAATTTTTTTTTAATTCATAAGTCACTTGGTAGGTGGTGAATTAAATTTTTTTTAATTCATAAGTCACTTAGTAGCTTAGGATTTAAATTTTTTTTAATTCATAAGTCACTTTGGGGTTGTGAATTAATTTTTTTTTAATTCATAAGTCACCAAATATCTTATGAATTAAATTTTTTTAATTCACAAGTCATCTATAGACTTATGACTTAAGGATTTTTTAATTCAAAAATTCGCAACCCTGCTTTTATATTTGAATATTTCGTTTTTAATTTTTTTTCAATTAAAATGTTTGGAACCGAAATAATAAAGTAATTTCTATAATATAATATTAAAAAACACGGAAATCTATAATTCAGTATATAATATGTACCTACCAACCTTCTTAGTTATTACAAGTTTTCAAGACCACAAATGGGAAGTTATCAGTGTGGGTCGCACCCACCCTCTTTTTATTTATCATGTGGATTGTGCGGTTTACCATCCCATAGTGAATGTACTGATCTCTCGATTGATTATATTCAATTAATATTTGAAACAGATAACATTTTCTATAAATGTGATAAATGTAAAACAAACCGACTTGATGTGTGCTTACAAAAAATTAATGATCATTTCACACTCTTGCAAGAGAGTATCGGGTTGCTTAATAATCATGTAAAAACGCTAGCCCATAAATGCAAAGGCTCAACTGAAAGTCTAAATATTAGCCGTGACATTCGTGATACGACTCGATTGCAACGAAAACCTAAGGTCAATGAACCTCCAAAGTCTAAGGTTGCAAAAAAAGAAACAATTAAAAACGCAGTTTCGTCGTCTGCTTTGTCTCGTTTTTCGTTATCTTCTAGTAGCAAGGGATCCCCAGTTGTCCCTCGTTCTGGTCATGACTTAACTAAGATGAATATAAATAATTCTCGCAGGTCATCATCATTTAATTTAAGCAATAACAATGAAATAGACAGTAAGAAAAAGAAAAAAAATATTTCTGATGGTGTTGTTGTTGCTTCCAATACTACTAAAGTGAGTGATGGTGTTCCTGTAAGTGTTGTTGTTTCCGATGCCTCTTCTAATGTGGGTGACACTGTAGCTGATGAAGTTGCTGCTGTCTCCGATGCAAATTTGATGGGAAATGTCGATGGTGTTGTTGTTATTCCTAATGCTGTTGTGCATGACGCTGATACTGCTGCTGCCGCCTTCGTTTCGGCTGTGAATGCTGATCTTGTTGCTAATGGTGTTGTTGTTGGGACTACGATGCGTAATGATGTTATCCATGGTGATGGTGTTTCTATTAAAGCTATAGATGTGGATAGTGCTAAGGCGGCAGTCGCTGCCGATGACGATATACCTTGTGGTACCTGGACAAAAATATTAAGTTCTAAAGTCCAACGAGAACGTGTTGACCCTGTTGACTCAGAGGTACAGAAAAGTTTGTCAGTTACTCATAACAATTTAGACAATAAAATTATCGTCGGTACTAAGTTGCAATGCAATGACCTTAAAATTGTAAGAAATATAAAATGGTTTCATATCGGATGCTTTCATCCCTCCACAACCACTGATGAAATTGTTAACTTCGTATCCACCAATCTTGGAATTAACCCAACTGAAATTTCGTGCTTCAAACTTGTGAAACAACAAGAATCTGATCGTAGTTTGAGATTCATCAACTTTAAACTTGGTGTCACTGCAGAATGGTCAAAGAAAATCTATGTTGATACTTTTTGGCCTAGTGGCGTCAAAATTCGTCCCTTCGTGCTCATGCCAAAAAACTAATAAGGTTAGAGGGATCTCTTATGCCCTCAAGCTCTCATCTACAATCAATTCATCATAACACTCTGCCGAATAAGTGCCATAAATCATCGTTGAATATATATTATCATAATGCAAGTGGTATTCGCACGAAAGTATCTGAACTTTTTAATAACTCGAGTCATCTTGATTATGATGTTATTATAATCGTCGAAACCAGGGTTACACCCTGGTATATCTTCGTATGAAATGTTTGATTCTAGTCTATTTGTTGTCTATAGACGCGACAGATGTAACTCTGCCTGTGAACGTGGAGGAGGTATAATGATTGCCATTAGTACTAAGCTTGATTGTAAAGAAGTTTCCTTGCCTTACCTAAATATTGAGCAATTATGTGTCTCTGTTAATTTATTTTCAACACAAAATGTTATATTATTCTTTATTGTCAGTTACATTGCACCTAAAAGTACTTTTGAAGTATATGAACAACATTTTATGAATATCGAATTTGTTAATAATACTTGCTCTGAATTTGATACTGTTTGTTGCTTTGGTGATTTTAATTTATCAAATGTTATATGGAATTGGTCGGTTAATGACAAAATGTTAATAGCTTGTAATATGATAAAAGATTTTGAATTTTATTTTGTTGATTCCCTTTATTCAATTAATCTTAGTCAAATTAATAGAATTCCTAACTCATTAAATAATATCTTAGACTTAGTTTTCTTAAGTAATGATTATTTCAATTCTAATGTCTCACAAGTTCCGTTCTCACTTTTAAATGAATCTATTCACCATAAAGAATTATTTATCGAAATTGAATTGTACATTTTTTCTAGTAATGAATCTGACCAATGTTCACAATGTTTTAATTTTAAAAAGGCAAATTTCATTGAGCTTAACAATTTTCTCTCTACTTTCAACTGGTCTACTGAATTTTTAAATCTTAACCTTGAGCAAATGTACATGCGATTTACCTCAATTGTATTTGAAAGCTTTTCTAAATGTATACCTCTGACTCGAAAGCCAAAATCAAATCAACTACCAAAGCTTCCGTGGTACAATAAACATCTGATCAACCTTAGAAATGTCAAACGTAAAGCCTTTAATAAATACAAGCAATCAAATAGTGATTCAGATTATGCTTATTTCAAACAATTGCGAAAAGACTTTTTTGTTCTTAATAAGTTCCTTCATAGGGGTTATATTATGAGTATTGAAAAAAACATCAGGTCTAATAGTAACTCGTTCTGGTCATTTATCAATACGAAGAGAAAATCTTCTGGTTATCCAAAAACCATGTCGTTTAGGAACAACGAAGCTTCGAACATTACCTCTACACTGGACTTATTTGCCGATTTTTTCCAATCCGTTTACTCGATACCCGGTAACGATAATTTTACATGTATGTCCAATATACCAAGTAAGGTTGATATTGGTGCATTACAGTTAAGTGGTAATGAAGTTCTGCTGGAACTTCAATCTTTACTTTTTAAAATTCAAATTTTTGCGCCGTTAAGATCTTTACGTTCCAGAAATTTGCTGTTTGAGCAATATCACAGAACAAGCTATGGTAGTAATGAACCAGTGTGTAGATCAATTAGGCATTTCAATGAAGTTTGCCAGTTTATTGAACTAAGCTGCTCTAGAGATTTGTTTAAAGCTAATCTAGTCCTAATATATACTTTTTAAATATGTTTTTATATAATGTTCATTATGCAAATACATGTAAATATTTTAAGATATTTTTATTTCACAATCTGTTAGCCTAAGACGCTTGTAGATCAATAAATAAATAAATAGACTCCGACAAGGGGACGGTTTGGCCTGCCTCCTCTTCAACCTGGCGTTGGAGAAAGCAATCCGTGACTCTGGCACGGCAACAAGAGGGACCATCGTCAACAGGTCCAGCCAGTTACTGGCTTACGCACACGACATCGACATCATCGGAAGAACCGAACAAGCTGTACACGATTCCTTCATCCAGATCGAGCAGGCGGCACAAAATCTGGGGCTGCACATTAGGGAAGGTAAAACAAAGTACATGGTGACGTCGAATGCGAGAGGAACAGTTGGTCAAACAATTAAGCACGAATTTGAAGTGGTGCAATCCTTTAAATACCTTGGGTCAATAGTAGCAGCCGATAACAATATAGAAGAAGAAATAAGCGGGCGGCTTCTCAAATCCAACAGAGCCTACTGTAGTCTGTCAAAGCTCTTCAAATCCAGAAATCTCACCATAACTTCAAAACTGCTCCTGTACAGGACCATGGTCCTGCCAGTACTCACATATGGATCCGAGACTTGGGTGCTTAGCAAAAGGCACTCCGACCTCTTAGCTGCGTTCGAGAGAAAAGTCTTAAGGAGAATTGTTGCCCCGTATGTGAGGAAGGACGATTCCGGAGACGGTACAATCATGAACTGTACGCAATCTACCTTGAAGCAGATATCGTGACAAAAATTAAGCTCGGTAGACTACGGTGGGCAGGGCACCTAGCTCGCATGAGCGAATAGGAACCTGCTCGGAAAGTTCTTTGTGGTACATTCTATGGTAGACGACAGCATGGTAGACCATGCTTGCGCTGGAGAGATAGCGTAGACCAGGACGCCCGAAGCCTTGGGGTGCGCAACTGGATGGCATCGGCTAGAGACCGGGATAGGTGGAGAGACTTGTTGAAAGAGGCCAGGACCGGAACCCGGTTGTCAAGCCGATGATGATGATTATACTATTAAGAAATGGCAATACAAAATTTACAGAAAATTAAAACGTTTACAAGTGTCGCCCAAAAACTTTTTTTTGATGCGACTTTCATTTCAGCAGTAGTTTGGGCACGATTTTCTTTGATTATTTTCTTATCGCGGGGTGTGACAATGTGTGGGCGGATAGTTTCCATTCGAATTTTGATGTTACATGTCCTTATTGTGAAGAACGAAATAATATTCTGGACTGAAAAACGTAGAGATTTAAATTTTCGAAAGCTTTGATAAATAATTGGTTTTTTAAGATCTTTGAACAAATTCGTCTAATCCATTCCAGATTTCTGTCTAATCGTTAAGATTTAAAGAAATTCAAATGCACTTAATATACTCGTATCTCTCTATATTTCAAGAAAAATGTATTTAAATAGAAGTTACTTTTGGTTATTCTGTTGCTAGCGCATTTAGGTTCACCGAGTACAAGGAAGGTAGACACAGTCAACCGATTTATAAATGCTTTACATCCATTATTAATCATTTATCATGAGTAGAAAATGAACATATTCGATTTTACAAAAAAAAAAACAACAACAATTTAATAAGAAAGATTTTTTATTAATTAAAAAAAATCATTAAGTATGTCTGTAAAACGAAATAATAACAAAACATCAACAAAATAAAGCTCGTCAACCTCTCTAAGAGCCCACAGCAATTTTTGGGTGTGATAACAAAAAATAATTAGCATAATTAGATAGGCCTTTTATTGTTATTTACAAATGTGAAAGCCTTGCATACTCTAGTGGGAGCAATAGTGCATAGAAGTGCATCATATATGCAGTTCTTTCCAAGTCCAAATAATTGTGATAACAACTTTGCCAAAATGTAGAATTAAGCCCCCTGATTGAAAATATCGAGGTCCAAGACGTTTTACAGACAGCCTTCTGCCTGCCAGACGCGATAAGAATAGGCAACTTCTTGCACTAACAAGGCCACCTTCAAAACGTCATGGACCTCGATATTTGCAATCAGGGCACTTAGCTGTTCATTTTGAAGTTATGGCAAATTTTGTATCCCAACTTTTTAGAATTTGGAAAGAACTGCATACTTGATGCACTATAATGCACTATTGCGCCCACTAGAGTATGCAAGAAGTTCACATTATTTGTAAATAACTACTAAAGGCCTATCTAATTATGCTAATTATTTTTTGTTATTAATCACACCCAAAAATTGCTGTGGGCTTTCGGTCTATTGCTTATAGGGCCCATACACTTACACTACGCAAACCGTTTGAGCAAACAAATGCCTTTTGTTGTTGTAAAAATGCTTGTGCAAACTGTTTGAGTAGTGTGTAGCGATGTTGAGTATTTGCGCAAACGGTTTGAAGAAATTCAAAAAGTTTTGAATTTTCCGTGACTGTACAAACATGTTTGAGTGGTGTGTGTTAAATTTTGCTCAAACAGATGCCAATTTTCATAATTAAGATGAATAAACAAGACGAACGAATTTTTTTGGACCAAATTCTTTTTTTTTGTTTTTTCTATTTTTTTTTTTGTAATAGCCAAGGCAATAATTAAAGCTGCACATGCTGAATCGCTCATTGCTCCGTAGGTCTGATTGAGATGAAAAACGTCACGCAACTAATATCTCTCAAACATGTTTGTGTAGTGTGTGGCGAAACTATGTTTGCTCAAACACACGTTTGAACAAACGTGTTTGCGTAGTGTACAGTGTTGTCGGAATGGCTACTATAGTAACATTTGGCTCCTTTACTGCGGGAAGGGCTACTGTGCTCCCCATGCCTCAAAAAGGGTCCTCCCTCCCATCTTGAGGCTCTGACTAGTAATTAGTTTTTTGCACATAGTCCTAAACGAACACTGGAACTTGAAGAGTTTCAAAAATATTTTTCAGTTGAGGTGCATAAAATTCTTTAAATATCGTCAACTAGGTGGCTTTAGTTGGAGAGCGTTATCTCAAGAATTCTTGAACAATGGGTTCCTCTGCAACATTTTTTCATTGCTTACGTGTTAGAAAGCAATATGAATTTGGCCTCTAATATCTTCTTAGAGCTTACGGAAATAAATAAAACATATTTAAGTTTCTTGGGTTACGTTTTGAATATAACAAAAAAAAATAAACATAGAATTTCAAGCGGAAGCCCCAAAAATGCATACCTTGCTCCAAAATGTAAGAATGTATTTCAAAACCCTTCTTCAAAATTTTGTCAAGCCAGAATACGAGTAGATACATAGATGATTTACAGCTAAATAAAATCGATTTCTCCAACGATAATATTTTTTTAAATCTTAATTACGCTTAATTTGATGATAAAGTTTTAGTGGCAATACAAGGTATTGACCCCAAGAACCTAGCACCAAGTTTAGTCCCTTTGATGATGTTATTTCTAAATTTAGCGGATGAGTCAGAGTCTGCAAATCTAGATGAGGAATGGCGGCTATTTCTTAATCAAACTTCTATGTCAAAGGACTTAGACTTTGAAGATTTTTACCGAAGTAGTATGTTCAACACTAAAAACAATAATTGTTTTTCCACACAGTAGTGCGACTGCGGAAAGAAAGTTTTCAGATGTTAGTCTAATAAAAGACAAAAAGCGAAACCGCCTTCACGTTGAAACAGTGAATGCTATTTTAACGGCAAAAGAACTTTTGAATAATAACTCATGCGAAAAGTGGGAACCGTCTAAAAGTTTGATTGAAAAGTAAAAAAAAAGAGGTCTGAACTCAAAGAAATAATAATGTATGTATATTTATTTTTATATTATATAAGTTACATATGTGTTTTTAAAAAACCTACTTTTAATATTTTTAATTAATTTCTTAATATGTAATGATCAATTTTCAGTTATTTATTTTCCTATTTAAAATAAGGCTTCTTTTGAGGCTATATTTATATAGATATACAACTTCAGATATGAATTGCTTTTTGTTTTGTTTAGTACAATAGAACGTTACGTGTACGTGTCCTTCTTAGGGTGTGTTCACAACGGAGCTGCGATAAACGTTTCGAGAAGCAATGTGACTAAAGCTTTGAGATTTTTACATTGATTGTTGTTGTTCGAAGCGCTGCTCCGTTGTGAACACACATAGGAAAATCAATGTAAAGATTTCTCAGCTCTGATCAAATCGCAGCTTGAATCGTTTATCGCAGTTCCGTTGTGAAAACACCCTTAGACATTTTTGTGTGTAGGTATGAATACAAATATCAATAGAAAAAAAATATTTTTGTTTCTTTTCATTTGTGACCGCATCTATTATTTGATGAAATATCCCGAATTTTAACGTGGCTCCTCAATGCTCCCCTTACTTTATGAAAAGTGCTACTCTAGGAATTTTTGAAACGACAACACTGAGTGTACCACCTATTACGAAATCAACGACAAAATAAAAAAAAAAGAAATAAAAAAACGCGTGAAACAAAGTAACTTATGTTATGTTTTATGTATATGTACAATAATTGTACATGTACATATTAAGAGAAGTGAAACGAGAATATGTGTCAAACTTAAATCTTTGTTTCTTTATTTGAACAATTTATTTAAAAATCGCTTTCAAGGTAAAATATGAGTCTTTGGAAGTGTTGCAAGCACTCAAAATAGTAAATGTAGGTATTTGCTTTTATTCATATGCAAATATTTGTAAATAAAACCTAACTTGTTATACTTCTTATTTCAGTCATTAACGTGAGAAGAGAGTTCCATAAGCAGTTTCAAAAGTAAGAGAGAAACATAATCTCAGTATTAAAAAAAATTGTATCGAGCTACTCGTAAAATGAGGAAAAAAAGACACTGTTCAATGAGGTAGATTTAGCTGACCATGTATGTATATTAGGGTGTGTCACTTTTGTATGGCCGCAAAAAAGTATTCTTATTTTTAAATGTAATAGTGCTCAAAAGTTGTATTAGGGTCTGAGGTTTAAGAACATGTAAAAAAAAATAAGATATCGTTCGTCTTTGGCTCGCTCAAATGGGTTGAATGTGAAAAAAAAATGTAATTTACAGTACATTTTTTTTTACGTATACTAAAAAAAAAACTTAACAAAATACAGAAAGAATTTTTGTCTTTACAAAAAGATATACCACGATATTGTAGGTGATTCCGTTGATTTTTAAGAATTTTTTTTTTGTAAAAAAAAAAACGATTTTACATAAATAAATGATTTTTCTTCCTTCTTTTATTATTTCATAGCTTCTTTATCAAGTGTTCAATTTAAACAAATATAAGCTTAAAAGTGTTTCCTTGCAATTATCTTTGACTTGAAACCCTAAAAATATTTTATATATTTTTTTTTATATCCGCACGGTGCAATTTAAAACAACACCTATTTCAAAAATCTCGAAAAATCAAATTTTTTTGGATTTCATCCTATTTTTGAGGAAGCCAAAGATATTAATTAAAATGAAAATTATAAACGCAGGATTTAATTTTGATAAGCAATGCAACTTTAAAAAGCTATTACATTTGAAAATACCATAGTTGAGCACTTTGACACACCCTAATGTACATAATCAGGTTTTTCACTTTCAATGATTTTAAATAGATCGCTTAGTAAGCTAAATTTCAAGAATTGTCAAGGCTACAGGCGGAAATACATATGTTCCGCAAAAGTTTTTGGTTATAGGATAGGAAGGTTATTTTATTTTACAAACTCTATTCTACTAAAGAATTATTCAATTATAGTGGGTAGATTTTGGCAGCAATTTTGTTCTGGAGACATTGTCAAATCTTTAGTTTATTATTTAGTTTTTAATGCCAAATCACCATGGCCTGTTACACCATTGAGCACCACGTCCAAATTATAAAACTTTTTTCGAAAAATCTAAAAGTTGAGATGTGGAGGTGGTTTTGAATGTTTGCAAATTGAAATGGCAAGGGAAAACCGTGCCGGGTAAGTTATTCCATAACCGTATTGTGCGACTGAAAACCGAATCTCTATATATGACGGTACGACCAAAATTAGGCTCGAGGGGAACTGATGGGCATTCCTAGCGAAGCAGGTATCACGGTTAAACGGATTTAGGGGAGGAATGCAACTGGCTACTTCAAGTGAGACGGTGTTCAAGAGATGGGAATGAATCCATGATAGCTCTGTTTCCTATCAGTTTTAACGCTCTGTTCTGAATTCAATCCAATAAGTGGAGAGAAGTATGCGCTGCATCTCCCCAAAGATGTGAGTTAAACTCGAGTTTTGGACGTATAAACGCCTTATAAATGGTGTGAAAAATTTCTTACATCGATATAGAAATCCTAAGCATTTGGCAACATTTTTAGCGGTCTCGAGGATGTGGTCATTCCGACGAAGATCGTCGTTGACACACATACCGAGTACTGAGAGCTGTTCGGTTTCTTTGATGCAAGATTCAAGGACAACAGCATAAGGGGTACATTTTGTTTTAACGACAACAGACAGCATTGAGTTTTCGAAGCATTAAACTCCACACAACTTCTTATACCCCATTTAACAATGCTGTAAAGATCGAAGTTTAATGAGATAATCATACAATACCGTTGCAATTCGACTTCCGAAGGAGATGGACGTAAATTTGAGAACGAGTATGAGAAGCTGACTGTAGAATCTCATTGATATTTTGATCTATTGTATTTCACGTACGCATTACGTTTCTTTCTCTTTAAGTTACGGAGCTGTTTATTAATCTAATTTTTTAACTGAATAAGAAAAAAAAACCCATTTGTATAATTTCTATGAAGCGGTTTTATATATTTTTTATATAAAGAAACATAAATTCATTTAACCAATCAATACCACATACAAAATTATTTAGTTGAATATAATTAGTTTTAGAGAAGTTATACGATTTAACATTTTTTGTAACATCATTCTAACGAATGAGTACAGAACTTTAATTCAAAGAATAGTTCCTTATGATGAATAGATTCGTTTAAGAGAGAAAAAGGTGCATTAGTGAAATTAACTTCGAACTCATCACAACATACACAAATCCACTCAAATTTATTTGTTAAAAAATTTTCAATATGATTACAGAAGTGTAACTTCGATATCTTGTTTAATATTAAATGGAAATAACATTTTGTCAATTTCAGACCACTTATAATGTACTCGTACATCGATAGATTGAAATCACCTAAGAAACACAAATTATCACAAACAAAACAAATACTATTAATAAAATCAATATTGCTAATAAGTTTTTCATACAAATTATTGAAGTAAGCTACTTGGATTCACATGAATCACAATTAAAAATACATTTTCTTTAGAAAACGCGTTTAAATTGACGGAGATACAAGCTTGTTTTACGTACGAGGTTGGTAAAACTTCTTAAGAGCAAAGATGAGAACGAACGGCGATAATTATCCCTCCTCCACATTCTCTAGATGATTTACATCGATCGCGACCTTGTAGATACTGCAATCAAAAAGTTCTGAAGAGGCAATACCATTGTAAAGCAATGATTCGACAATGATGATAATATTGTAGTATTTAACACATGTATTTTTCAAAAGATCGGCTACTTTAGTTCGGAGGCCACTTGTATATTATAAAAATAAATCTTTAATGACGAAAGACGAACATATTGGGTAGACTTAAAGGTATTCGCTGTTAGGTTGCTATTCCTACGTTCTTCTCTATGGAGTTTTTTGCCATATATACAAAGGGTCGAATTTTGAAACCTATCAGCCAAAAATGTTCATCAAAGACCAAATTTGCAACATAACATCTACCGGAACACCAATTTTAAAATTGACGAAACCATGCGTACGATTCTTATTTGCGTTTCTTGATAATTTGTCATCAGGAGCGTTAGCGTAACGAAAACTGCCATTTGATTTTGTTAGCAACTCAAAGATTACAATAGGTGGAATTTTTTCCGAGAATAGCATTTTTTGTTTTGTTAATTGATGTTTGTTTGACAATTTCAATCTGAGCTGTGTTGATTGATTGACTATTATTTGCTATACCACTATTAACAGAGTTAACCACCAAGTTTTAATAAAAAAAACTGATGGAATATTGTGGCTTCTAACTCTTATTTTTTTAAATGGCTTGAATCTTATCTTTAAGGGAGAAAACAATTTGTTCGGATTGAGAATATGTGTTCTGACGCTATTTACATATGTTACGTCCGGTGTACCCCAAGGAATCCACTTGAGACCCCTTTTGTTCCTGCTCTTCATTAACGTTATCCCCGATTTCCTAAATAAATCCTCTTGTTTAATGTTTGCTGATGGCATATAAATAAATAGTTGTATAAATGAAGTTCAATAATTCAATTGATGGTACTTATCTAATAACGTTAAAAGAAATGAAAGATCTAGGGTTTATCTTTGACTATAAGTTTCAAGTCCAATATAGACTTCGTTGTTGCCAAAGCTGATTCAATGTTAAGATTCATACATAGGAATTCCAAAGAGTTTTTCTTTTCTTTTCTCTCTCAAAAGTCATCGTTTTTATCAAACACATTTATCAATTAAACTGGAATATCACAATTCCTAGTTATAATGTTAGATGTCAACTTCTTGGCCTTCATGTTTTATATAACTATCGTCGTAAATATTTGTCTCCAGTGTTTATGCGCGATATATTATCACGTGCCATATTAATTGTCCTCTGCTATTGTCCTTGGTAACTGTATATGCTCCTTCAAGATTGTTGCGATCAAGTTTTCTTTTTAATGAACCTCTTAATCGTACTAATTATATTACACAACTCCACAAAAAAAAAAATTTAATATGGGATCAGACCACCTTTACTATAGGTTTTCGGGGTCGCTGAATCCGAATCCGACCACCATTTTACCCTATCACGTCAGGATTTTTTGCTTGCGTTTGAGGAAGTTTGTCTGTTTTTATATCCCTGCTCTGCAAATGATTCCCTGGAAGAGCTAAAACTCTGGTGTCCTAGGTTTATTGGGGTTAACCTGGTTGGGTTTTAGGGAGTTTGAACTTTTTTGCACCTGTCATCCTTGAGCTATACCCTCCGAGAGCTTCAATTCGGGCACCCTGGGTCACTGGGGGTTGACACTGAGGTCACTGAGGTTATGAAAAATCCTGAGGTGATAGGGTAAAATGGTGGTCGGATTCGGATTCAGCGACCCCGAAAACCTATAGTAAAGGTGGTCTGATCCCATATTAAAAAAAAAATTTTTTTTTTGTGGAGCTGTGTTATTAATCGTGATTCTTTTGAAAATATACAGCAGAACCCAAGGCAGTCGATTCCTCGCCGTACACAAGAAATCAGCCTATCGCAGACTTAAGCTTGGTGAATTTTACATCGGGACTTGCACCTACACCAACCAAGATCCAACTGATCAAGGAGTTCAAGGTTCGTGACCATAAACAACGTAGTTTGTTAGCTGACTGGGCTTCGGAGCGTTTGGAAGAAGACCCCAGTTTTGTCCGAAAAATCATCTTTAGCGACAAGGCCCATTTTTTGGTGAATGGTACGAAACCAACCCACACGAGGTTCACCATGTGACAATGCATCCCCAAAAAGTTAACGGTTTGGTGTTGATTTTGGCCCAGCGACGTCATTGCATAATACTTTTTCGAAAATGAACAATTATATCCAATTTCTTATGGCCTAATTTTTTATTAACAATATGGACCTAGACGACATGTGGTTCCAGTATTATGACGCTACGTGCCACACAGCGCAGGCCGCGATTGAAATTCTGCATGTGAGGTTATCTCTCGCAGAAGTGACGTGAATTGGCCATGGGGCTGGCCGTGGCGCGATGGATGTATGCTCGCCTGTGAACCTCATGATCACAGGTTCGATCCCTGCCGTCGTCTATGTCGTTTTAATTCCTTCTAAAATTGTCATCAATGGGTTGCTGGTTTACTCATTACATGTTGTTCAGGCATAACACTAACAACATGTAATTGAGTTAAACTAGTATGCCCAACAAGGATGAACACAAATAAAATAATGTGAATTATAAGCGACATAGAAATAAGACACGGCATTCTCCGCTTTAGTTCAGCCGCCATCCCTGGAGTTAAAATATCTGAGACAACACTCTTCAGTCTCAGAACATCGTGCCACACATCTTTCCTATCCTTCTTTCTCTTCCTTAACTTAACGCCCGCGCTGTGTTCACACATTTAAAGGGTAATCATAATCCCTTGAGCGCGTGTAGATTATAAAAAAAAAAAAAAAAAAAAAAAGATCATGCGATTTAACCCTACTACACTTTTTCTTGTGGGGTTTCCTGAAGTCACAGGTCTATGTGAATAAACTATAATCGGCCAGTGCCCTTAAGGTGAACATAACACGGGCCTTTGCTCAAATTCAGATGGATCTATGCGGAAGAGCAATCGAAAATTGGACCGATCGGATCCGCGGGGCATCGAGGCGATGCCTTTCAAATAATTTTCAATAATTTTGTTAATGCCTCACATACAGTAGTTTATGGTGGTTCATTTATTTAAAACGTTTCTGTGTAATTATAGATCCCTGTGGCACTCCAACAATTACATTCATAAAGAAAGAAAACAGTCTATTTATTATCACTTATTGTTGCCTTTCACTAAAAGAAGAAAGAATTAAATACCAGCACTCTAAAGGAATTCATCATTTAATTGTTAAAGAAATATTTTTTGACATGATTAGAATTCCTTATAGGAACTTGATTTAAAGAGTGAACTAAGCGTTCGTTATCTTCTAATCATGAAGATGCATTTTTTTTAAGTTGATAGATTTTTTAAATAAAATGCTAGTAGATATAACAACAAATCCAAGCCTTGTGCTTCTAGAAAAAAATATATTATCCATGTTAAAGGCATTTTGTATTTATGTTTTCTCGTTAGTGTACGTTGTAAAAGACGTAATTTTTCGTTTTATTTTTTAATATTTATTATTTTAAGAAATTTTAAAAAATTAGGTACTTTTGACAAGAAAGCTCGGTTCCACAATGTTGTAAATGGGACATTTTGTATATTTATAATATTTTATTGAACAAAATTGAATTGATACTATTCTGGTCAATTTCGTCCTTCAGTTATAGTTAGAATTGAACCTATTTCTATCTCTTAAATACGCAAAATATAAACAATTATTTTATGAACAATTTTGTACAACTCGTGTATTGTGGAAAAATAATAAATGCAATATAATTTTAATTCAAGCTAACGGGAGCTCTCCCAGAAATCGTTGAACGGAAATTTGAACTTAAGCTTCTTGTAAGGTCGTTCAACGAACTCAAAAAATAAGCGTCTTCTTTTTAAATCAAAGTTTTAACGAACTTAAAAACAAAATATTTCAAAATTACTTCTTCGTTCATGATATAATAATTATAAATACCAAGTACAACTTATCTAAACATATAATCAAGCACGTGCGAAACTATCGTGCACTTAAACTCTGTGCATTTTTGATTAAAATTGAACTCACGCACATTTATGTACTTGTCAAAGTCATTTCTCAGATGATGTTGATATGCAAGGTAAATAATAATTTATTTAAAACTTATGTGAAAACATGAAGATCGGTTTTATTTAAAAGCATTTAAAGATATTTATAATCAGTCTTTCTTACTCATCGTTACTTAATACTTAGAATTGATAATTCAAAAGATAGATTAATTGATTTGCAATTTATATATTATTAATAATGCTCATGAGTACATATTACATTTAATTACTACCGGGATCAGAACCAATCTATGAAAAATCGACAAATGATTTAAAATCACATTGGGGGAAGCTTAAACTTTTAATACTTTCCCATAGCTCTTAGACCATCGGCTCATAAAGCTTTGTTCTTCTAAGTGTACAAACAGAGTGGAGCCAGGGATGGAAAATGAAAATTTTCAATTGTACTGAAATCTGGAATAAAATTGTACTAAAATGATGTTAATTGTACCGAAAACGAATTTTGTATAAAAAAAAATCAATAATTCAACTATTTAAAAATTTTCCTAAGTATTTTATTTTTAAAAAAATTAAAATCAGAAATGATCAGTTTGTCTTCTTATAAAAAATATAAATAGCTCCACAGAAAAAAATATTATCTTTATTTTAAAAGTACATATGAATTTACATAACTATTGTATTTTATTGTTATACAAAAAAATTAATAGATAAAACTAAAATTCACAAATTAAATATCTTAAAAATGCACTGACTAAAACCCGCAATCACAAATGAGATCCACAAGTTTAGAGTTTAGTGTTTAGTAAACAACACTATGCGATGTCTGAAAAAAGCTGATCGATAAAGACAGAAAAGCAAGACGCAATCAAGAAGTGAAAATTGTCAGATCTGTCTGTGAAAAACATGCTTACAATGCCTTACAACCGTGTATAATTGAAAATTTGTCTGACAATTAATTGTAAGAAATCTGACAATCATGTGTACGCTAATCTTACAATTAATTGTCAGAAAATTTATCTGACAATTAATTGTAAGACGTAAAATGTAAGTTTTTTGATAATCGTGTACAAACACAATTTATTGCCAGGCCTGCCAATTTTTATCGTTGTCTGATGTTTCTGACAATGAAGAAATTGTAAGATGTAACTTTTTTAGCATCATACAATTTTTTCATTGTCAAACAATTTGCAGTAAGGTTCAAATGAAGCAGTTTTCATAACCAACAAAACTGAAAATTAGTTGTGTGTGTACGCGGTTGTTAGAAAATCTTACAATTAATTGCAGGTATTTAGCTAGCTATCTGAAAATAAATTGTCAGCCAATTTATGACAATAAATTGTAAGAGATTGGTAGATTTTCTACCAACCATGTACACACACAACTTAATTTTCAGCTCATTGGTAGATAATAGTCAGACATTGTATGATCTGACAATATTATTATATTTACCAATCGTGTACACTTAACTTAAGAGTTATGTATAAGGGCTTACAGCTGAGAGTTATTGTTCTGGTATGAAAATAAATGCATTCAGGCCAGGATGATGTATTCAATTCAACTTTCAATTTCCTTTTATGTGCTTTTGCTTTTTTTTTTGTGAAATACCTACATAAAATTGGTAATTTTGAAATTGTACTGAATTGAGACAAATTGTACTTTTGTACTTGGACAAACTCTTATTGTATCGAATTCGATACCATTGTACCGAATTTTCCATACCTGAGTGCAGCAGCGAGTGAGCAAAAGCAGCGAGCAAAGAGTAAAGCGGAGAAATCAAACACGTGCATTGAAAGGGTAGCACACAGAGTGCAGCGTAGTTCGAAGATAGAGCAAAGAGCCGTCAAGAGAGCAAAGCGGCGATTTCAAACATGTTTGATTTCTCCGCTCTCATCGCACAGTGTGACAATTTCCATATTTAGCGGGATTTAATTAAAAAAGTGTTTTGACTTTTTGCGCACAGGTGCGACACCCATACTAAATTTTTCATTTTTTAGGATGGCTACCGAAATTACGAAAAAACAAATTTATGATGTTTGGATTTCTAAGATCAAAATTAAGCGCTTTGAAGCTGTTTTTTTTTATGAGCTACGTTTTCTGAGGATGCAATTAAGTCAATAAAAACAACCCTAAGAAACTTATGCTTGAGGTTTGACGACAAGATGGCCAAAAGTGGTCGCCATCGAGGTCGCTATGAAAGCACTAATTGCTCGTGGTTAAATGAAACCCTAACACTCCCTCAAACAGTTTTAGATGAAATTCCTTCTTCATCTCGTGTAAACAAGGTAGGAAGACCAAGAAAAAGCTTTGATGAATGCTTTGAAAAAAGCAAGAAGAAAAAAGTGCAAAACCTTTTAGATTCATTTACCGCTAAAGAAATATCAATTGCGAATGAACTAAACCTTAGCAGCCTTATTTATTATTTTTCACTAATACTCGGTTCAACTTCGGAGTAATTAAACCGACGCCAAGCACTTACTTCGAGTTTACGCCACGTCAAACAAATCCTTATTTATTATGTATTTTCTTAGCCGTTTTAACCACGCGTTCCTTATGTCAAATATACTGGGAAAAAAAGTCACCAATCTGAAACTCTGGTTATTATAAACGTAAACAAACCCCAGCTGATTTCCATTATTATTCATTTTATCATAATCTTTCGCGAATTTTGGCTGCTCAAATCATAAAATGGATACACAAAACAAAAGAAAACGGTCTGAAAACTGGGATAGTTCTCAAAAGGTATGTAAATATATTATATACGTATATATAACACAAGTCTGCAAAAAAAAAATTGAGAGCTGTTTTGATTTTTTTGCGTAATTCTTATGATTTTGGGTGTGCTGAATCCGAAAATGACTTTCATTTTGTCACAGAACGTCACGTTTTCTGACAATTGGGTATCTATGTTAAACAATTTATCATCTTAAAAAAGACTAAAAATATTTTTTTAAATTTATAATTGCGTAACAAAACTTATTTTTTTATCTAAAATACATTTGTTAGTAAGCACTAAACACATATCTTTTTCCCAGTGAGACTCCTTTTAATACATTTTCGCTTGTGGGAAGCATCTGGAATGTCTCTCTGAAGCGTCCAACAGTAGTCTGCCATCATTGAGACGCTCCATCTTCCCTGGTATCTTTTTTCCATCTCCTTAATATCTTAGTGAAATCGTTCACCTTGCTCTTCACTCACATCTCCTAAGTTATCTGGAAAGTAGTCGAGATGGGAATTTAGAAAATGTATTTTTAAACTCATAAGGCAACCTAAAGCTTGAAATGCTTTTAACATTTTTTCAACGATTTGTTTGTTGTTTGTTCCGCACAGACGACATTGCACTATATTGAACCAAGATCTATAAAACAATGACGAGTTAATACCTAATTGTACTGCGCCATAGGGATGGCGATTTTTTACAATTCACCAGTTTTCGGTTTTTCCGGCTATTTTCCAAACCGATTTAATCTGTTTTTAATCGGACAAAAAAACCGTTTTTTTTTCAATAACAGGTTTTCGGTTTTTTAAATACATAAACAAATTTTGAAGTCTAAAAATATGTATGTTCATATCAAATAAACATACAAACATGTACATGTACGTATATAAGCTTTTTTCAGAAAAAAAAATCATCTAGTGAAAGTGTTGTGTTACTTACATACTATTCTTTTAATTGAAATGAAATAAAATGATTTTCGAAAAAAAAAAAAACAGACATATACATATCTAGTTAACACAAAATCTCAATTTTTAAAACGATTTAAACTTCCTAACACTATACTAAATCTATATCTATACTATTATATAAAAGCGAAACCATTTTAAAGTTTGATACGCACGATCTCAGAAAGTAGTCAACCGATTCATTTGAAATAAATTTTATTATTTTTTATATTGTTATAAGAGTGTTTATGGCTATTATTTTTTTTCATTAATGATTTGTCAAACTTAAATATTATGAATTTTACATTTTTTGTCCATTTCTTTTCATTAGTTGACTTATACAACCAATCATATCTTAAAACCTATACAATAATCGACAAAGATTAGCATTGCTTCATTAAGTCAATATTGTTGCGCAAATTTTAAGCCCAAAATCACTTCTTAGTTACACATACAACCTGAGAAATAAATAAAAACAAATTATAAAATTATAAACTTTTTGAATTTATTTTATCCAGGAATTAGATTTCATCACAATCGAAAGGTCGCTGCTTTGTTTCATTTCATTATCATTCCAAAATTTTTAATTTTCTTTTCTTCCCATGCTCTTTCTCTTTTAATATCTGTTCCATTCAATAGTTACGTTTTTTCTCTTACCTACCTACCTACCTACATATTCAATTTTTCTGTATTGTATTTGTATAGTTTATCTAACTAACCGACACACACACATTTTTTTGTTTCTCTAATTCTATCGTTACATCGCTGAGCAATGTGGGGTGGGCTCTTTTTACTTGCGATATAGGTTATAGAGTACCTATTAGTAATAGGTACTAAGACTAACTATAGGGCAAGTTCTGCATCTGGAACTCGAGATTTTGATCAAAGTTGACATTACGATGATAGCGAAGACGAATAAAGTGGGTCCGACGATTCCGTCTGTTTGTCTGTATGCCTGTATGTCCGTATGTCTGTACCTCGATCTAGAGCTTAAGCCACTGGAGCTATTTTCTTCAAACTCGGTACTTAAGGGTCTTCGGTGATTCCCTAGAGGAGAAATTGAAATTTTTTTTTAGCTCTAAAACTAACAGTACCCCCATACACCAGTAATGCATAATCTCACTTATTATGATACGAGTATTATGGACACGGACTACATTTTGGTAAAAAAAATGTTTGGGGGGAAATGTTATTAACGGTACCTGTCATAGAACGGTTTTTTTGATTTACGAATTTCTCATCAACAGCTCTAACGATTTTAACCAAAATTTTCATACGTGAGCTTCTATACACTCGAAAAAATATAATCTAAAATTTTTTTCGAAAAAATAGTTTTTTGGTTTTTAAAAAAATAATATATTTTTTTTTGAAAATTCAATATCTAGAAAACGGATACACAAATAAATTTTTAAATTGCGTTATAAAATGTATTTTATTGAATACTAATAACTTTTGCATATCATTTTTGTTTATAAAATTTTTAAGGACGATTTAGTACACAAAAAACATGTTTCAGTGCGTCTGTATGTCTGTACCTCTCTCTACAGCCTTACCCACTAGACCTATGTTCTTCAATCTCGGTAGTTAAGGGTCTTCGGTGAATCCCTAGAGGAGAACTTGAAATTTATTTTTAGCTCCAAAACTAACGGTTCCCCCCATACACCCGTAATGCATAATCTTATTTATCTCGAAACGGTTCTAACGATTTTGATGAAAAAAATTAGGTGTGATATTATGGACATTGGACATAGACTACATTTTGGTCAAAAAAATTTTTCTGGCAAAATGTTATTAACGGTACCTGTCATAGAACCGTTTTTTGATTTCTTGACTTTCTCATCAACAGCTCTAACGATTTTAACCAAAAATTTTCAACAGGAGCCCCCTTAAGTTTAAAATAATATTGTATATAAAGATATTGAAAAAAAAAACTATTTCTAAAATCTATACTACCTAATACTTAAAATTTGGCATCCCAAATTTTGTTCTCGAAAAATTTTAAGGGAATTTGTCATATAAAAAATTACTTAAATATTAAAAAGATTAATCAGACGGCAATTCCATACATTTGGACATTTTTATCTCATTAAATCCATGTTTTATATTTATAAAATGGGGGTATTTTAAATTCCAAAGTACTTTTACATAAGAGCCAGTCGTGCATTTTATTTTTTAAGTTACTTGAATAAACTCAATAGCATTTTGGGTGACGAAAAAGGACATCCAATTGACTACAGTGCCGTGCACATGAACTATTCTATAAAAGCGAAAGATTTTAAAGTTTGGGTTGAATGATCTCAGAAAGTAGTCAACCCGTTTATTTGAAATAAATTTTATTATTTTCTATATTGTTATATTTATAATATGCACAAACATGAAAAAGCTCTTTTTTTTCAAGTTTGAAAGAGAATCTAATTCGATACGGTATGTTATACATATAAATTAAAATTAATATTATTGTAGCAAATATGCTCAGTCTCATTGAGAAATGTTTTCATATGCTAATATTAATACTAAGAAAATATTCGTAGTTACAATTTGCGAAGCAACGCGAGTACGGGTCGGCTAGTTACTTATAAGAGAAAAGGTGGAAGTGGTGAATAATGTCGCAGGTTGCACACAACGGCCGGTTTTTCCCATCTACGCCACTTTCTACACTAGCAGAGCGCGACGGTTAAGGTTACAACATTTTTATGTTTGTTAATTTAGCTCACCCAGGACGTTCTTTAATAAAAAAGAAATGATAGTTATGGCCTATATACAATAATTAAAAACAGCAGTCAAACACAAAATTGTACCTATTAATTATGTCTAAGTAAGCCCAAAAAACACCTTTTTATAATAAAATTTTGCGTTTTGTAAAATAACCTGACATTCTGAAATGTTTTTAGTATTTGTTTCGTTTTCAGAACACCTAAATACATAGAAATTAGTTGAAAAAATCCAGACAGCTTTTTTGATGCAGACTTGTGTAATTAGATTACAACAGATACAAATAAATATATTTGTTTTTGTTCATAGATACTCGTACAAGACAACTAATAGAAGAAAAAATTATAGAAACAAACCATAAAGAAACAAATAAACATCAACATTGTCGAATTCAACGAGAAAAATGTTGCTTTGAGATTTGCGAGACATCACACAGCCAATATTATTGCGTGCGGAAGAATGGCCAGTTGCTTGGGAGAATATTTTCCTTGGCCTTGGAGATGCAATGCCTTCAAGAAAATTATTTTGTTCGAGTTCTCATTCAAACGTCAGTCTATACTAAATTAATTTCTTTCAGATGGATGTGTTTTGAGTATGTATCAAACTCGTAGGTTTGATAAATTATAAATAAATCAGATGTCATGTCAAAATGACATGTAGATACTAAAACGGCTTTAAACCTACTATGGACCAGTATTAGCTTATTCCGCCTCTATTCCTGGCGTATTTTCTTAATAAATAAGCTTTTCAGGATTAGAGTCGTTGTAAATTCGAAGTAACTTTACTCCGGCGCTAAAACGAGTTAGTAAATAAGGCTGTAGGAGGGCAGGAAAAAGAAATACCGCTATCGCAATTAAGAAATTGTCAATATGTTCTCCAAAAAGAGGTTTGTTTATTTTTAAATTTAAGTCAAATAAGTTAGTTGTCATTTTTTATCGTTAATAAGGTTCAATTGTAAGAAAAACTCTGGAACATACTTCTTCTGGCTGTATTTCAATGTCTTCAGATGAAGCGTTAGCAATGATAACAGACTCACAGCTTTCTACTCATCAATATGAAATAATACGCCAGAAAATAAATAAAAATGTTCCCAATTTACTACCATCTTACCACAAAATTAAAGAGGCTAAAACAAAGTGCTATCCAGATAGCAGAACTGTAAGCGAATCCTTTGCGGAATGTGGTTTACAAGGCTTACTAAATCATAGTGTTAAGCGTATATGTTTAGCTCAAAAAGACGTGTTAGATTCTGTTGATGATTTTAAAACAGGTTTAAAAGAAATATCCCTGATAATTAAATGGGGTTGTGATGGTGCTCAACAAAAGGCATACAAACAAAAATTCTCATCAGGTGATCATTTCGATGAAAATCTTTTCAGTGTCTCGATGGTGCCCATCCAGATGTTTTTCTTACAAGAAAAAACGAAAAAAGTACTTTGGCAAAACCCAGCCCCATCATCAACAAGGTACTGCAGGCCTATTAAATTGAGTTTTGCAAAAGAATCAACCGAATTGATCAAACGTGAAGTAGATTCAATTCAACAACAAATTAACACCATATTGCCTGTTGAGATAAATCAGGACAGCGTTCATATCTTAGTCAAGCCAGTTTTCTTACTTACCATGATCGATGGCAAAATATGTACCGCTTTGTCATCTGTAACGTCATCACAAACTTGTTATATTTGCGCTGCGAAACCTTCCGAAATGAACAACCCACCCAATCTTTCGAGGAAGTCTGTGGACCAACTAGCAATGTCTTTCGGATTAAGTCCCCTTCACTCTTGGATCCGATTTATGGATTGTGTACTTCACATTGCATATAGACTGGAATTAAAAGCTTGTCAGGTAAGAGACCAAGATGCTAAAGAAAAGGTCAAAGCCAGAAAAAAAATAATTCAAGATAGATTCAGAAGTGAAACTGGATTATTGGTTGATATGCCCACTCAACAGTCAGGCAATACGGCTAGACGATTCTTCAGAGATGAAGTTAAAACTGCTGAAATTACAGGTATCAACATAGAAATGATCAAAAAGTTTCATGTCATTTTAGAAGCTCTTGGGTCAGGGTTCCCAATTGAATTAGATGCCTTCGAGATTTTTGCATCGGAAACAAGGGAACTTCATCTAAAAAATTATGGCTGGTATTATATGCCAGTAAGTGTGCACAAGGTCTTGTTTCATGGAAAACAAATAATTGCCACTTGCATTCTTCCAATCGGCCAACTTTAGAGAACTCTTCACCCGAAAAACTTCGTGAATCGACACAAACACAGATCTTCTTAACAGGTTGTTAATATCCTCAGATCCATTTTTGGATATGCTTAAAAATGGGTTTTCAATAAAGTACAGATTCAAATTATTAGAATCCATTTTTATTTGAAAAATACAAATATTTAAATGAAAAAGAATAATCTCTTGCTTGTTTTCTTCTATTTTGCTCTTGCTCCTTGCTCCTCACTCTGGCTAGTCATCATTCTTGCTCGCTTGCTCTAGCTCTTTGCTCTTTGCTCTGATGAATTTCGCAGCTTTGCTCTCCGCTCCACTCTGTTTGTACCCTAAGTCTCCGAACATTGTCTCTTACATTTAAGACGATTTTCATCTCGGAGTTGGTACGACTTCGCAGTTGCTGATTGTGTGATACAGCGTGCTATTTAAAACCCATTACCTGCCACTTTACTCAATTGAGTACAATATTTTGAAAAATTGAGTTTTATTTTTTTTTCGAAAAGTAGTCTTTAATTTTAAGTTCTTTCGATTTAAAAGCAAGCATGGGCTGGGCATGTCTTTTGATTAGCAGAGAAATGGCTTTTTCAACAATTAACTACAACAGCCTTTATGGTAGGCGCTAAATCTCTATATATGGCTTTTGATGATATTCCAGATGACATGAAGTAGATATAGTGGTGATTCCTCCGGATCCTGATATCCAAACGGACGAGGAGGATGACTTGCTTGATTCCCATATTCCTGTTGACATTCCAGGTCGATATCAAAGATGGATATGACGGCGAAAGATGATGATGAGCCGAATATACGCACTGAACCAAAACTGCCACGCCTGCGTCTTTACAAAGAAGATTAGAAAAAGTTTTTTTCAAGGGCTATATTCATTTGGCCAACAATTCATATATTGATAAGATTTTGAAGATTCGACAAAAGTCGACGAAAGTTCGATTGATGAGGCACTGGTCACATACTTTGGTCATCATTCTGCAAAGCAGGTTATTCGTGGAAAACCTTTTTATTTGGAATATACGAGTAAGTAGAAGATGCATCGAAGTAGCGATATACTATATTGCTATAACTATCAAATATATTGCGGTGCGTAAAATAACTATAAGTCCAAGCAATAAGTGCTTACCATTTGGATTTCGAGTGGTACTTTATTTACTGGGACTAGTAAAAACGCCAAGTGACCACAGCATATTTTTTCACAATTTTATCACCAGCCATGACCTTATGGCTACTTTACGCAAAACGGATTTCGCGCAACTGGCACGGTCGACCTTCATGACCAATTTGTAAACAATTACAGAATCAAAATAAATGGTAGTTTAAGTTTTTTTAGTTTAAAAGTTTATTTGGCTCAATGGCCATTAAATTTACAAAATATTTACATTTTAAGTTTAAGTAAAATTTATATTCAAACATTTTTCTAGGAATTTAAATTAATAAAAATCATAAAAACATATTTGGGCTTTGAAATGACATAAGTTATTTATATTTCTTATATTGAAAGGCAGATTGTTGAATGCATGAAGTCCTTTATAGAATATGCTTGCTTGAGCTCTAGTTGTTCTGGTCCGAATTATGTTGAACTCTTCGATGTTTCTCCGGTTATATTCCGCCACTCTTGTCAGGAACACTAGATTATAAATTTTCGGGGCACAAGTTGTGTTTTATTTCAAAGACAAATATCATTGCCATCATAAAAAGCCTTTTAGTTATGTTTAACCATTTTAATGACTCAAGCATGATCGAAACAGAGGTAAATCTATCACATTTGAGAACTATGCGCATGGCTTTGTTTTTCAGTTTTTGGAGTCCGTGTTGTTGAGTTTTGTTACACAAATAAAGTAGGAAACGCACAAAAAGAATATTGCATAACTAGGTAAAGAATGTACCCATATCTGGCCAGTGTACTCGTTTGAGTACACCCCTCTTAGTTTGATACTTAGAAAAATACTTAAAAAAATATTTTTAAAAAAACTTTTTATATTTGATCAAATATATACAAACTCATTTAACAGGATTAGAAAGGTTTTTTCATTTAGCTTTATTTTAAGGTTCTTGGTGACCATTTCTATTTAAAGGTCACGATGTAGATCGCTACTTCTTATCGTCCACAAAGGTGGCCATGATAGCGTTGATGTCCACTGGAATATCCCTAGTATACAACAATTACGGGGTTGGTCCTAGGGCACTTCCTTTTAGCTTACACCGGCTACAATTTTCTTTAGTTTCGAGTAATGTTGGTCGTACCTCGTACCGTACTCTAAAGGGTCGGTCCGTAACGTAGGATTTCAGTATTTCGTAGTACTGCCTGCTTTGCAGTTTGAACTCAATGCCCAAATGCCTAACCTTATCAATGGTTTGAGCAACATCTATTACTAGTAATTTGATGCACTTCGTCTATAGTGGAATTTTTATTTCTAAATCCAAAATGATGTTACGGGATTAGTTTCTTTCCTTTTATTATTTTGCTAAGCCTTTTCAGGAGCAGTTTCTCAAAAGTTTTTGTCATGATTGGTATATGCTTAGAAACTGAAATTCCAAAAAAAATTGACGCAAAATTTTAGTCAAATTAGTATAATGTTTAAACTATATTTATTTAAATTAATATTTTATCTTTTTAGTATTGCATTAACTTCAATTGACACTTCGACATATTCAAGTCTCAGAAAAGATGTGCTAGCATAGTTTTAGAGGCCTCCGCTCTGTCCAAAATATTGAGAAAAACGTGAATTTGGGCAAATGGTTGCAAGAATTGTGAATTCATATTCAGTACATGACTTATTAGAAGAATCTAAATTGCTTATGATAGAATTACATTTTAGCTTGAAAAGCGTTGGGTCACTTTTTTATTTTTTTCTTATTGAATTTTAATATTCCGTTTGCCTCTATCGTTAAATTTCACAAACCTGCTCAAGAATTGCAAGGTTCTTGAGAAATTATTATATTTACGCAATTTTACAGGTAATGAAAAGGACTTGGAAATCGTCGTAGTGGATTTTTAAGTTTGAGCTCTGTTTTTGAATAATCATATCTTGAAAAACATCACAAAAGCATGACGAATATGAAAAGCTAGTGGGTATCTATTTGTTTTGTATGAGAGGTTCAGAAAATATGTCATGTAGAAGGGGAAGAAATGGAAGAGGGCAGAAGCACGGTGACGGACGGTGGTTGATAGTATTTGAGGACTATCCCAGTAAATTTTTCCTCAAGGAAGAATAGCTGTTTTAGTGAATTTCCTACAGAACCCTATCATGAATTCAACACCGGCTTGTCATAGAAAGGGAGCACCTACACACTTTCAAGATTCTTTTTTAATGTCTGAAAAAACTGGTTCTAATGATGTGATAATTTCTTCAATTGCAATTATTCAACCCTTTAAGAGGTGGGTTTGCACTACGACCTAAAGATCTATATTGTGCCCCCATCCAGAGCTAGATGAGTTGCTATCCATACAGCTTTTCCTCCCAGTTTATCCCTTTGATGAGTTTGATTATTTGGAGTAGCTTCAGAGAGGATAAATTCTACATGGTAGCGTCCCAGGTACTTGTATCTTTGATGTGTTCCGGTGTTTTTGGAACGATTTCGAATGTAGTTTTATGTACATAAGTATATTAACTTTTTAGGCACTTTAAATTAAATTTTAAAAGTTGATATCCGTTGCATTTATACCCATATCAAAATTATTAAACACAGAAAATATTTAAAATAAACAAGAGTTTTTTGGAAAGAATATATAAAAATAAAAGAAGAATGCACAAAAAAACATAAAACAAGTAAAATTTATAAAATATTTCTGCACTTTTTTAAAAAATCAGTTTTATTAACTAAGTATTTCAGACTCATTTAGTGAACAAAGTGTCTGGAACTCAAAAAAAAAAAAAAACATAAATAATCAATTCACTTTTGAATAAGTTAAGGGATGTGTTGGAAAAGTATTCATTAAGTTGAAATTTACGGTTATATTCAGGTCGTGTTAAATAAGAGTTGAAATATGAAATGTCAATATTCAAATAACATTTATATACAGTAAAATCCGCTTAAGCGAAAAACCCGGATAACTGAAACATATTTTCAGTTAATATTTAATATTTTTCATTAAAAAAAAACTCTCCTAGGTGAAAAAAAATTGAATCGAACACAACAAGAATTTGCTAGTTTTCGTTTTTCAATAAATTATTTTTGTGTTATTTAATCGTTGTTTTATTTAACTTCTTTCAAGGCAAGTGCAAAAGATAAAAACAATATTGTTTCTAGCATTAAATCTTCGTTTAAGTGAAAAACCCACTTAAGTGAAAGTAAGACTGTGACATTTTGCCGTTTCTCTTAAGCGGGTTTTACTGTAGTTTGAAAAATAAAATTCTTAAGAATTCAACACTCCCCAAGCAATAAATTCGTTTTAGATATTTTTTAAGAAATGTCAAAATGAATAAATTCACTCTTAACTTAAGACATACTCGTATTGTCACAAAACAGGTGTAAAATAACAAAATCAGTTCTTAATGTATCAGAGAACAATCAGTTATATTATTAATACATTTTGTAATAATTTGCAAAATAATGGTGTTAAAATGTTAGGTGTGTTTAATAACATAAAATTTCTCACAAATTTTCAAAAGTAAAACTGAAAAAAAAGCTGTTGGAGAAAGTTGGTGAACGTTTCAAGTAACCAAACCATGCTATAACTATCATGCGAGAACTTTGATACGAGAAAGCTATCATGCAAGAAAACTATCAGGGAAGGAAACTATCATGCGAGGAAACTAACATGCAATCAAACCATCATGTGGGAAATATATAATGTGAGAACTATCATACAAAAAAATTATTATGTCATGATGAGAGAATGTCAAAATAGCTAAACTAGTGGAATCGGTTTAGAGTCGTACTCAAGCCCTGCCCTCCAGCGATTTTATTGAAAATTAATTTGAAAGACCATTTTTTCTTCTTAAATCACATAAATCTATCAACACCAAGCAATAGCCAAACACTTTAAAAGTTATAATCAAAAATGGAATATGACAGTGAGGCTTTCCATAACAAATCCATTATTTATCACAAAATTTCAAAAAATCATATTCTCAAATGTTTCAATCGTCTTTATAAACCCATTGGTAAATATGATATAATTTTTACGTTAGTTTTATTGAAGTTTTATTAAAAATTTGTTTTGTTTATTTTGTTGATTAGTGTATTTAAGTTAAGAATAAATACATAGTTGTAATAACGTTTTGAAATATTTGTAGATCACTGGAAGTGGAAATGGTTTGGGCAAACAAATTGCGATTGGACTGGCCAAAAAAGGATGTCATATAGCTGTTGTTGACATTAATCAAGAAGCAGCAGAAAATACTGCCAAGGAACTCATGGATACCTACAAAATTAAATCAAAGGCTTTCAAAGTAAAGACATCCAAAAATTATCCTTTTGAAAATATTCACTTTCTGAAATTCGATCCATAGGTTGATATTACAAAACATGAACATATTGTAAAGCTTGCCAAAGAAGTTGAAGAACAATTGGGGCCCGTTACGATTTTGGTCAACAATGCTGGTATAATGATTTTTAAAAAGTACACCAAGCCGACACCGGAAGAAATTCAAAATATGATAAACACAAACCTTACATCGCACATTTTTGTATGTTCACAAAATTGTAAAAATTGCTTTATTTCACTCTAATTGTTAATTTTCAACTTGGCAGACTATTCGTATTTTCTTGGATAAAATGAGAGAGCTGGGAAAGGGTCATATCGTTGCGATTGCTTCAATAGCAGGTTAGTAAATATGAATTTAAAAAAAAATATAATTTTGAAGTGAAAAATTTCGAATTAAAAAAATAGGCTCTCTTTAAGATAAGTATAAAGCAAAAGTGAGATGAGAACAAATAAATTGTTTCTGTAAGAAATCCTATAACTTTATCACTTAAGCTGAAAGCGGTAGGGTAGTGTCGCTTTGCTTTTTTAATGGGACGAATATTCTTTCGCACTCGTATACACTAGGGTGGGTCAAAAAAATCAAGTTGTGTTTTTTTTGGATCCGACACATGAAAACTAGTTCCTAGGTACCTGTAGAAAGTATATACCAAATATTAGCTCTTAATATTAACGGGAAGAATATGCTCATCATCGTTTTCCATTTTCAATTTAGTATCATATAAAAATGGTCATATCTTATCAACAATAGATCGTTTAACCAATCGCATAGTCAATATTTGTAGGAAATTGAACGCTCTACAAAAATGGTCTTATATACTTTTTTCATTAATCCAACCATTTAAAAGATATTCAACGTCAAAGATTGAAGTATTTTAAGGAAAGTAACTTTTTCGTTTTTAATTTTGTAACTTAATAAAAAATAATTATTGTCAAATGAGTTTCAATTATTTCTATAGGAAATTGAACGCTCTACAAAAAAGATCTCCGCAGTTAATCGATTACTCAAGCCATTCAAAAGATATTCGCAGTAGAATTCCAATGCCTACTGATTTTAGTAGTTTTTCAATAAATATTCCCAATTTAACAGTTAATTTATGAATTTTAAGATAGTTCATGTTCTATTTCAGGAAAAGAAGGTTTTTATTTCAGAAATATAATTTAACATGTCAGCAGAAAAAAAATTCTATTTCACCATATGAAATTTTATAATTTAATACAGTATTGATACAAAATGATTCAAATTTGATTCAAATATAAGTCTTTAATTCGGTCATCGAGCACTTTTAAAGACTTCTGATCAACAATATCGAATAACATTTTGAGTTAATTCTGAAATGTTACTTCTTTCTTTTTTTCGTGCTGGCGATTTTTTACGCGTGCAGTTTTTTTATCCTTAACCATTTGTTATGACATCGAAGAATTCTTTTCACTACATTATCATTACTAGAAGTCGGAATATCATTTTTTCTCCATAGCTCTATAACCTGATCTGCTACATTTTTAGCACTTTGTAATATTTAAGGATATTAAGTTGATGAAAAAAATACACACATAACCGCTTTCACTGTTGGTAATTTCAGTTCAAGAATTTTCGACATCGGTATGCCAATTAAAGGGATTTCTTTATTCATATTAGATGATTAGAATCCGAATCGCATTAATCAATAATATATTAAAACTCAGCTGTTAGTTAATTGGTTTTAGATTTTAGTTATACACAAGAAGACAACTCAGATCTCCAAAAACTATGTATGCAATGTAGAAATATAAGGGGAAACATAGAAATGACCTGAAACCACAGATGGCGCTAGTATGACAAGTACTGAGTAACAGAACTACCAACATTCGAAATTAAATTTTCAAATTCTCCAAATTCTGTGGAAAAAAGGAATTTAAATGACATTTTAATTAAACCCGTTGAAAAATATTAAAAAACAATCCTAAACTGTAATAAAAGTTATAAAAAGAAAATATCGTTAAAAAATTGATTCAAAAAAAAATATATTCTAAACAAAAGATAAGATATCGCTTGCAAACCGTCATTCTATCGAAATAAACTCAAATTCTCATGAATATTGTCAAAATTCATAAATTAACTAAATAAATTGGGAATATTTATTGAAAAACTACTAAAATCAGTAGGCATTGGAATTCTACTGCGAATATCTTTTGAATGGCTTGAGTAATCGATTAACTGCGGAGATCTTTTTTGTAGAGCGTTCAATTTCCTATAGAAATAATTGAAACTCATTTGACAATAATTATTTTTTATTAAGTTACAAAATTAAAAACGAAAAAGTTATTTTTCTTAAAATACTTCAATCTTTGACGTTGAATATCTTTTAAATGGTTGGATTAATGAAAAAAGTATATAAGACCATTTTTGTAGAGCGTTCAATTTCCTACAAATATTGACTATGCGATTGGTTAAACGATCTATTGTTGATAAGATATGACCATTTTTATATGATACTAAATTGAAAATGGAAAACGATGATGAGCATATTCTTCCCGTTAATATTAAGAGCTAATATTTGGTAAGTACTTTCTACAGGTACCTAGGAACTAGTTTTCATGTGTCGGATCCAAAAAAAACACAACTTGATTTTTTTGACCCACCCTAGTATACACAGTTGCTAGTGCAGATGGTCCATCAGATGGTATATCCCCTATTGTTTGAAGAGTTCTTCTTCTACGCTACCGCCAAAACCTTTGCGTAAGCATTGCTATCTATTCTATTCCTCTGGACTCTTTCCGAGTGGATGGAAAACGGCATTTGGCCATCCAGTCCCTAAGAAAGTCCGTTAATACTCGTCTTACTAAAAATTCTCATCAGTTTAGCCTTGAGACTTATTTTGGGCTTTATTTAAAATACAGAGATTCTTTCTACTCGATTTTTGCCCCTCATTGTGATTTACAAGCATTTAAAACCAATGTGCATCTCCTTTTAAGTCCCCCACTCGTGACCCTTTGAGTGCGCGCTAGTAATAAAAATAAAATGCACGACTGGGTCGCACGAACTTGCTCCTATGTAATAGACTATAGGAGTTTAAAAAACGAATGTTATTAGAGAAAACAAGAAAAAGGCTAAAATTAATTTTTTTAAATTCTTTTAGTAGTAAGTAAGAGACAAAAACAGAATGCTATGTAAATTTATGCAGAACAAAAATTTTAGGTCGTTGTAGTGGTTTCTTAAAAAAATAAGCTTTTATATACAAAATGTGTAAGAGATTAAAAAAAAAAACTTGGTACGCCAACTTTAAGTTTTTCTTATTGTACGAATGAAAATTAAATTTCCAAGAAAAAATACTGAGCCGTTTTTGAAATATTAAATTTTCCAAAAGAAATGATTTTTTTTTTCAAAAATTCAAAAAATATTTTTTTTAAGTATGTACTCGTATCTCTATAAAAAATATTTTTTTTAAGTAACTCTATAAAAAATTTCATTAAAATCCGTTACGTTGATAATGAGTAGGTCAAAATTTAAAAAACTGGTTCTATGGTAGGTACAAGCTGTAATATCTTAGTTTCAATTTTTTTTATTAAATTAAAGATCGTAAAAATTAATTGAAAGAAAAAAAATTATCAAAATTCTAGGAGCCATTTTCGAGCAAAATACGATTTTTGAAAATCATTTTTTAACATTTGTATGGTGGGTACCTTTATTTTTAGGTAAAATAATTTTTTTTTTTCTCACATCTTGTAGATTAGATTGAGAAACTTTTATTTATATGTATATATATATTTATAAATTTCGAAAAACGGTATACCGTTATTTTTGGTGTGGGGGGAAAAATTGAAAATGATATCTACCAAGTTTAAAGAAAATCGGCCGAGCCGTTTAGGCGGTAGTCAAACAGACGGACAGACTTACAGACAGACAGTCTTCGCTATCATCGTAATGTCAACTTTGATCAAAATCTGGAGTTCGATTTTTTTAAGAATGCATAACTTGCCTTATTTTTTATAAAAATTGTCAATTTCTTTCATCACTTCATTTAGACCATAGTTCAGCTTATGGCGGTGTACATAAAAGCTATCATAGGATCTAAAAGAATTATTAACAATCATTTCTAGCAAAATTGGGCAATTCGTATTATAGTTCAAGATATCTGTTATGAATATAATATCAAAATACTTTCGACGTATTTCCAAACTAACCAAAAAGCAAACAGCGATTATCATATGAAAGACGAACCATTTTCCAACATAATGGTAAGGCTTTTTCGAAATTTTGTTAAGGGTTTTTCAATAAGAGCGGGAATATATTGAAATGGATTAAAACAAGTTGTGTGTGGGTATGGGTATTTACAAAATTCTTTCTTTTTTATTTGAAAGGCTTATGTATGCCATTATGTATGGAATATGATATTGCCCGCCTCGGCTTCTTACGATGGCACGGATCTGAGTGGCCTTATTTTAAATGACTCTTTCCAGATGAATTTGAGCGATGGCCTATGTTATGTCCACCTTAAGGGCATTGGTCGAAGGTCGATCTGTCGACCTGTGACTTCTAGAAACTCCACAAGAAAAAGACCAGCACATAACCTTGGTGACCAATCCACGTCACATATGCAGGAGATAAACTTACCCTCAAATTATTGATGCAAATTGACTATTACGTTCCGTAGCTCTCGCCATTAATGCTGACCGCCTTACCAACCCCGTTTTTGAAAAATACGGACCAATTACGCCGCCGCCAAGTCTCGAAGCAAAATCCACCAAGTTGAAGTCTGCTAAAGTCCAAGTTCTTGTGCACGGCTAGTTCTGCTGTACACTTTCACGGACCGCTGCAATGTTCTCCGCTTATTTTTCGTTCCTTTGGCGTACGAACTTTGGTTGATTGATTACCGAACCTGTCGTCTCAAATTTGGTCAGAAAACGTTGAACAGTAGACTGTGAAATAAAATAAAACAGGCACTACTTTTTGCACTAAAGAACAAAATTTACGAAGACAAAAATTTAGGTTTTGACACTACAAACAGTTGACAATAAAGATCTTTTCCAAGAATTAAACATGTTGCAATATTTGTTTAATCTTGAATAGTCTTAAAGCGTGCTTGCTGATTTGTCTTACTTGAAAGCCTTATTGAAAAACTTATTTTCTTCGTTTTTTGGCTACTTGTCTCGTTTCATTGCATTTATTATAAATTCAAATCTTTTACATTAAATTGTTAAATCTTTGTGGTTGTAAAAGAATATAATTTGGAAGATAATTAAACAATGAAGCTGGAAGATTAATTTTATTTTAAAATTAACTTTATCTTAGGCAACTTCTTTCATACAAAAAATTTAAATAATTAAAAATAATCCAGATATTATAAATCATTTACTCACTACTTAAATGCGAAAGGAAAACCTCATCGAAACCGCGTGCACAATACTGTCTTCCAGAGAATTCCATATTCGAATGGTACCCACAAAAAACTGACGTTCAGAAGATAAAAAATTAAAAGTAGGCTGCTGGCAGGACTAATGAACGTCAAAACATAGTAGAACTTATTTTTTCGCAATGGTATGTCAGTTCTTTCGTTATAATAATTGTTTGAAGTAGCTTTAAACTAGAGTTGGGCAATTTAGTTCATTTGAGTGATCGATCAATTTAGTTCAAATCACGCTACTGAACTAGTTCGTTCATTTTAGTTCAATTTAGTTCAGTTTAGTTCAAAATAGTCCATTTTATAAAGAATAAGAACGAAACCTTAGCTTGCGAAAACTGCATCCAAATTTGAGTTAAATTGAAGGATTTTACATTTAAGCCAAACACCAAGTTAATAAAAATAAATATTTTATTTCCCATAAACAAAAATATACATAAACAACTTGTTTTGTATCACAATATGTACTTCATCATATTATTATATTGAAAAATGCTATCTATTATTAGGCGTTTTTTTTTTTCGCAAGTCCATATAGAGTTGTAGAAAAAAACGACATCGGGACTAAGCGCTTTACATGCAAATGCAACAACTACTTAAATCTATACAGAATTAGCTAAGACCAGATAATTTTCGAGACTTAATCTAAGACCCGATAAAAATGGCGATGAAAAAAAAAATATTATCTATACATATGTTTATCGATAATTTGTTCAGAGAAGTCAAAAGTGACGTTTTTGGATGCTGGTTGATGCTATGTCAATACAGCTGACAAATGCCATATCGTACACTGTGCTTCCAGCTACTTGGAAAAAAGCTCCTTAATCCCGATGTCGTTTTTTCTACAATTCTACATGGAGTTGCGAAAAAAACACGGCTATAAATAATCTACTTATTTGAATGCAAACATACCAAAATTTTGACATTCTCTGAGTTCACCAATGTTCGTCTGTCATTAATTATTTGGCCAATTGCTGAGAAAACATGGAACACGCATTGAACCGAAGTAGCTTGAATACAAAATCTTTTTAAAACGTAATTGTATATATGTATGAGGATATAATTAGTACGCCGCCGGCCGGTCGTCCCACCATTTGAGAGGATCCATTTCTAGAAAGAAGACAAGAACAAACGACAAATGATGGAAATTTCCTAAAGATAGGAACTTATTTCATCCACAGAAAACATAAAAAAAGATTATTGAGTTAGGTGAGTATGAGCAGTTCTGCGTTCTGCCATGTCATAAATGACTTCTGTTGTCTCTGTCTATAAATGGGTCCACATAAATGTTATTAAATAGAAGAAAAATGTGAAATCGAAAAATATACTTTCCCGTTCTTCGAGAACTAAATGAACTAGTGAACTAAGTATGTGAACTAAGTTCACTAGTTCACTTAAATGAACTAGTTCATTGAACTAGTTCGTTCGCGAACTACACAAGCCTACTTTAAACAACTAAATTTTATATACATAAGTATCTACCGCTTTAGATCATAAACGTAACGGCATATATAGTTGAATGCAACTTTAAGTTTTCTTTTATTAGCTGTGTTTTTTTTCGCAAGTCTATATAGAATTATAGAAAAAAAAGTGTGAGTGCCAGGACTCACGGTTAAGATGTGTAAACATCAACGTTCGTCCGAGTGCCAAATTTTTGTTATCGAACGTACTCAATAAACATACAATGCAATCGTACTATTTAGTTTGTGACTTTAGATATGTATATACATAATATATTCAAATGGAAGCCACTTTTTTTCCCACAATTTAACCCTTTCACTTGTACTTAAATCTAAAAATATCTCTACATATCGTCGTCGTTCTATGAAAACTCCCTAAGTCCATTTAAAAAAAAAAATGTGATTCAATTCTTATTTAATTAATTTCGGATAAACCATTTGCAAAAAATTTTATTGAACAATGGCTACGCCAAGCCCATTCTACAATTGAAGCCTGAGATCTTGCTATTCTGATAATTTTTGGATTTTTTTATATTAATTTCCAAGTGTAAATGCAAATATCTCAAAAAACAAAAAATGGACTTAGGGAGTTTTCATAGAACGACGACGATATGTAGCTTTACACATAGAAACTATAGACATCTATGATTATTCCTTATTAAAAAACAGAGCCTTTTAGTCAAAACACAAACCTTTTAGTTGCTCGAGCCAAGCAGTTGTGAACTGCCGTGTCTGCACTTATTCATTTCACACAACCCAAAAACCTTATCGACAATATGCTTCGATGAAGTAGTTCGTGGCGTGTGTTAGGAGTAAGTGGACTCCGCTGCGTAACGTAAAGTTTGTTTGACTTATGTTTAAACAGGGATGTTCCTTTTTGCACTTACATATATTCAAACAGGGATGTTATCTGATAGAAAATAGACCGTTTTTACACGAATCCGATTTTAATCTCTGTTTCTCTTTTGGCTTAATTTCGAGTACATCAGCGATTTTTAATGTAAGTTAACTTTGTTCATGCAAAAAGGAGACATCTTTTCACAATCCTTACTCTACTCAGTTAAGTGAATTTCACTGAGCGAACGCCAAATATAAAAAAAGAAAACCACAAAGAAGAATGAACGATAACTCCGCCTTTTTCTCAACCTCAGCAATTGCGTTTAAAGCTAGATATACATTGTTCAAATGCATGACAAGCACGCGTGTAAGTATATTATTGAAAAAGTCACACATATAGATCGGATGTAGGCTTGAAGAAAAATCCAAATCCTTTCAATCTAGCGTACTGCATAGAAATATTGTATATGCAAGATTGATGATTGATCATGCATTTATTGGTTCATTTGCATATAGTACGTCGAAGAGATGAGAACACAGCATAATAAGCACTGATTAAAATATTAAAACACCAAACGAAAATTATATGATGAAATGGACAGACAAAATAAAACAAATTACTCGGATAAAATTACAAAAATCTCAAAGAAATTCGTAAAAACAAAATTTTGCTGAAAAAAAAACCACAAAGGGCAACGTTCTCTCGCCACTGAAATAATAGACTTGTACGTGATTTTCATGCATTTGAACAATGTATATCTGGCTTAAAGCCGCCAACAAATATACTTGTCATGCAGCGAAAATGTCAAAACTTTTTTTTTGACAAGCCTAGATGGAGCGTTCACCTTATCAAAATCAAACCAATCCCTTAACTTTTTGTTTTAGGTTTCTGTACTTTAGCTTTCTCCCTCTGTCAGAGATTTACAAACCAATTGACATCATTCCCACCTTGTAATTGTAACGAAGCGTTCCATGCTTCTACCAATATTGAACACACTGGGTAATTTAATTCACCATGACTAAGCAGCCGCCGCCGCAGCACCGACCGACGATACCATACGACGCCGCAGCTACCAGCGACACCAGTTACCTCGCCACGATAAAGGGATTTTATACCTTGTCTTAATATAATATGCAGTCACTATAAGATCATGACGTCACAGTTTGTTGAACACATTGAGTGATTTACATTCGACCAGTATATAATTCACACTCAGTTTTTACGATAAATATAACAAGTGGACCTCCTTTTGGGAAGGAAAGTCACTTGTTTGCTACGGTCGAAGCTGACGAGCTAGATTATAGTTTACGAGTCGTCTGAAATTGTGCGGCAATTTCGTTCCATCAGTTTGGTTCGAAGAATAAAACGTCCTTGTGCCTACCAGGGCCTTAAACTGCTGATCTTGTGCCTACCAGGGCCCTAAACTGCTGATCTTGTGCCTACCAGGGCCTTAAACTGCTGATCTTGTGCCTACCAGGGCCTTAAACTGCTGATCTCGTGCCTACCAGGGCCCTAAACTGCTGATCTTGTGCCTACCAGGGCCTTAAACTGCTGATCTTGTGCCTACCAGGGCCTTAAACTGCTGATCTTGTGCCTACCAGGGCCTTAAACTGCTGATCTTGTGCCTACCAGGGCCTTAAACTGCTGATCTTGTGCCTACCAGGGCCCTAAACTGCTGATCTTGTGCCTACCAGGGCCTTAAACTGCTGATCTTGTGCCTACCAGGGCCTTAAACTGCTGATCTTGTGCCTACCAGGGCCTTAAACTGCTGATCTTGTGCCTACCAGGGCCTTAAACTGTTGATCTTGTGCCTACCAGGAACGTAGACCGTAGCCCGTATTTATAAAAGAGTGACCCGATACCGAATGCCAGTTAACGAAGGAACCAGATGCCAGAATAAAATAAGTGGCAAAAACTAATTTTTTTAATCCATTGAAGTCGTAGTCATCATCCAGTTCATGGCTTGACAGATGGAGAACGATCTATATTTTGATATAGTGAATGCCAAAAGTATACTTTGATATAATAAAGAATATTTAATTCGATAATTAAAATAATTATTATGGTATATGACAGATATAGAGGACAAATTAAATTTTGACGTATCGAGAATAATTCGTTGTAGATGTCAACTGATTGCCCTGAACAACATTTTAAATGGTTTTTGGAACATTTTTTTAAGTTTTTGATTTTTTCGTAAACGGTACAACCGAATTTGATCGTTTTTTTTATGCTAAAGCTCCTCAAAAGTTTGAGTATTATTTTTTTTGTATTTAGAAACAAAATTCCAAATTTTTTCTAGAAAGACAAAGATGCAAAATTTTAGTCGAATAAGTACGATATTTAGGCCTATTCTGCCACATCTGTTATTCTGCTATAGATTTTCTGTTATGAATCATAAAAGATTTCCATCTTAAAAGATCTTTTATAATTGGTATTCAGGGGCTCGAACTTTTATAAAAGTCTGTTATGCAACTTCGAAAACGAAATCTGTTATGAAACTGAACTAAATCTGTTATCATAATCAGCTGTGATTAAATAAAATAATTCATCTGACAAAATTAAAATGGATGACGAACAAAAAAGTAATCTCTTCTCTTACACATTATTGGTGTCCTCTACTCTACTTACATATACATATGTTTATATAATACTCGTATGTGTGTAAATATATTTTCTTTCATTTGTCTCATTTTAAAAAGATTTCGTTGACGAAATATAAAATATATCGTCGTCGTTCTATGAAACGTCTATTCTTAACAAAAATGTAATTTAATTCATTCCAGATCAGCCATATTTGCAAAATATTGTATTGCACAATGGACGACGATGATATATCAATTTTTCATTGATATACTCGTATCTGTGTATGTATTGAAATCTTTTATGATAAAAGTCACAGAAGTTTGTCTTTTATTCTTTTATGATTTTTAACAGATTTCATAACAGATTTTGGCATGCTGAATACCAAAAATGCTATTCGTAAAAGATTTTTTCTATGTTCGAACGTTTGACAGTTCATAAAAGTTTTCTTAGCAGATTTTATAACAGATTTTAGCATGCTGAATACCAAAATTAAAATTCATAAAAGAATTGTTGACAGCTCAAACATTTGTATGGAAATTCATAGCAGAATAACAGAATAGAAGAATAAAAGATCTCGCCGAATAGGCCTAATTAAAGCTGTTTTACAATGAAACTTGGTTAAAACGACGATTTTGCAAATACATTTTTGGGAGCATAAAATAAAATTTAATTGTCCATCACTAACGTGAACTGGATTTGTTTAAAAAACATTGAATGAACACACTATGAAATCTTTCGTTAATGGATTGAATTTAGTTCTAGCCAGCAATGGAAAGTAATAAAATCGAGATTGCAGTACTCAAAGTTTCCAATAGGCGCGTTTTATTGTTAATCTATATCTATCGCAGTAATACAAGCACCAAAAAAACGCTTTATTCACTCTTTAACTCACTCTTCCTTCCTACTTGTTGAATTAACTTACACGGATGTGTTCGAAAGATCTGTATCTCGTTTTAAGGTGGAGTTGAAATATTCATGAAAATGCAGATCGAGTTGATTTAGAGTTTTTCTCACTGTTAAATTTGATTTAAAACTTACAAAAGTGTGAAAATATATATTTTTTCTACAATCTACTCAAAATGTTCTCACATATATGTATTGGAGTATTGGAGAGAAAAAAACATTGTACTCAATAAAATAATATTGGCGCTAAATTTTAAACAGCCTCTTATTAAGGTAGTAGTATTATACTTCTTATATATTTCCTAACTTTAAAGTAGTTTTCTAACTTTAAATATTTTTTAACTAATATCATCCTAAGGCTAGGAGCGCACATTCAATTTTTAGTTGCACAACTGTTTGGATACTTATAGAAAACAGATGACCAATTTGGTTGAATGTCCGCGCAGGTGCATATAATTATATGTTACACAAAATAGCGAACTCATTTTAGGCAATCGTTTTGTTTGTGTCAAAACACAAACTTTTTAGTTTCTTGAACCAAACAGTTAAGAAACAGCCTAGCCTAAGGCAATTTCTTTTAATAAATTGATTCTGAGCAACCTTAAAACAATGGTAGTTCGTGCAAAAAACTAAGAAAACAGACCTATTTTGACGTTTTTAAA
Organism: Philhelius festivus; assembly: GCA_963931855.1. Lineage (NCBI taxonomy): Eukaryota > Metazoa > Arthropoda > Insecta > Diptera > Syrphidae > Philhelius > Philhelius festivus. Next base: position 131,501,969 of record OZ007555.1, on the reverse strand, counting down.
TGTTAAAGAGTCATATTATGAGAGATTATTTAAAAAAAACCTCAAATTGATTTGAACACAAGAAAAGTATATTGAATTATTTTATGCAATATTTCTAAATTAATTAAAAATCAATGACTTCTTCTTTCAGCAAAAACTTTATTAATAATATATGTATGTAGTCAATACTTGAATGAAAGATATTACTAAGTAATACAAAATAATATATTTACATTAATGTTAAAGTGTATGAAAATGTCTTACAATATGAAGTTAGAACGATACTAACAAAATAAAATAGGTACCTATTCTGAGAGTTTAACTTCAATAAAAGTGTAGAGAAAGTATGATGCTGTGTCTGATTAAAATTTTGAAAAATCCTTGTCTTAACCTAGTTCTATACTAAAACAGCCTTAACATCGTATATATTCAACTAAAATGTGCAATTTTTTCAGTTGTTATATAAATTCAACATAATGCCGCAATTACATGACATTTTTGAACAAATGCCAGTGAACTGATAAAATATATCAATCGAAACCAATCGCCTTCGCGTAAATTGATTCAATATTTTATGACAAAATTAATGGCAGTAGTGTAAAGCCGGAATTATGGTATGAATTAAAGTTTTGCATTTGAAAAAATATTTGTTCTGTAAATTTCGGAGCGATCACACTTTGGATTAGTAACGGCAAAGTATAACAAAATAAATACCAACGAACATACCCTCAAGTATGCCACATATACTTTTTCTGACACCACCTAAACACCTCCTACATTTCAACATCCGAAACTCTATCGTCACTAAATTATCCATTTCAATTACTAGCTTATTTTTATTCACTAATCGTTTGTTGTTGTTTTCAATAGGTGCGTTTTATTATTCACAAATCTATCTGGATCCGGATCTGGATTAAGTTTTAACATGTATTACAAAAACAATTTGGGATCCTGTTTTCTATCGGGATCTATTTCAAAGATCCAAAAATTAGTTATTACACTGGCGAGTAGATGGCTTTTATGATAAGGTAGTGTAAGCTACAGTGTAAAGAAAAGAGACAAGAAATAATTGAAAATTTACAAGCCCAAGGATAAAAAGAGACGGGCTTATAACACTGCTGTCACTAAGATCCGTATCGTTTTATTTTCAAGGGAAGATCCAGATCCGGATCCAGATAGATTTGTGAATAATAAAACGCACCTAATGTTAAATTTTGATATGTAGTGTATTCACTAACCAATAAAACACGGCTAATGTAAACACGATGTCGTAAGTTCGCAATATTTCCAATGTAAACATGGTGTTAAATGCAATCGTCGGTAAGGTAGGTTGCTACACAGAACGTGTAACCGTAACGTGTAACCGTAACGTGTAACCGTAACGGGTTACAAGTTTTACCCACGTTTTGGATTCACTCTACCGCCGGGAAAGATGTTTACACATCAAAACGACATCGGGACTTAGGAGTTTTTTTTTTTTAAATAGCTGGAAGCACTGTGTACGCTATGGCATATGTCAGCTGTATTGACGACTGGCATCAACCAGCATCCAAAAACGTCACTTTTGACTTCTCTGAACAAATTATCGATAACATTAGATAATATTATTTTGTTAATATTATTTGGTTTTAGGTTAACAGCCCGATTCTCCCCCTTGTGAGGAGTCACAAAGTCACAAGCTCTTGTGACTATTCCTTGTGAGGATTGTTGTGATTCGATAACATTTTGGTATTCTCCCCCTAATCGTCACAAGAAAACTCACAACGAAATTCCCCACCGCATGGTGAGATTTTTAAGTGTTATTATTTGAACAGCTGATTATTCAAAACGAAGAAAATACAAAATGCAAATTAACATTATTATATTTTATTATTATTATTATTAAATAAACTGACTATCGTGAGGCTTCAAGTTCTGATATCCCAGCATAAAGTTTTCCGAAAGCGACAAAACTTTATAAATGTATTGTTTTGGAGAACGAATGGTGCATTTGTATCTCTCAAAGTTTTTAAAAGCCGTCGGCGCTGCAAACTTCTTGATACGATTAGTCTCTTAAAAAAAATTTGTTTATTTAAAAATGTTACTTTTCATTTTCGTGGGAAAGATCAGTAATAATATTCACTAGAACAAAGTCCACTTCCATTTTTGTGTACTCATATTCACAAATCTAGAAAATTTTCTTACAAAATATGCTGAATGACAATCCAAGAAATATTAAACATTTATGAGTTGTGACCTGTTCTGAAGGAGATCACAGTTTCGATTGTTTTTGTGACTCTCACAAGTTGTGACTGAGCGGCAGAATTCGAAAAAGTCACAAAATCAATTTCACCTCTTCTTGTGACTTGTGAGGCATCACTGACTTTGGGGAGAATCGGGCTGTAAGTCTCGAAAATTATCTTGTCTTAGCTAACTCTGTATAGACTTAAATATAGTTGTTGTATTTGCATGTAAAGCACTTAGTACCGATGTCGTTTTTTTCTATAATTTCATATGGACTTGCAAAAAAAACACGCCTAGTGTCTGCAGAACTGCTGATTTGGAAACCGTATGTAATAATAGGAACCATAAGTGCTCTTACTAGCATCAATTTCTTGAGAAAGGTTGTATAATGCTTTGACAAAGAGAGGCTCCTAAGGCACCCGTACGCTTTCCCTATTACAGTCATAACATGATCATTCATTCCATCGAAGCGTGCTGTTGAACCAGATCCCTAAGCTTTTTGTTTTATCGAGATATTCTATTGAATGTTTTCAAGAGTAACAACGGGAAAGTAGCTTAAGTCAAGTTTATTTTTATAAGTAACTAAGCACTTACATTTTTTAGGATTAAGTTATAAACTATTTCTTTCAGCCCATACTACTATTGTATGCTTTGCAGATTAGAATTAAGTCTTAAGACACCATCCCCAATTAAACCTAGTTTGCAAGAAAATAAAGCTGCACATCGTCAGCATACATATGCATATTTGCTTCTTTAATACATAAAGGTTAATCATTTATAAATATTGTGAAAAAGCAGTGGACTCAATATAGATCCCTGAGGAACTCCGCTTAATATATTTTTAAACTGTGATCTAGAATATTCACTCAAAAACACTGATTGCTTCCTACCACACAAGTAAGATTTTATTAAATTAGCTGAACTATCAGTAAAACTGAAAAAACTGTTATGTTTTGATACTAAAAGCAAATGGTCAACGCTATCGAAGACCTTAGAGAAGTCCAACAGGGTTAAAAAGGTTACTAAGTCATTTCTTACTGAAATTTGTATATCATCAGATAGTTTTATCAATGCAGATATGCGGCTTTGTTTAGGCCTGAAACCAGATTGCTTAATACAAATAAGAATGTTTGTTCTAAAAAAACCGGAGAGTTAAAAGTGTCGCGTAGATTTTTCCATAAAACTGACGATGGCAGATTGCTATCAAGTCTCTTGGAATAATAAAGTTTTTTAGACTGTTGTATTTTAGATTTAACTTTATTACGTAGCAAACGAAAATAATTGTACGAATTGGGTAACTTGAACCTTTTCCATCTACTGTATGCTAAACCACTTTGATTTTTTAAAACTCTTGCCTTGAGCGGAACATGAATATATCCTTACCATGTTCCCTACAAATTCTCAGAAAGAGTTATAACGGGTGATTTTTTTGAGGTTAGGATTTTCATGCATTAGTATTTGACAGATCACGCGGGATTTCAGACATGGTGTCAAAGAGAAAGATGCTCAGTATGCTTTGACATTTCATCATGAATAGACTTACTAACGAGCAACGCTTTCAAATCATTGAATTTTATTACCAAAATCAGTGTTCGGTTCGAAATGTGTTTCGCGCTTTACGTCCGATTTATGGTCTACATAATCGACCAAGTGAGCAAACAATTAATGCGATTGTGACCAAGTTTCGCACTCAGTTTACTTTATTGGACATTAAACCAACCACACGAATGCGTACAGTGCGTACAGAAGAGAATATTGCGTCTGTTTCTGAGAGTGTTGCTGAAGACCGTGAAATGTCGATTCGTCGCCGTTCGCAGCAATTGGGTTTGTGTTATTCGACCACATGGAAGATTTTACGCAAAGATCTTGGTGTAAAACCGTATAAAATACAGCTCGTGCAAGAACTGAAGCCGAACGATCTGCCACAACGTCGAATTTTCAGTGAATGGGCCCTAGAAAAGTTGGCAGAAAATCCGCTTTTTTATCGACAAATTTTGTTCAGCGATGAGGCTCATTTCTGGTTGAATGGCTACGTAAATAAGCAAAATTGCCGCATTTGGAGTGAAGAGCAACCAGAAGCCGTTCAAGAACTGCCCATGCATCCCGAAAAATGCACTGTTTGGTGTGGTTTGTACGCTGGTGGAATCATTGGACCGTATTTTTTCAAAGATGCTGTTGGACGCAACGTTACGGTGAATGGCGATCGCTATCGTTCAATGCTAACAAACTTTTTGTTGCCAAAAATGGAAGAACTGAACTTGGTTGACATGTGGTTTCAACAAGATGGCGCTACATGCCACACAGCTCGCGATTCTATGGCCATTTTGAGGGAAAACTTCGGAGAACAATTCATCTCAAGGAATGGACCGGTAAGTTGGCCACCAAGATCATGCGATTTGACGCCTTTAGACTATTTTTTGTGGGGCTACGTCAAGTCTAAAGTCTACACAAATAAGCCAGCAACTATTCCAGCTTTGGAAGACAACATTTCCGAAGAAATTCGGGCTATTCCGGCCGAAATGCTCGAAAAAGTTACCCAAAATTGGACTTTCCGAATGCACCACCTAAGACGCAGCCGCGGTCAACATTTAAATGAAATTATCTTCAAAAAGTAAATGTCATGGACCAATCTAACGTTTCAAATAAAGAATCGATGAGATTTTGCAAATTTTATGCGTTTTTTTTTAAAAAAAAAGTTCTCAAGCTCTTAAAAAATCACCCGTTATTTGATTAATGAGGGCCTAAAAAAAATAATTCATCAGTTCAATTTTTTTCGCCGAGGTAAGAATTTCTTAGAAACGCTATTGGAAATGCCTGTATTTACAAACCAAAAATACGCAGATATTACTAACTGACGACTTCCTAGGGGAAAAGTATTTGGAAATAAGTACAAGAATAAGTATAAGACTTCGAGGAATGGTGTTTCAAATACACGATCTAGCGCGGGAGCTCCATCAGTAAGAAGAATCCACATCCAAGCCAAATAGATAAATTCAAAGCATTAGAGCACATATTCTCTGGAATTACAATTTTGAAGTGTACATATGATAAGTTGTCCGTTTCTCCATCAATTTTAAAGAGCTTTTTGTGTTTAACTTTTGTAGCTCGAATAATCAATTTATCAGCAACTTGTGTTGATACGTTTTTTCGCAAAGCATCACATTTCTAATAGATGCACAATTTATTGTTTATGGAATAATAAAAAGAACAATTAAGAACAAAGCAATAAATTTAGAAAAATACGTCTGCTCACGACGAAGGATGATACTATAGCACTTATTGGAGTTGATTGCACTTAAACTTTCAATCGAACTTCTTTGATTCTTAAAATTTGTATAGCTAACTTAATACTAACAGTTCAACTTAATTTATTAAGCTTTTTTTATTATTTTACTTTCAGGTCTACTGCCTTGCCACCGATGTCTTGAATATACCGCATCTAAATTTGGAGTTCGCGGTCTAATGATGGCTCTTAATACAGAACTTTTTGCTTTAAACGCTGAGTTCATCAACACAACTACAGCGTTTCCATTTTTTTTGAAAACAAACGCTTTAGTAGATGAATTATTTCATAAAATTGGGTAAGACCGAAATTTAAATATTTTTCTACACATTATCACAAAAATATCCAAGATCAGGGCAAATTAGTTTGGTTTTAAATAGGCTCTAACTAATTTACTAAAAGCAGATACATTACTCGAATATGCAGTTAAAAAGTAAACCTCCTATCAGTTCGAGTGAAATTAAGGTTTGTTATTTTTGGAGTAATTTTTGAATACATTTTACTCAACTAGTTTGCCTTTTGCTTCATGGTATACATAGTATTTCTTAAATCACATTACAATTATTTTTTTTAGTGCGTTTAATGTACATCCGAGTATTCCTGGTGAAGAAGCAGCTGAAGCAGTTATCGAAGGTATTGTTAGAAATAAAACGGAAGTAGTCATTCCTTCAGTTGGCGCTCTCAACTATCGCTTATTTCAGTAAGTCAAACAATATACATATATAGGTATGTAGTTTGTAAATTTTTTTTGATATTTTACAGATGTAAACATGCTGTTTTTAATTTCAGTCGATATTGATATATTTTTTTTTTGTTTCTGCATTTGGTGATCTCCAAATAACACTTGGTTATATATTCTATCTAAGTATGAGTATCCGACTAGTGTCTCATTCAGAAGCCGCTGATTGCGTCATACAGAATATTTTATTGCCCTTCTGTAACTATCCCTATTTGTAGATCACGTAAATTGTCATTTTATATATATCAAGGGGCATACATTATTCCACAAAAAACTAAGTTTTTGAGTGCAGCCCCATATGTATGTAAAAACGAGTTTCAATATTTAATTGTATAACTATATACTATTTATACATATACATATATGTCTTAGTTATTTCTCAGCAACCAGTACTATGTATCAAGTTTATTTTTTTTCTTTTCGTTTTGACATATTCTACAAAATGTGTTACCGTACCAATATCTCTGTATCGCCTCCAAAGGTGGCTAACAATTGTTATCTACTGGAATATCTCTCCTAAATAAAAAATAATAAGTTGGTCCTAAAAGACTTACTTTTCTGAACCATCCGAAGTTCGATGAACTTGATCTATTGATCTATTGTGGAATGCTTATTTATAAATCGAACTGACAGTGCGGGATTAGTTTTCTTTCTTTCTTCAGTTATTTCGCAAAGGCTTTTCAAGAACAGTTTTTCTAGATCTAAGACAGTTTTTTATTGCATTTGTAAAAGGTTAACTAGAATTACTTTGGCAACACATGAGATGAGAAACACTGGCTACTACATTTAATCGATCTTATAGCTTTATTTTTTTATGTTTTTCATCACAGAAAATCGACGTTGTAGAATCTCAAATGAATCTTTGCTCCCAAATTCACGGATTCAATAAGTTGTTAGGTGTCTTATCAAAACTAGCGAATCTTAATGGCCGAGTTCACACTGCTCTCAAACGAAATTTCTCGAGAAAAATCAAAAAGAATAAAACCGAGAAAAAGCTTTTCTAGGAAATTTTTAATTACTACAGAATACTCGCGAGTGTTTCGAAGAGCGAAGTAATCATTTTAGAATTAATTATAGTTGATTTTTTTCTTAAAACCAAATTGAGAATTTAAAAATTAGAATTTAAGAACTACTATAACCGCTAGGGAATCGTTTGCCTGTAATTAAAATGAAAGTTAATGTTGTTTTGTTGTTTTAGAGATTAGGTAAGATTCCACCTAACTCGGAACCTCTTCAGTTCATCCGCTGACATTCTTCTCGTTACATGAGACCGTCCGTCTATCTAAATGTCAAATTACTTGATGAACTTTCCTAAACGCCAATTCAACTTGATTTTAATCGCTCGAAACTTGTTTTGTAGCTTTTGCAAATTGCTGGTGCACTAATGGTTGATGGTACCATGGTTGCCGTCAACCTTACAGTCAAAGAAAAGAGAGAAACGAAGGAAACCATTGCCAGTCATTGTTTCGGTAAACTTTCCCATAACACACTTTTCTAACTAGTTGTTAAAAAAATAACTCTCCACTAAAACTTAAAGTTGTTTTTTGGCTAAAATTTTGCCATTCCTTCCATTCATTCCTTGCAGTAATTTTTGAATTTAATTTAGTAGTTCGCATTGATTTCTTTGGAATAAAACTAACCTTTAATGTCAAAATTTACATTGCTTTTAGTTTGTTTTTCGCTTATGAATTTTATGTCCTTTGAGATTTATTTGTTGGGGTTGTTGATGGAAAAACCTTCTTACAGAAATGAACTACTTGCCTCACAATCCGTAAGACATCTCCGAAAAGGGTTGATTTCCCTGTTTTAAGTGTTTTAACTTTAATTTGCTTGTTTTAAATATTTTCAACTGTGTTATTAGGTGTGTTAAGTGTTTTATTCATTGCTGCATAGCCAGCGCAACATTCAAGTGCGAATAAAACGATTAAACTCACTCCATATGTCAATTTCAATTTTGGTCATTATTATAGAAAATATCAAAATCTGATGTCAAAACATGTACATTATTGTGTACTCGTACATACGAGTATATCCATATGTTTAATTCTAAAATTTAATGCATAGCGCCATTTTCATTTCAATAATTTAAAGTTCTATCACCAGCACAACTGCCATTTTTTTACTGGCTTCTTTTTCGCCAGCAATCAAATTGTTGTTGTTTGTCGAGGGAAATTTTGCTGCGCTAGCTATGCAGCAGTGAATAAAACACACCTATTTTTACCCTGTCCAAATTGCCACACTAGTTGTCAAATGCTCCTGGATTTCTGGAAGAGCTGAGCGAATCTTGAATTTGTCTCCTTGTTGCCCGAGAAATTTCATGAGTTGTCACAGCTCTTGGCTCTGATGGATCTAACGCTGTCACCACTCTTGAAAACACGATTATATTATGTCGACATGTTATGCCAAATATTATGTTTTCTCCAAAAAATTACAAAAGGTAGAAGTACAGTTAATCTCATTAATATTCGGTTTTTTACTTAAATATTTTTCAAAATGCAGTAACTTCTCTGGATTGTAACCATTTATTTTTAGTTTTAATCTGCGTTTTATTGCATCATTTTCATGGGTTGGTTTTAGAAATTCTGAAAGGGACTTAACAGTAAAGAACTATAATACACGAACAAAAAAATAAGAAAAAACCCCTTCATTAATATTCGTTTTTTTTTTTAACTTTCACGCGTTTTTCTGTTTTTAATCAAGGTAATCTATTCATAATTTAATTTCAGTTTGAAATTATAACTGTGAGACTGTGACAGTTTTAGTATTTGAAATCCATTTTATGTTTCTTAAATTTGTAAAAGCAAATGCGATGGGCCGTAAGGGAAAAAGTTTTTCGCTTGAGAAGGGAAAATTAGTTATTAACCACTGTATAAATGGTTTAACTCGCAATGAAATCGCGGAAATATTAGATATGATGCCTATTACTGTGGTGATATTGTTAGAATTTATCGCAACGAAAGTCGTATCGACTTCAAGAAGCAAAAAGGCTACCCAAAAATCGGTCAAGTTCCCAGGAAAAAGCCATAAATTAACTTGAACAACCTGGGGTTGCATATCGGTTAAAAGTGTGGGCAAATTGGTCTTTATGGGATGGGATAATGAACAAGAAGTATTATTCGAGGATCTTAAAAGAAAACCTAGGGTAGAGCGCCGAAAAATTGGGTATTTCGCGATATTTCAAACTTTACCAAGATAATGATCCCAAACATATTACCCATATTACTACGGAATGGCTGCTGTATAACTGTCCAAAAGTCATTGCGACCCCTGCACAATCACCAAACCTCAATCCGATTAAAAACCTGTAGGATAAACTGGACCAACTTGTGAGGGAGAATCCTGCTTCTTCCACAAATAATTTAAAAGCAACACTGCAACAAGAACGGTAAAAAGTAAGCCCAGAATACCTACAAAAAATTGTGAAATATATACCAAGTAGTTTATCTGGTGTGGTAAATAACAAAGGTAACGTCAATAAATATTAATGTTATTATAAACAAATTTAATAAAAACTTAAAAAAAACCTAATATTAATGAAGTTTATTTCTTAAAATTTTTTCTCTTAAAATGGTTTTTGGTTATGTTTCTAACTCTTTTCTAATGAATAACAAGTATATTTTGGTAAGGGGACAGTTATAGCTATCATTGAAATGCATCATTGAAAATTTTCATTCCGATTTTTAAGATTAATAAACAAACTGCAATGGCTTTAATTGGTGCCAAAATGAAAGTAATGAGTAATAGATTTTTTTTACTCTATAAAATACAAAATTCTGATTTGAACTTTCTTTTAAATCCAATTTTATTATTTCACTGATAGAAATCAATTTCAATGAACAGCGGATTTTCGTTTCTTTAATATGGTATATGGAACACAATCGTTCCACTGAATGTGTTTGATTCTCTTTCTATTCTCAAATGTCAGTTTTCCTTTCCATTATCAACTCTAACCTCAAATGCATAGAATTGGTTGTAATCAGCCACTGACAGAATCTTTTACTGAAACGAATTTTTCAATGATTGCTATAACTGGCTTGTCAAAAAATGAAGTCAGCATTCCACTGATTTGTTCCAATGATGCATTTTAATGATAGCTAAAGGGTTTTTCAATAGGGACGCTACAAAAGTAGAGCGACAGGGACAGCAAACGACGCCATATTTCTTGCCGCTCTTTTGACATTTCTCTTCAGTAAGGTTTGCCATTTCATGATGGAAATGGAAAGATATACGAGCCAACAACGAGTCGAAATTATTAAAATTTACTACCGAAATTCGGAGTCAGTGGTCTCAACGTTAAGAGCGCTACGTCCAATTTATGGTCGTCATAATCGTCCTAGCAGATCAACAATTGAGCGTCTGGTGGAAAAATTTTAATCAACAGGCACAGTAGAAAATATTCCCGTGCCAGTGAGACAAAGAAGTGCCCTTAGTGTCGAGAATATTGCTGCCGCTTCAGTTGCAGAAAGCCCAAATATGTCTCTCACACGTCGTTCTCAAGCGTTGGGCATCTCTGTGACGTCGTTGTGGCGAATTGAATGAAAAATGAAATCCGTCGAAAATTGGGTTCAGCGTCTGGACTTCTGCAAGCGTGCCCGTGGTGGCTATGGAAAAGAAATCGAGTTCCATACATAATTTTGTATTTGTATTTGTATTTATTATAAGGCAAAGTGTACAATAAGAAATAATTCTTTTAGAAGTACATGTTCAGGGAAATATTACAATTTTAAAATTGAAAAGAAAAATAAATTGAAGAGAAAATATTAGGTTTGTAAATCAATATAAGATAATAGCAATAGAAGTTCATTATAACAAAAATTCAGATTAGTATAGAATATTTGATTAGCAAGAATGTATTTGAAAATGTAATTAAAAATTTAAAAGATAAGGGCCTTAAATTAAGATTTTTGTTTAATACAGCAGACTCTCGTTAACTTGAACATACGATAACTTGAACATTCCAATAACTTGAACAAATATTTTTTTCCTTTACGCATTCTATAACTTGAACGGATTATTTTTAAGACTCAATACCTTGAATTTTACCCCTAAGTACTCTATAAGTTGAACAAGTAAAATTTATGCGAACTCTGTAACTTGAACAATTTTTGATATTGAATTTCTTAAATTTTTGAATTTATAATGTAAAGGGGAATCTCAGGAAATCTCCTTAGTATTTCCGTATAAGGTTTTATCCTTCATAATCGGTGAATTTTTAAATTTTATTTGAACACGTGCGTAATTATTTAGGAATCGAAAAACGTTTCAATTAAAATTATTTGTTAATAATACCATTATTTATGTTTAAAGCTTTGAGTCAATATTAAATAAAAAACAACAATTTTTTAACTTGATCCAGTAACTTGCACAATCCTATAGCTTGAACACTCCTGGTTTCATCCGTGTCCAAGTTAACGAGCGTCCACTGTAATACTTTTATCGTGTTTGAGACTTTAAGTGTAAAAATAAATTATTTTTGAACGAGCTAAATGGGTCAGACAATAAAGATAATCGTAGCGTGTTTGGTAAGGAGTTAAAGATTTGTAATGGCATCGAACGTACTTTCACAGGAATAAAGAATTTCATTGATATCCAAAACCGTTTTTGCTTTATTTAAAAAAACTTTTGTAGCGCTCTTATTGAAAAACCCGATATAACTGGGGCCTAATACAACCTGAAAATAAAAAAATGTTGAAATAATGGTGCAAATATATAAGTTTATAGTCTTTAAGAAAAATATTACAGAGAAAACCAAATATTAATGGCAGTCACTGTAGTTTAAGGGTTTTGTTTTAATTTAAGTTTTCCTTATGTAGCCAAAACTCAAACCTTAAAATATTAATATATCATTCGTACGTGTTTATAAAATTCATGGGAATACTCATAACTGGATTCTGTTTCCTAGATCATAATTTTTACATAATATTGGCGCAAATTTTTAAACAGCCTGGTGTAAATGTATTAGTGTGATATTACTTAATAACTTCGAAGCAGTAAACCTAACCTAACCTAATTTTAAACATTTTTAACTAGTATTTTGGTAAGGTTTGAGGTCTTGGGTTTGATTCTCAGCCGCAACAAAAAAAGTTTTTCAGGGGTGTACTGCACCTTGCGAGGAATTGACAAATCTTCTAAAAATTTTTAATGAAAAATGCTGCTCATTAGCCGTTCAGAGCCGGCAAAAAATTGTAGGTCCCTTTCATTGCTGGTTAATGTTGTAAGTTACTTGGTCCAGGTTCTCTTCGAGCTGTTGCACCACCAAATTTAATTTCTTTAAACAACGAGTAACATGCTAAAACTCTTTTAAAATATAACTAATTCATTTATTTCATACAGACTTCTTCCTACCAATTGGATTGTTAATATCTTGAACAGGATGACATCTCGTGAAGATCTGGAAAAAATGGACAACAGCTAATTATGCAGGATAATTTGTCAAGAATGCCATATATTTAAATAAAAATTATGTAGATACATATGTATAACATAAAAACCAAAAGGGTATTTTTTTATAAATGTAAGATAATACTCGTAGGTTGTTTTTTATTATTTCTGTTTTTTGTCCGTCTGGGGAAAAAGTAAAATTTTTTTTGACTACAATACAGCACGTAACGAGAAGTCAAAATTGCTGAAAACTCACTTTCAATATACAATTACGTATATACCTACAATTTTTGAAATACAATATTATTTGGGTTACATTAAAACGTATGCAACAGATTATAAAGTTTGATATAAATCATTTGAGCCATTTACAGTGGAGGCGTGAAATTTTTTTTAAGAACTTATAATGCCTAATGCCCGTGACACATATCTACTCGTAGTATAGACACAGTTAAAATATCGATGAAAAGATCCATCACAAATAATAAATATCTTCATTTGAAAGATTGAAATTTTTGTTTTCCCAGAATATGACTGGCTGTCAAACTATACTACGTTCTGTAGCGTGTCACGTAGCATGGTATTGAGAACACTATGGTATTGAGTATTCATACCACGGTGTCTATACTAGATCTGTGTCACGGGCATAATAGTGTTTTCTTGTGAACAATTTTTTTAAAATATTAATGCAGGTTAAAAGTATACAAAATAAAAAGCAAATGGAAATTTTGGTAAGGCTGATGGATGATGGACCTTCAAGGGCATTTGCACAAACAGCAAATCAAGACAAGAACTTACATAATTGATCTAAAATTTAGGTCAATTTCATCTAGAAGTTATATGCATCTTTCTTTTGATAGTCGAAAGAATGTATTTTTAAAAGCTGTACGAAAAATAAATGAAATATGTGTGCAGTAAGTAAGAACCTATTATCCATCTATCTTTCGTTTATTCTTCCATATTCAGAGGATAAAAGAGGTGCGTCTAATATGTTTGTAAAGCTAACATATTAAATATAAAGGAATTGTCAAATTTGAAATATTCACACTTTTCACAAAAGACCATTATTCCTTCAATGTAGTTACAAAATATTAAACATAAAAACAATCGGCAAAAATAACCGACAACCGCAATCAGGGCCTTAAATGTATGTCTCCTTTTTCAATTCCTTCAAAAAAACAAACGTCACCCTAAAATTATAAAATTAATATCCACCAACGAGTTTTCCTCATGCATATACATACATACATGTATAGACATATACATATACTTTTTAAATTTCAATCCAATGTTTAATCAATCTACTATCTGGAAATTAAATGAATTATAAAACTTACTCACCGTTATTGACGTTAATTGAAAAATATGCAATTGATGCATTTTAAGGATGTTTACTCATTCAACAACATACAAAAAAAATTTTAAATTTACTTCAGACATACGCTGAGCTTTTCAAAATAACAAAAAAAAATAATGAAAACAGGAAATAAAAACACCATCCTATGGTTATATCATCGAATTAATTCCTGCCCATTGGATTATGTTAATAATTGAACTTTATGACCTCGTTCATAAATCCCATTAATAAAGCCATTTCGGTTGTACGTGTCGCTTTAGGCTTTCCCGCAGTTAAATTAAGATACAGACTATATCCAACTGTGACAGTAAGTAGGTACCTACATTTTTAACAACCAACCAAAATTTAAATTATTTCAATGCTCCACTTAACAGATTTTTTTTAATATTTAATATGATGATCGAGAAATGAAAATAAATTGTTCGGCATAAGGATGTTAATTAAAAACATTAAATAAATTGAAATATGGAGTAGTATTGAAAAGTTATTGGAAATTTCGGGAAGCTACATTTTGCCGTTTGGTATCTTCGCTAATGTCAATTTTCCTTAGACGTCCGGAAGCATTCGGAATTAAATAGAAGTTTATTAAAACCATTCCACAGGGGCTCAACCTCTTGTGGAGTTCATGAATCAAAATCAGGACTAATGCATTCAAACTTAAATATAAGAACATCTGCATGCTATTTTAACTCTCCATTTTATTTAAGTTTGTGTTCAAAATCCAAGTACGATTATTATCGAGTGCTAATAAATTGATGAGACTCAAACTTGTTTTTCAAGCTTTAAAAGTTACTCATAATTATGACACCTCAATTATTTGAGTTATGAGCCACACAAAGTTAAAGCGTTTTCTATGTCATTACCCTACCAAATAGATGTCGAAAAGTTAATTGAATTTCCAAATACGGCGAGTTTCCTTATTAATGAACATAACTTTGGGAAATGAAACAAATCATTCCACAATAATGGTACAGGGTGGGTTTTATATTCTATGTAGGCTGATTACATTTTTATGTGAACGAAAGTTCTCAATTGGCATTTGACAGTCGTAGAGAGTGGTCCATAATAATTATTATGTAGCATCTATACTCAGCAACAACGTGTTAAAATTATCAAAAGATTTTATTTAAATAGTTTTAAATACATGGAGAAAATTAACTAAATTTGTTAGTGTTAATCATGTGCCGAGCAAGTCAATCATTCAGCGTATACATTTTAATTTTGAAAATTTGCGTACACTGGGATATAAAGTAAGGACTGGGTGACAGGTAAGCAAACATACCCCAGAAAAGATTGATGCGGTGAGGCAGAGTAAAACCTCTCATCGACGCTGCGCTGTGTTAGGGTGCGCCTTATATTAACAAAAAAAAAATGTTAATTTGGACCGTCCCAACCCGCCAATTAGTTCTTTATCGTGAAATAAAAATTGTCTGAATATATAAAGATTGAATAATATTTAGGGGTCGCTACCGGCAATTACATATTACAGGATGCTCCATGGTAAAGTGAATTTGTGTAACTAATTACAGAAACAAATGATTAAAGTTTTGTTTAAAGACTTTGTATTATATATATAATAAACATAAAAACATATAATAAATAAACATATAAATTCTGTTTTCTTTACTTAAGCAGTGTACATATTTTCCTTTCAGGATATTTCTTTCTATGTTCCTTAACTGCTAATAAGAGAAACTGCTTATGTTCTTCATTGTTAGTGTGTAGCTTGTTGTATTCATCCATGAGCTTTACTCCTCGCTCAGCGATGTCGTTAACCACTCTCATATTACGCACTAAATGTTTTACACATCTTTAGTCAGGAACTCCGACGAAAATAGAGTTATATTAAAGAACCGGCGAGTATTTGCGCTTACAAAATCAGAGAGTAGATTGCTTTTGACATCCACCTAGCACGGTGGAGTCCAGCTGGAGCTTTGAATGACATTTCTTTCTGAGAAACTCCTCCCATGAAAATAACAGTCAGTTCCAAAAGCTCCTTGTAGTCATCTCGAGGCTGGAACCCTTGCAGCTGAGATTTAGAAAAGGCAGTCATTTCGTCCTTGATGTCATTCATTGTCTGAAGAAATTTCATTGGACAAAGCTGTTTCGTATTTTTTTCGATCGATGTTGGGCCAATGTTTTTTGAATCTTTTAAAAATAAGTATTTCTGGACCCGTTGATGGTCCCAGTGATCTAGTGACGACTGCTTCCAACATGATCTCGTGGATGTGATGAAAGCATGCCAGCCATAGCATGTCCTTGTCCATTTTTTGTTCAAGAAGAATGCATGTCCCATTTCTTCTTCCCGTATTGGCTGATGTGTCAAAATCTAAGCATTTAACTTTATCTCAAATTCCTCATTCAACAGCTGCCTCATAAACTACATTTGCAACATTCTCACCAGTGCCAGAACTTAACTTCGGTACTGCGAGAAGTTGGTCTATTCCTTTCCCAGAAACCAAAATAGGAAGACGATCAACGATTTCATGTCCATCTATATCCTGTAGTAGTTTACCATCCCAATGAATTGTTAATGGAACTTCTGGGGTAAATTTTATTTTTAAATTTTCAGCTATCTTTTGACGATGCTTTGCACGCTCTCGACGAATAGAATTTGGATTCATGTTGTAATCTGATGGATCATGTCCGAAACGGGAGTTAAAACCAATGCTGCATTGGGATCACTCACTTTAGCAACATCAAGACTAGCTGCAAAGATTTGGTTCAGTATTTTTCTGCGTCCTCTTTTTGAAGGTGGCACTCCAGATGCTGAAGGAACTTGTACTTCGCTGGTTTCGTGATCGGCATTATCAACTTCCACTTATAATTCTGATGATGATGACGCTAACACTACCTTCCATGTCTGATGAGACTTAATTTTTTGCTCTTCCAGTTGTTTCCTCCTCTTTAAATTTTCTTTTTTTTTTGCGAGGGTTTTTTTTTTTTTTTTTTTTTTGTAAGATGTTCTTTACGGGTCAAGAATGTTTTCAGAGAGAAAATTCCAGGGCACTAATGAATTTAAAGAGAAACAGATTTTTTTCCAGGTGAAGATTCAACTAGTTGTTAATTGGATTTGGAAAATTTTTTTTGTCAATTTTTTTTTCTTGAGATAGAACCAGTTGACGGGTTGGGAGAACGTAATTTCAAAAATTTTCAAATAAGGCGCACCCTACGGCTGTGTATAAGAACTGGGAATGTCTCCGTCATGTTTGCTACAAAAATTGTTTACCCATATATTCAATTGACACAATAGTTGCAGGGAAATGACCATAAACGTCCCGAGATTGGAGTGCTCGGCGAAGCACATTATGACTTAATTGGCTTTGTTAATAAACAGAATATCCGCTGTTAGGGCATTGAAAACCATCGATTGATATAACAACGACCACAGAAACCTCCTAGATTGACTGTATTGTGCGCACTTTGGCCCGGCAGCGGCCTCATTTGGCAATGTTATCGGCAAATTAAAGCCGAATTAAACCAATTAGGCTTACAGATAATGTGGTTGCAACAAGACGGTGCCACATCACACACAGCTCTCAAGAAGTGGCGATACTTACTAGCCCACATGATCACCTCATTTCACGCCTTCCGATTTCTTCTGATGGGTGTGCTTGAAGGTGTACATCAGCAAATTAAGAACAATCTCCTCGATGCTTAAGGACAACGTTAGAAACGAAATTACAACAGAAGTCTGTGAAATTGTTATACAAAATGTGATTAAAAGAGCCCGCCTTTACGCCACGGCCAGAGGCACCAACTTGACCAACATCATATTTCATAAATTATGCTAAATATCATATAATTAATCAAAAACATTTGAATTATGAAACTGTATTTCATTTAAAAGTTATTGAAAAAAAACTGGAACATAAAACGCTAACGCACCCTCTTTACCTAATACCTATATCTTAAATATCAACATCATTTACGGCGAATTCAAGAATAGACCTACTTTAATGTACCGTGATCTAATCACTGTTAAAGCAAATTATAGCCGTGCTTTATAGTCCAGTCATTTTAGGTTTTATCTGCGGAAAAATTCCTAGTGAGCTGAATTTTTGTATACACCTTTATTACGGCATTGTAATGAAGATGTGAAAAATCGACATTGATATCGTGCCGGCTAAAAAAGTTATAGGGGTCAAAAAGTCACAAAAATCAGTTTTTCGCAAATATCTCGCGATCTATTGCTCAGAGGTCAATAAAGGTCATTATAAAAATTGTTTGCCGTGAAATTGCCTACAAAAAATGTCTCTTGCATTTTTCTGTAAAATTAACCGTTTTCGGAGTAGAGCGCTGAGAAAGCGAATATATTATGACGATGCACTCGTTTCCTCACCACCTTCGAGGTAGAATGCAGGGCGCGTTTTTTTTACATGTTTTCCCCCTTAGGCATAATCCATGATATGTAATCAGAGTTTTTTTTTTATTTACGAGTGAATAATTTTTTATTTGAATACAGAAAAATTAACTTTACTATATAATTTATAATATAATATTATCATTCATTGTCGATATCTTCAGTTTCTGTGTCATTAACAATTGCATACCGCAATCTTCGATATTAAAAATGGTCTTCAGCTGTGTTAACTTGCTGATTCTATTCAGCATTTACACCAGCGATCTAATAGGTAGTCTAACTCGGGCAATTGTGTATGCCGTCGACCTAATAGTGTACAGAACAGCTCCCAAAGTCGAGGTCATCAGAATTATTTTGCACTGTGACTTCAACAAGATTCAGTGATATTGCGATGATATGGAAGTCAGTTTCAGAAATCCGAAACTATTCTGCTTAGGACTCGATCCATCAGTGTGCCACTTGATGATATTTGTTTCGAGGATCTCAAGATAACTCCCATTGCCGCACTTCTGATGGCCTCGTGTAGAGGGGATAGATAGAGGAGAACCTCTATAGCTGCGGTAGGGCAGGTTCTCATTGCTCCTGTAATACAGATACACGCGAGCCCTTAGACTTTTTCTAGAGCTTTCCTTATTCTTGATAATTCGGTTCTCTTGTGCCATGCAACCGCCCCATATGTAATCATTGGTCTTACCATCATAGTGTATATCCAGCTTGCTAAGGATGTTCGGTTTGCATCTGCATGGCTTGCTTGCAAGTCTCTGGCAAATCATTAGGGCTTTTGTGGCTTTCACGACTATAGCTTTTAAGTGTTTGTTCAAAAGGAGTCTACTATCTGGTAGAATTCCTAGATATCTTACCCCTCTCTGCGTTTTAATCACTTCACCAGCTAGATGGATAGGTTTTATATGTGGCAGAAGTTATTCCTTGTTAAAGGTATGATTGTCGTCTTGGAGGGGTTTATTGATAATGCTACAGATAGACACCATTTCCGTGTAATTGTTAGTCCTCTTTGGATTACCTACGGCTATGATAGCAACTTCATCAGCAAATCCAATGGAGAATATACCTTGGGAGGTAAGATTTTCTAACAATTCATCCACTACAAGACTCTTCAACAAGGGTGATAATACACCACCCTGAGGACAGCCTCTTGTTGTGATTACTTTTTTTTACATTTTGTCCTTTTTGTGATAGTATTTTTAGTGCCTAACATTTCCATCTAGTTATGGTGATGGGTACGCATTTCCTAACAAAAGTTGTGCCTACAGCCTCGTGGAATTTGTTGTCGAAGGCTCCCTCTATGTCTAAGAACGCATCTAATATTCTTTTTTCTTTTTTCTTTTTTTCTATATTTTGGGAATAAATATTAGCTTTCCTATTCTCCATATACTTGGTATAT
The DNA here is from genome assembly GCA_963931855.1 of Philhelius festivus. Lineage (NCBI taxonomy): Eukaryota > Metazoa > Arthropoda > Insecta > Diptera > Syrphidae > Philhelius > Philhelius festivus. Next base: position 131,482,242 of record OZ007555.1, on the reverse strand, counting down.
ACTCAAACGCAATACTACTACGAAGCATATTAGTGAAGAATATTTTTAATGACACAGAAACTGAAGATATCGACAATGAATGATTAAAAAAAAAATTATATACTAAAGTTAATTTTTCTGTATTTTTCTGTATTCAAATAAAAAATTATTCACTCGTAAATAAAAAAAACCTCTGATTACATATCATGGATTATGCCTAAGGCTGAAAACATGTAAAAAAAACGCGCCCTGCATTCTACCTCGAAGGTGGTGAGGAAACGAGTGCATCGTCATAATATATTCGCTTTCTCAGCGCTCTACTCCGAAAACGGTTAATTTTACAGAAAAATGCAAGAGACATTTTTTGTAGGCAATTTCACAACAAACAATTTTTATAATGACCTTTATTGACCTCTGAGCAATAGATCGCGAGATATTTGCGAAAAACTGATTTTTGTGACCTTTTGACCCCTATAACTTTTTTAGCCGGCACGATATCAATGTCGATTTTTCACATCTTCATTACAATGCCGTAATAAAGGTGTATACACTAGGTGTGTTCACTAGGAATTTTTCCGCAGATTGGAGTTTAAAATGCCTAAAATGACTGGACTATTATTAGTTAGTGAATTTATGTTACATCGCAAAATTTAACATGGAAAACAACAACAACAAACGATTAGTGAATTACGAGTAAAATAAGCTAATAATTGAAAAGAATATTTTAGTGAAGATGGAGTTTCGGATGTTGAAATGTAGGATGTGTTTAGGTGGTGTCCGAAAAAATATATGTTGGTTGGCATGTTTGGGGGTGTGTTCGTTGGTATTTATTTTGTTATACTTTGCCTTAACTTATCCAAAGTGTGATCATTCCGCAATTTACAAATATTTTTTTTTAAATACGAAATTGTAATCCATACCATAATTCCAATTTTACAATATTGACACTGTCATTAATTTTGTGACAAAATATTGAATCAATTCACATGAAGACGAATAGTTTCGATTAGTATGTTTTATCAGTACACTGGCATTTATTTATATATTGCCTTAAAGCAGAACTTAATATTAAGATAAACATCTTTTAGATAAATTAGCCTTGTTGTGGAACTACGTCGATAGATAAATATCAGACCAAAAACATAAATGTTAAAAAAAGAGCCAAGTTCTTCTATACAAAAACCTTTGTGTAACAAGTCAGCCGTGAAAAGTACTGCGATCTTAAAGTACGCCAAGTTCTTACTTCATGAAGGTTTAATACCGAATATTTAAAGTAGAATAATATTGCAACAGCAACAAAGTAATAGAGAAATTTTATTATTTAATGATTACTGACTAAAATTTGATGGATTCACTGGTCAAGTTTTCAAAACCTTTCGAATTGGGCATAAAAAAAACTTGCCAAGTAAGCCCATCAAAGGTTTTTGTATAGAAGAACTTTGCTCTTTTTTTTAACATTTATGTTTTTGGTCTGATCTCACTCCTTTTTGCAAAGATTTTGAATATTTTGCCATGTCAAAATTCTAAAAAGATACGGAAAGATAAAAGGGTGGACTCTACTTACTAAAAATCAACTTAGTTTACAGCTTCCTATATCTTTTGGTATATTTTCTTTTTGTTATTGGTTGTTTTGATTTGCACTTCAATTGTTTCTTCTTGTCCTGGCAAGATACCTAACATTAACATACCTACCTTAGTTTTAAATACTAGTACCTAGATCCGCTCAAAGTCATAAAAAAGCAATAATTGTTGAGGATGCGATGATGTTTTTGCGTCAATTTCAACTCTTTTTTAAATGAAGGTAGCCCACCAATTAATAGCCTAATTAGTGGTTTAATTATAGTTCACATCACAGTTAAGAGTTTTTTTTTTTCGTAAGCTCATAATTTTTTTCAGGTATGCTAATGTTTTCTTTCTTCATGTATGTAAACATAACATAGAGTACCAAATCGGGCACTCTGGTTCTAAGAAAAGTCATGAATTTTTAAGATGCATGTATGGTTTCAAAATGACAATAAAAAGACACTTCGAGCGAAAAATCTTAGATTTTCTATTTTTCGCTTTGAATGTACATTAAGCTATACCGCTCTACCTAATTTCATCATTATACAGCATCCGAAAGTGATCCATATAATTTAGACATTTTCTCAAAAAGTGGGCGGATACCACACCCCCTGAATGGAAAATCTCAATTTTTATTTTTGGTCCTTTATATGCAATTTGAGCCCTACTGTTCTACCAAATTTCATTGTTCTACTTCAATCGAAAGTGTGCCATATATAATTCACATCAGTTCTGAGGAAGTGGGTTGATACCACGCCCCTGAATGGAAAACCTCGAATTTTATATTTTGTTCTTTGTATGCAATTTAAGCCCTACCGTTTTACCAAATTTCATCGTTTTACAGCAGTCGGAAGTGCTCCATTCAACCAACACCAATTCGGAGAAAGTAGGCGGATACCACGCCCCCTGAATGGAAAACCTCAAATTTTTTCCTCTACTTGCATGACAAGACCTACCGTTTTGCAAAATTACAAGATTCTACGATGTCGGGAAGTGCTCCATAATTTTGATGATCTGTCAGTCAGTTACGTTTTTTGTGATTTTTGAGGCCTTATATCTCAGGGACCGCTTATACTAGAAAATTGAAATTGTGGCTGACTAGCTTAGCAAATATTCGGAATTTTCTGACTTCATTGGTACTGAAGATAGGGAGGGGTCAAAAATCGCCTAAGTTTGTTCCTGTAACAAGGGTGTAGTGCCAGAACTTCACTGGGCACTACCGTGCCCTTTGATTTTGTTGACACAGGTAAGCGAATAGTGAATCGCGACGGCTTACAATTCCATCAGTAGAACTTCTTTCCAGATTTGAGTTCTGATTTTGCTCTGAGTTGTTTTCACTTTGCGGATAGAATCTTCATTCAAAGTGATGTTATCAGAGTTGATAATACATATGTTGTGTAAAACGCAAGCGCCTACAACGATTTTTTGTTTATAGAATCCAGGTTTCGATGCTCTGTAAGCTTGTTGATTCTTCTAAATCTTCTTTTAAGCAACCCGAAAGCATTTTCTACCACCATCCGTGTAGAAGAATGAATGTAGTTAAAACCTTTTTGCTGATCATTTAATTGGCCAGGGTCCTTGAAAGGCGGTACTATCCAGTTTGTAGCAGCATATGCGGAATCAACCAAAAGAAATGTTTTGGATGGAAATAGACGACTATAATGGGTTTACGCTCTTTGGTACAATGTAGATCTCCTTAGAACTCTACTATCGTGTAAAGAACCAGGTTCGCCACATCATATATCGGTACATTTTTTGTCAGCATCCACAACAGCCTGCAAGACGATGGTGAAGTTCTGTTTTCTGCTCACACGTCGAACTGCACACCATGCTGAAGATTTTGCAACTCCAAATAAGTTTTCTAACTGCCGGAATGTCAGAGTGTTTATCACGTACCATACAATTCAATTTTTTGATTATTCGACGTGGATGGGAAGAAATTAGACTGAATATTTTTCTGAAAATTGAAAATAGTGCTCTGAAGCAAATAAAGGCAAAGTTAAGATTGTTTACCTGTTAATTGCTCTACAGTTGAGCGATTCAATCTGAAATGGGATTTAAAATCGAGCTCGCTGTATTCATCAATAATTTTCATGAAATTAGAAACGCTTGCGTGCTTCTCGTCATTGGACGAAAAATAATTGAAGCTCTCAAACTCTGACGATAGGCGTTTTTCTTTTTAAGTTAAGTATAGAGCAACAAACCACTTTGTGAAGAAAATTGTATTCCAGTTAATATTTTGCACTTTTTTGACAATAGATACAGGAGTGTATATATGTGTATATTTTTATTAAAAACAAAATTTCTCATTCCCTTAACTAACCCTGACAATCTTGAAGATCCACATAAACAAAACACCTTGAGATAAAACATTAGAATACTTACGTCTATCTAAAGAATCCATACTATATTATTATGAGTATCTACTTATTTATTTTTTCTAAATATCACATTCCCACGATACCTATAGAAAAAAAGAAATCATCAACTAGCAATTAGAAAACTCATTTTTCAAAATCCTAAAATTTCTATAACATGTGTTGTTGGTTCAATATTTAGAAATGAACTTTTTCTTTGTAACGCATCTGTAAAAAATAAATAAAATGTCACAAAAAACACCCCTTTTTACTTTTGTGGTATTTTGACACGAGGAGCTCCTCACGTCCATTAAATCAACAAAAAAAAAAAACGAAATATCAAAAAGTACCCCTTATAGAGCAGAGCTCAACTCCACTCTGGATATTATTCAAACCTCCATTCAAACTGTCATCCTATTCCAGGACCAGGACGCGCATTGCAATACAATTATCCAGATATAAAAAGGTAAAGACTGCAGCCGAATGGTTGCACTTGTCTCAATGCTGCAGCAACTATGATAAAAAAAAATTAAATTATCCTGATTGTAATAATGAAAAAGAAAAAACATCAACACAACAAATGTCATCGTGCACCGCGCATAGAGCCATAAGCACAGATCGTAAATTATCTGACAGATAAAAACAATATTCGAATCTTTCGTAGAGCATTTTAGCTTGTGCAACAGAAGTTCCACCACACAACATTATGCCACTGCTTTTCTCTACGAAGAGAAATCTAATTATGATGACTCTCTGGTGTAGAAGATGTCAAATGAAGCATCCATTCTATTGCATCAGGAGGACCCCCAGCACCTACAATTGCATACATTGAGTGCTAGTGAACTAAAAATAGATCCTGGTGCGTTCTGTTCTGATCTGATTGACCCCAAATAAAAATTGAGTGAACCGCAAAGCGAACGAGTGCTCGGCGGCAGCGGTGCGGCGGCGTACGAAACAAAAAAAAAAACTTAAAGGGGAAAGAATGCACCCCAAGGGTGCTGTTTTGTTTATCTTCAATTCGAGGCGGGTTTTGAATTGCTATAAATACTTGAACCAACTCAGAATTTGAGTTAAAACAATTATTATTAGTTTAAGAGCTTGAAAGGATTGAAACTAAAAGATGATTAAGATTGTTGTACGTTATTATTACGATCTATAGTTTTTTGGAATTCGTTACCGAGAAAAGAGGTTAAAAGCTGGTACATTGGTACAAAAAGATAGTGGGAAATAAAGTCCCCAGTTTTAATTTTTTAAAGTCAAATATAAAAAAAAATCATTTTGGAGGACTTTTCTTCATCTATTGATCAACAGAAATCAAAATAAATTATTCTTTTATAAAAAGGTCGAGGAACTTGTGGAATCTGGACAGATATTGAGGAATTATAAAATCCTGTCTGATACGATTTGTTTTATCCATGTTTTTTATAATGTTTCGTGTTCAGTTTCATGTTTTAGAGCGTAAGCACATTAGTTTTAGATTTCATTCTGTTTTACTTAACTAATTAATGAGTAACCTGAAAAATCGTGAATAATATGTGAAATTAGGCTCTTTTTTATCTTGAGTTAAGTTAATCATTCGGGTGTCCCGCAAGGAAGCCACTTAGACCCCCTTATTTTTCCTTTTATCTATTAATGATTAACCGGATTTCATTATAGACTTAAATGGTTTAGTTTTTGCTGATGATTTTAAGCTTTATATGCAAATTAAATCCCTTTCGGACTGTTTGAAACTTCAAGAAGATATTGAAATGCTTACTAACTGGTGTAAAATTAATTGTCTGCTCTTGAAATTTCGTAAATGTTCTGTAATGTCATTTACAAACCCAATTATTTTCGATACAACATCTACGATCTATCTCGTGTAACAATGCAAAAGTATCTGGATGGGAGTTGAGTTATTTTGATCCTCGTCTTAGTTTTGACTTGCATATGGACTTTCTGATTTCGAAAGCAAATGCTATGCTTGACTTCGTTTTTAGAAACTCTAAAGAATTTAGTGACCCTCACACTTTAAAATGTCTACCAATATCACAAATTTAATCTGACCTTGAGTATTATTGCGTGATGTGGTCTCCTTTATATAATAAAGGTTCATTACGAATTGAACGTATTCAGAAGAGGTATACTAAAATTGCTTAACGTACAACTTTTTTGAACTCAGATATGCCTGTATATGTAGTAAGGTGTCAATTATTAGATTTAGAACCACTAAATAGCAGACGTGTCTACTACTTTGCTTTGTTTGCGAGAGACATTATTTGTAGTCATATTGACAGCCCAAAGTTTATTATTATTATTAAATACATATATACACCTGCCCGTTCACTAGGACCTCGAAAAAACGACTTCTTCATCAGCCTTAGGTATTGTGAGTTTCGCCCGGAAAACATTTTCCCTGAAACATTTTTGTTCCCCCAAAATAAAAATTTCACTTCAAATCAAGAGTGACAGTTCGAAAAATAGGCACGTTCAGAAAAGTGAGGCTCGCAATAAATTCTCCCCCCACTATGATGCAAACGGAGAATGAAATGCAACTTGAAAATTAAATGAATTTAGTGCATCAGTTATTTGTCGAAATAACTTACAATAGAAATAAAATTGTGGCTACGCTAGTAATGCCACTCATTGTGGCTTCTAATTCTTAATTGGATTATCTGAAAAGAATAATTTGCACACACCTATTTTTAGACAAGCGGATTTATTGCGTTCAGAAAATGAACAGAACAGACCTTATTGTGAGTTGGAACTTGGAACAAACATGTGTTTGTTTTGACAATTTTAAATAAGAATTTCAGGATACAAAATTAAATCGTTATTCTATAATAAAAAAAGGATAATTGTCATTACTATTTCGTAAGTACACATAGCATAGCACTGCGTATCTTGTCTGAGGAAGACCAAATGATTAAGGAGCGAGCACATTGATGCAACGCATCCCGGAGCCTGCCACGATTCATTCATTTGGAATGTTAGTGATCTCAGAGCGAAAATGGAGCAGGAATATTTACAAACCCGTTGTAATTTTTGGCTATTGGGTAACTTTCGAAAAAAATATCTTTTGAATTGGTATTTAAAATTGTTTTCTAGGAGATGCTGGTTATCCTTTGGAACCGTGGCTTTTAACTCCTTTTAGAACGCCGAATAGTGGTTCAAATGAAGAAAAATATAATGAAGTTCACTCACGGTGTCGTAATATAATTGAGAGAACTAATGGTGTTCTTAAAAACAGATGAAGATGTTTACTGAGTGCTAGAGAACTATACTACACTCCTACAAAGGCTGTCAAAATTATTAATAAATTTTTGTGCACTGCACAACATATGCATTTACTATAAAAGTGACCTAGCCTGTGTAAATTCTATGCCTGATGTACAAAGCTTTTTGGTGGACTCATTTGAAACCGTGCAATCCAATAGATTGAACTCAAGCTATCTGACAATAAGCCAGCTCATTCACACAAACATCGCAAATTCTCTTTAATTTTTTAATATTTAAATTTGTAGTATTCTTATATTGCAACAAAACAAATTTCTTATAACTTTAAAGTAGATTGTTTTATTAAAAAAAAATAAATTTGCTCTTATATGCTATTAGAAAAAAAAAAAGAATTCACAGCTCTTGTCTTAAAATTAAAATTGGATTTTAAATTCAGTTTTTATCTTAAGTCTAGTTATAATAAATAATCTCACAGCTTGCATTTTAAATTCAGTCAACTTATTATCTAGGTAAAAAAAAATAATTCACAGCTTTTGTCTTATATAAACATTTTAATAAATAATCTCACAGCTTTCATCTTAAATTCAGTCAACTTATTATCTATGTAGGTAAAAAAACAAATAATTCACAGCTTTTTTCTTATATAAACATTTTCAAGAATTTTTTGTACGAATATCGTATTTTTAAAATGCGGGGCCATTATAGGTAGCATGATTTCAATCTTCTGTTCTTCCAACTCTTCGGTCTTTCTCTATATTATTTTCCAGCTCAGACTAACGAAGTTTTTCCATTGTGCCTCTGTTGTTCTTTCAATAATTCTGTGTTTATATCACCCAGGCGGTCCAAAGATCTGTACATCTTTTTAATGCCGCTCTGGACTTCAGTGTTGTGGTCTCTCATTACAAAAACCCCCTCGGTCACTTTGTTACGAAGTATTTTTTGTGTCTGTAGCTCCTCCACAATGATATCGTTGGTATTCATCTTCCTTTTCTTTGTGGCTTGAGATGTTGTAGGAGTTGGCTACATACTGTTGTCTTCCTGTATGAGTTCCGTTTCAAAAAGAAAATCATCAGCAGCTTCAACGCACTCTACGTCATTCGGGTCCAACGTAGCATCATATTCGCATTGTTTGGTACTTTGTATAGCCTTTTGGGGGGCGAGCCAAACCAAACGACAGCGAACTTCTTACTCCCTCCACTGCTTTATTCATTCCTACAAGTTGGAATATGGCCTCTTCCGAAGGTGAAAACTTTTGCGTTTTGTTTGGCCCACCTCCTGTACCTCTTTGATGCACTTTATTTGCTGATGCCTTTTTTCTAACGTATCGCTTCTGATCTGTCCAAACCTAAAAGCATACATGTTTTCATTTTAATCGGTGGCAAGCACAACAAACTTGATTCTTACTTTTTTCCACTCAAACTCATTCTTCACCGGCTGGCGGCCCTGCCCTATTTAATTCCAATGTAAGCCTCTTCCAAAATTCGGCCACTTTCTCCCGATTTGCTTTAGTAAAGCCTTTGGCAATTTCAGGATTCTCCTTCATTTTACTAAGCAGCATATCGCTTTGGTCCAGTATTATAACAAAAAACTTGAATTTTAACTTTTCTTATCTTAAAAAAATAAACAAACAACTAATCTTTCCCGCCTTACTGTGCTCTCGTTCGCCTTATAAAAATAAGTGAAAATTATCACTGTCAACGGCATATCATTCCGCCCGAAATGATCGTTCACAAAAAAATTGGAATTTTTCGAACATGAATAATTTTTCGGGTGAAACTCACAATAGGCGAAAAGTGAAAAATCAAATTTTCCGGGTGGAATGTTGTTTGGGTGAAATTCACAATAAGGCTGCATATTCCTAGGCATACGAGTAATACTAATTACGGTCTGAATAATCCAAAATGTAATACTGCTTCTTATTTCAATCAATTCATAGATTTTTTAGATATCCATTATAGTAGAAATAAAGGTAAAGCTTTAATATTAAATAATATTTATTAATTAGGATTAATTTAATTTAGTTTTTAAGATATTGTAAGAAAGTTTTGTACTTTTTAGAGTAAATAAATAAATAAATAATTCAATGCCCATCGGCTTACCCTTTAGTCAAATTTCGGAAAAACCCTTATTTTCGGAGATTATTTCTTAAGCACCACTACACGAATGTGGCTTAATATTTACGTCCCATTACGATATTTAAAATATAATTAACGAATATATTAGAGGCCAACGGCCCATAAAAAGCTTATTGATAGTGACTTACAACTCTCAATCATGTGCGTGTTAGCTCTGAAATTTTCTGTTGAATCTGAACGGCTAAGATGAAAAGAACTTTTCATGACAGGAGATACTCTCAATTGCATCACAGTGAATACCATTTGTAAAGTGACTGATAAATCGGACCCAGACCTTTTGCAACGCACTTATAAATAAGGTAAGGGGTGCTATTTTTGAAGTTGTTGTTTTGATTCGATAGTGGTGTTGATTCAAGTGCAGATATGATTTAAAATTTTATTCCTTACGGAATGAGAAACTTTAACCCGAATATTATAAAATCAATCAAACTGAAAGAAAATTCATACATAGTTGGATTTGAGCTGTAAGAAAGTTCAGAGTTAGAGAAATAATTTTCCGGAGACTAAAGGCCAGCCCCACTGAGGAAAACCCGAATCAGTTCAAAGAAATTAGAAATAACTGTAACGGTCGTATTCGACAGACCAAATTTTTGTATGACCAAAAAGTTAAGACAAAAAATACAACAACAGCCCAAGGGTAGTAAAAATGTTTGGTCATTTCTAAAAACATTTGAATACTATTTCGTTCTCGTATATCGTATATCGCGAGCTTTCAATACTCTGGCAAATGTATGAAGTATGAGTGCGAAAGAGGATTTCTCCCTTAAAATAGTTTACGCTCTCAAGTACAATAGGAGTCATAACACTTTCTGGGAGCAGCGAATTAACAAAAGAAGTGTCATTGAAGACGAACGTAGGAAACGACCAAAAAAAAATGTAGACATTCTAATATTTTTTGTCTTAATTTTTTGTAATGCATAAATTTGGTTCGTTAAATATGGTCATTATTTTTTGTAATAATTGTGGTAATATAAAAATACCAAGACCCCTTGTGAAAGTTTTTAGTAAGCGATGAAGGTATTTAAAACAGTATTCAAAATAATCAGAAGACAAATTTGCCAACACCAAAACTTCAATCATGTTAATTTTTAAACACAATTTTAAATAAATCTCTAACAAATTACAAGAGCCCAAGTTCAATCAAGACGTTCAGTAATTGAATTTTTTTTAATTTGATAAAGTCAATACAAATAAATACACACATTTCATATTTTTTTTATAAAAATTAATATAGCATGTGTATGTTATTATAAATATACAATATTTCTATCATTATGATATTTTTAAATTAAATGTAAATGCACAAACGTAGCACTTTATTTCCAATAGAATTGTGCCAACTTATTTGAAGTACTGTCGTAAAACTGCAAAAGTGTATAATCCTGCCATTTCACAGGTAACAATCTAGAAAAAGTTTAGAATACAATAATTTATTAATGTGCCATAGGACTTTATAAGATAATCCTAAGTAATTACCTATGCAACCAAACAACAAGAGCAAACATTTTTGGAACATAGACCATTCTTTCATTTCGTAATATTCCTTGAACAATTTTTTCAGCTGTATATGAGCCAGACATACACGGATATCGACTTAGTACCCTGCAAATAAAAAGAAAAAGGTTTTAATAATATTCTATTTTTTAAAATAATTATATGTACATATTTCCAAAACAAGTAGTTATAGAAACAGGGTTTTCTGGTGTTGTAACTGATGGTGACATTAAATAAATAAAATGATTGACTTGATAAACATGTATGTACATAGGCGCAAGATTTTAAACAGGTTAGTATTAAGTTAAGTTACATATAAGCATGATACGACTTAACAATTTGCTAACTTTTTAGTAGATTGCTAACTCTTTCTTAATTTTAAACATTCTCCAACTAGTATCGTACAAAAGCAATTTTTGACGTTTGGTAATGTCAAAGATATGAAATTAGCACGACACTAAAAAAATAAAAAAGGTATTCGATGATTTTAACTTTAATAAAAAGGTAGAGAAAGTATGATGCTACATATATTCGATTAAAATTTGCAAAATCGTTGTTTTAAACTAGTTTCATACTAAAACAGCTTTAACATCATAATAATTCAACTAAAATTTTTGAAACTTCAAAATTTCAAAGATGACAATTGATATGTCAAAATACGTTTTAAAATGCTTTTAAGTGACTTTTAAGCGCGGTGGATGGAGTTTAAGTTAAGAGGCCTTTAAGTAACGTTACTTAAATGTGAAAATTGATTATAGATACTCGTACCTATTTTATACCTAAGAGCTGTTTGGAGGTAGTTTAAAGCTAAGCAACCTTTAAAATTTCTTTATAGATTCGGCTGATAGACTTTATTAATTGCTTTTTAATTGAACGAATAAATTATTTACCGAAGAATGCTTTAGCAACTTATAAAATTATAAAACTTCCCACTTTTTTCCTATACAATTTGGGAGGAAAAACAAAATGGCCTCTTAACTTTAAAATTTTGAGCTCGTGTTCTTAGAGCCTCGAACTTATAGTAAATTGATTTTGACTCCCACTACCACTTTTATAATATTATCACTCGCTAAAAATTAATTACCATGCCAACCAAATACACAACTTCCTTATTCCAAGTTTTAGACCAGTTAATGAAAAATTCAAAAGAACATCATCTCAAGAACTCTAACCTAAAAATAACATCACAATATCCGGTTAATTTATTATTTCCGGTCCGGAAACATAAACATAGCACCATCAGCTTCACCCAGCACAAATAGCTACATATAAAATGCGAACAAAATTCCTTATTTCGCTCTCTTTGCCTCCCTATACCATGTCCATTCATAATTAATGCTCAAATTAATTCTCCACTTACCCTAAATCATTGAGAGTCTCATAAACCTCCGCGTTTGTCTTCATGAAATACGGATGAGCAGTTGTTGTTCTTATAAAATCACAATCTGATAATCGTAATTCAGCCCTCAGGCAATCCATAAATCCTATTATTGCGTATTTTGTTGCCGAATATATTCCAGCTCCTGGCAATGCGATAAGTCCTTTAAAAATAAATAAATAAAAAAAAATATGAATGGCTTATCTTGCGAAAACGAGATCTTCAAATTCACGTTTTTCAATTGCACTCACCAGCCAACGAAGATACCGCAACAATATGCCCCGACTTCCGTACTATCATCTTTGGCAAAAACTCCTTCGTTGTCTTTAAAATGAAGAGAAAAAAAAAGGATTTAATAAAATTATATTTTCAGGAGAAAAAAAAAACTGAAAGTAAATATACTATCACGTCGGTTTTTCGCACTCACCAAAATGTACGAACCCAAATTCACTAGAATTATCCTTTCGATTTCCTCAGCCTTTAAGTTGGGCGTCGAATTTAAACTCATTAAGGCCGCATTGTTAATAAGTATATCCACTGGACCGAGATCCTTTTCAATTTTAGCGGCGAGAACTTGAATTTCCCTATAGGAAGAGACGTCGGTCTAAAGATTAAACGAATAATATAACTGTCGAGTAAAATTAAGGAACGCAACGGAAATTACATTGAAATTATAAAATATATACACACTCTTATCCATAGATACGAAATCAATGTGCTGCATCAGCACTTAGACATTAGAACTTACCCTGTAGGTTTTAGCCATGGCACCAGGAATCTTAGATATTATTTCAATTGTTTCATTGCCTGCTTTGGTGTTCACATCGACAACGGCGATTTTGCAGCCCTTTTTCGCCAAAAGAATTGCCATTTCCTTACCCAAGCCACTTCCGCCTCCGGTTATCTGTAAGAAAATCACACAAGAGAACCAGATAGAGAGAGAGTACTCGTATAAGTAAAAGAAGACCAATTGTTCTTGAAACAGATCAATATAATTGAAAATTTGATATAGAAATGTAATACTCTGGTGATAATGAGACCCAACATTCCCGGGGCTGAATTATTTTGAATTTGATTATATGTATGTTCAAAAGAATGCTTTGGTTGCTCATCTTTTTCCTGGGAAGAAAGAGAAACGTTCTTAAAATGAGGCAAGTCGGAAATTCATTGGACACATGCGAGTACCTACGAGTATTATACTTTAAAATTAACTTTTTCAGCGAACAGTGCCCAGTCTTTATGGATTTAAAATGAAGAGAAACTGCAGAGATGGTGGATAATGGAATCTTATTTTGAATCCATAGAAAAGAATAATTATAATAATAATGAAATATGTTTTGTTTTCTGTTTTGAAAAATACCCGTGTGGGTGAAACTTACGAGTACATAACATATGTACAGCTTGTGTTCTTTTTTTAATATTTCAAAGTTAGTGATCATAATTATTTTAATATCTAAAGACATGCTTTCGTGAATCTTATAACCAGTATTATTTCGTTGGACTGTCAAACAGAGGGTCAGGTGTTCAATTCTCAGCCACCGTGTGCACTACCTCTTTCGAGGAGGTGACAAATCCTCCAAGGGTATCTTTTATCAGGGAAAGTGCTACTTAATAGCCGTTCGGAATCAGCAAAAAATTTTAGGTCACCTTCATTCATTGCAACAGGTACACATGAATGGCAAGTCACTAAATTTAAGATTTATATTAGCCGTAATGACCTCTAATTATTTTTAATTTGTTTAACTAACGCAGCAATTACAAATGAATAAAACGCTCATTGTCAATCTTCTTTTTTTTATTTAAAACTCAGTTCCACATGCCAAATTTCACATTTTTCTCTCTTTAATTGAATTAAGCGCCATCTAAGTTCTCAACATTTCAACAGTTTGTATGCACTTTATTTTCACTTTGAATCATATAATTGAATTAAGCGCAATTTAAACTCTCAACTTTTTAACAATTAAAATTCACTTTAAGTTCACTCTGATTGCTAAACTAAACTCACTTTTTGTTTTTTTGCTTGCATGTTAAAATTTAAGGACCTGGATTTTTATTTTTTCAAGAAACTCGCCTGATCTATTGGACTTATTGAATTATTTGTTATGCTTTAGTCTACTCTTCTTTTTTCAGAAGCTAACTTTCGATAAAAAAAAAGAACTGTTTCTGTTCCTATATTTTGGAGAACAATATGTGGCAGTCGCCAAAACTATAACTTTATTTAAATCGTGCTGAAGGTTTTCCAATTACCCTCTTAGAGATATGAAAAAGTTATCCATCTTATATTTCATTCCTACTAAAGCCGATTTTTGAAGGTACCTATGTAACTCTTGCACTTTAAATTTTAAGGAAAAGTCCTAATTATCACTTTGATTAAGTGATCATCAGGCGTCCCATACCGTAAACTTCCGTAAAAGTTCTCAGTCGGCTAGCTTGGTATCTGAGGAATCAAACGGAGGGCACGACAGAAAAGTAACTGAAGTTCGTCCTAGAGCCATTTCGTCGCGTTGAGAAAAGAGATTAAGCCTTTGTTCTTCATTTCCGAAAGTTCTTCAATTTCAAAAAATTATCTTCCTAATGATTGTGCTTTAAATTTGGCCAGCCCAGGGCATTTTCAGAGGAAATGGATGACAGGTTACCTTTCCCGCTGATCCCCACAGTTATGACAGTAAGCATGCTGTCCTATTGGTAAATGTCCTACGATCCTGGCTATGTCTTGCTTTGGTCTGCATATCTCTCTAGATATAGTGTAGTCAGTTGAACTGCTCCACCTACGGTTTGATTTGGTAAACAAAATGAGAGAATATTTAGGCCTATTCTGCAACATCTGTTATTCTGCTATGGATTTTCTGTTATGAATCGTAAAAGATTTCCATCTTAAAAGATCTTTTATAATTGGTATTCAGGGGCTCGAACTTTTATAAAAGTCTGTTATGCAACTTCGAAAACGAAATCTGTTATGAAACTGAACTAAATCTGCTGTCATAATCAGCTGTGATTAAATAAAATAATTCATCTGACAAAATTAAAATGGATGACGAACAAAAAAGTAATCTCTTCTCTTACACATTATTGGTGTCCTCTACTCTACTTACATATACATATGTTTATATAATACTCGTATGTGTGTAAATATATTTTCTTTCATTTGTCTCATTTTAAAAAGATTTCGTTGAGGAAATAAAAAATATATCGTCGTCGTTCTATGAAACGTCCATTCTTAACAAAAATGTAATTTAATTCTTATTTAATTCATTCCGGATCAGCCATATTTGCAAAATATTGTATTGCACAATGGTATATCAATTTTTCATTGATATACTCGTATCTGTGTATGTATTGAAATCTTTTATGATAAAAGTCACAAAAGTTTGTCTTTTATTCTTTTATGATTTTTAACAGATTTCATAACAGATTTTGGCATGCTGAATACCAAAAATGCTATTCGTAAAAGATTTTTTCTATGTTCGAACGTTTGACAGTACATAAAAGTTTTCTTAGCAGATTTTATAACAGATTTTAGCGTGCTGAATACCAAATTAAAATTCATAAAAGATTTGTTGACAGCTCAAACATTTGTATGGAAATTCATAGCAGAATAACAGAATAGAAGAATAAAAGATCTCGCCGAATAGGCCTAATTGTCCTTCATAACTCAGTAAAGATAGTTGTGTCTAAGTCTTTCGTCACAACGTCATCATCTCAGTCCTTATTTGATGGGAACATAACCTTAAAATCTTTACTGATACCCGTTATAGACATAATGGTTAATGCGTTGGTCCATAATGTCGGAGACTGTTTTGCGTCTTGCAAAGAAGTTACAAATTCTCCCAGGGTATCTCTTGTCATGAAAAGTTATCGGTATAAATTAAAGTCTCCCCTATTGCAGCTACCAAGAGCACAAGAATGGTTGAAGTTGTAACACACTAGTTTAGATTCTTTACGAGTCGTTGCGTTCTTAATTTATTTTATTTTTATACAAATAGTTCATTGACTGAAAGTGGCTAATCTCCTTGACATACAACTTAAATAAAATGGCCAAAAATATGGAGTGAAAATATAATATTCAATTTAATTCAAATTAACATACCAGACTAAATAACACTTAAATGAGGCTGATAATTGAAATAGTTTTAGCTCAAGCCTGAACTTGTTGGTAACACCCTAAAGTTGCTTTTGTGCTCGGAAATTAATGTCAATAAATGAATGCTTTTTGATCATAAATTATAATTTTTTCAAAAGCACTAGTTCATTAAAAAAATATTTGTTTGTAAAATAGGAATTTTTATGTCGGAAAAGTGATATCATTTTCAAACTTTCTCATTTGCAAACTCAAAGTGGACATTTTAGTGTCTTGAACATATTTATTATTAAGTTTATAGTAAATATACATAAGTTAAAAGGTTAAATCCGCTTACACACAATATATCTTATTATAATTATCCAGCACTCTCCTATACCTATGCTATACCTATGCTAAGCATTTACGAGGTGATTGAATGAGTTGTACGAGATGAATGAATAAGTGAATGGAACTAACAAATGACTGCACGGAACACAAGCCCATATACCCCATTGTGGCATTTACTCATAATTAACCCCTTTGACCTGCGATTTTGAATAAATGAAGAGCACTGAATGGAGAGCAGCATCAACGGGCGATATGGGTCAGAAAAAGTTGACTTTTATTTCTTTCTGTAAGGAACATATTCCATTAATTAACCACTTACTATTATTTTCTTTTGTTAGATGATAAAATGGAAAAAATGTTTTTTGATAAAAATAGCATTGTAAAAGTGAACAGGCAGAATTATTTCAGCTTTGAGATAAAATTTCATGCAATTTCAGTATCAAACCATCATCAAAAAGATCATCAATACACTGTCAGCATAGCTGGGCACCGTTAATCAAAAAGTTAACTTCGTTAATCGTTAATCCGTTACTAAAAAAGTTAGCTTCGTTAAACGTTAAAGCGTTAAATTTCGGAAGAATTAACGCAAGTTAACGTTAATCGTTAATCCGTTAACATGTGATAAAAATTGCTTTTTTTTATTTTTTTACTCTGTCCACTAGGCGATCAACGCACAAATTTCGAATTCAACGCATACAACTCTAATGTACGGTGCCTTCAATTATGTTCAACCAACGGGTTGGATCTAGTGTACGAGCTCGTGTTGCTCCTTGAAAATGTGCGATCAACACGTTAAGCAACATTTTCAAGATAATGTGTTGCATATTATTTGTTCAACGCGTTGATCAACTTTTTAATTTTCTTTGCGATTTCTTGACGTAATATTCTGTTGCGTTGCGTTGGCTGCAGTGAAATGTGTCTACGTGGTTGAATTATTGCGTTGCCATGAACTTGCAGTTGTTGCAACTTGCAAACTGTAGTTTATTTTGGTTTTTCGTCATGAAAGGTGATACAAAAACAGAGTGGACCAAGGAATTAATTTTGCAGTTGATTGATGAAGAGCCCAATATATGGGACATTAAGAGCCCCTCTTATAAAAATCGAGTTACAAGGGAATTGGCTTGGTCTCAAATTTCCTCGAAAATGCAATTGCCTAATGTACCGAACTTAAGTCAAAATTATTTCAGGTTTGACGTTTGAGTTGGTCAATTATGTGTACAGGGTTCCAAACGCATTTTGTTCAACTTTAGTTGCTCAACGTGAATTACGTAAGTTGCTGTACTAGTGTAAGAGGTTGTAAATTCGTTTATCCAACGAAAGAGTTGAATAAAAAGTTGAACGAAGTTGGTTGAACTTATCGCGCACATAGTGCACGACCGGCATAATGAAATGATCAAACGAAACGAATCTCTTCGCAGTTTTCTCAGTCGCACGCGCCGTCAAAATATAATACGTACCTGTTTTTGTTTCACCCGCGGCACGCGCCGCACGGCACTTGTTTCATACCTGTCTGAACCTGCTTTTCGCGCCGCGCGGTAAATAGTAGGCATTGGATTAACGATTAACGGACTTAACGTGGATTAACGGATTTAACGTGTCCGTTAACATTTTTAAAAGTTAACTTAAAAGTTAATCCGTTAATCAAAATTTTAACTTCGTTAATTAACGATTAACGGATTAACGATTTAATGCCCAGCTATGACTGTCAGTTGATAATTGTATTAATAACGTCAGTCAGTCAATGTTGTCTCCAAATTCATTGACGTGGGAAATCTAACTCAAGGCAATCTGGCCCTTTTGGTGTCAAAGCGTCGACACTAAATTCTGGTAATCACACGAGGAGAAAACAAAAAATTAATTATTTTTGGGAAACGATCACAAGAAGCTGTCAATGACGCAAAATTTTAAACAACCTAGTGTTGAGGTATTAATATGATACTTCTTAAATACTTTAAAGTATTTTACTAACACTTTTTAATTTTAAACATTTTTTACTGGTATGGTTCTCAGACTATTTTTTAATAAATTGCTTCTGAATAGACCTAAAACAATGACAGTTCGTGCAAAAAAAAAACTATGTAAGCAGAGCTTTTTTGACTTTTGTAAATGTCAAAGAGTCATATGCAGTTAGCACGATACTAAAAAAAATAAAATACTCGTAGCTATATGATGATTTTAACCTTAATAAAATATTAGAAAATTATGTATGATAATAATTTCGATCAAAATTTGCAGAATCGTCGATTTAACTTAGTATCATATTACTACAAATTTAACATCGTTCATCGACTGAAATTTTGGGCCAATGTGTCTTCTCGCAGCCAATGCACCCATGAAGTTTTCTTATTATACAGTCTCACCGAATAAATAGCTGTAAACTTTGACAGAAACAAAAAAACAAAAAGAACTATCATCCCATGAACAATCGAAAGCGTCATTATTCATTTGCGGTTCGCATAAAATAATTTCTGTAGCTACAATGCCAGTTATAGTTCGTTCTCCATCGTTAAATTAAAAATCCTGAAAATATCTATTAAATTTGAGTTTAATTTCTACGGATGAACGCAATTTAAGAAGATTCGAGTAACATTTGAAACAAAGTCGATATCTATCTGTCAATGTATACGTCAAATTTCATCGAAAAATGGGATTGATGTGAATTGGATTAAAAAACCTCAAATACTCGTAAGTCCAAAAAACTTTATTGATTTGTTCCAATCACATTTTTAATAAACATTCAAAAAATGCTTAAAACTTCTTCGAATTTCATCGAATGATGGCTACGATGTCAACCCATAAATAATCCTAAAAAAAAAAAAAAAAAACATTTTTGATTTTGACTTCAAAAAAAGTCGGTTATAGTACATTGCGTTTCCGATGAAGATTTAAACTCCCGTATTCTTATTCCAATCTGTGTTCAAATCCAGAAGTATTTTGTTTTCTTTTTCAGACGAAAAAATGTCTTCAAAAAGCTTCTGATCAAACGAAAAGTGCCTCAAATACTCTATTTATGTCCAAATATCTTTTTTTATGAATACTTTTCAAATTATGTAGTGAAGCTGAAAATGAGGCATAGGAATAAATGTCAACACAACACAAAATTTTGCAGTATTAACGTTAAAAACATTATGTAATTTCGTGATGTCGCTGATGAGTATTTTTTTTCCAAGGGGTTATGAAAACCCATAAAATGTTAAACAAAATGTGAGAAAGTAGGATATGATTTAAAAAGAGATACTGATTTGAATGTCTGCACATTGCAATAAATGGAAAATATTGAGCAAGGAAAAGCATCCGTGTAGTGCAGCTAAGAAAAGAATCTCTGTACTTGACTCTACGTCCGAAATCGGGCTCAAGGGTAAACTGATGAGTATTCCTAGAAGTACGGGTTTTTTACGGTTGAAACGTTTGAGGTAAGGAATGCAACTTGCTACTTGGCAAAAATCTCGAAATACCTTCCTTCCGGTGTTGTCTGAGTAGAATAGCGCAGCTACGAAGAATTGTGCACATTGAAATCACAAAACGTTCTTACTGTTCGGAAAATGCGAAACAATTCTCTGGATAGATTCGGACAGTGCATAAAATTCCTTAGAAGTCGAATTACTATCTGAAATTGAACTGCGATAAATAAAACGACGAATGATGCGCCTTTGAACATTGAATTTAAACCACATAATAATTAAAATTTGTATTAATACAGGGCCATACTGTGGTAGGAGCTGATAAGCAAAATCATTACGTACGTATACGGCTAGACCATGATGAGCAAAGAATAATGGCACTTAACTATATCCATGAAGGTTAAATTTGTGTGATCGGTGTTTTCACCAACCTGAGATCGACTCAGTGCCAAAACTGCTGGCCAGTTTAAAACAATGTAAAAGTATACAGCACAGATATTTTTGAAGACCCCGAATGTTACTATACTCGACACACAACTTACCAGCCAGTGCTCTATATATATTTATGAGCTTGAAAGTTTTTGGGTTGTGTGGACTTTAAATGATGATGTTTCTAAATTAAATAAAGACAAAAAAAAAGTTCCAATAATAGTATCAATGGAGTAAATTATATTCTGAATTTAGTTATGAAGTAAAATCGACTTTTTGCTTCTGAAATCCGCTTCCAGTAGCTTTATTTTTGTTAACGACTTATTGAATTTCGATCAAATTCTTTACATTTAAGCTTCAATATGTTAAACACATTGTATTTAAAAAACTTCTTTTTGGATTTATTGTTTTTTTGTTTAAATACCACAGCGCGTTTCAGCAGATGGTAAAATTACCAATGACATTCAGCTGTCAAAATATTCAGTTAGGTTTCCATTTCATCCGCTCGACAATAGCCAACGTCGTTATTGGTAGAAAATGTTGCCGGTGATCCGTATTTTGGCCAAAAAGTCGTCTTCTTGAATGAGACCAATTTTTTCCTCAACGGTCTTGTCAACAAGTATTTAGATTGAACACAATCCACAAGAGTTCTTCAAAACATCAATACATCTGCAAAGATTGACTTCTCCTATCTTCACACTATATCATTTGTTATTATAGGAAAAAACTGAGTTGTAATAAAAGAAATTTCTTGGATTTTCAGTTTCAAATATCCATGTTTCACTGTATTGCAAATAATTTTGTTTATTTTACAAATGAATTGCAACTATTTCCGATTCCGAAGTACTTGTTTTCGCCTATGTACATACATATACATAACTATATGATTATGTGATGTAAATTTTAATTTTCTATTGCATATGAGTTTAATTGAATAAGAAATCAGACTTATAACTTTCGATTTCAGTAAGTTGTAACAAAAAATTTATACTTTTATTGTGTTATCTGATTTCAAATACCGATACGTGCACGTGCATACATACATATGTATGTACATATACAGTGGCGTTCGCAGAGGGAGTCTTAAGGGGATCAAGCCCCCCCCCCCCCCAACCAAAATGATATAGTTTGCTAAGTTTTCTTATGTATAATATCGAAGAATATTTTTTTTTTATTATTTTTTCGTTTAAATTTTATATTTGTTTAATTTTAGCTTCA
This sequence comes from Philhelius festivus, assembly GCA_963931855.1. NCBI lineage: Eukaryota > Metazoa > Arthropoda > Insecta > Diptera > Syrphidae > Philhelius > Philhelius festivus. Next base: position 131,460,664 of record OZ007555.1, on the reverse strand, counting down.
ACAATATTCTTCAATTTTAATTTAAAGAAAAACTATAGGAAGGTAGGTACATATGTATAATGTTATAAAATCATTAGTTAATACCAACCGTAATATAGATTTTGTTTGACATTTCAAACGAATCTCAGTATTCACAGATTCTAAAAAAAAGTTCTATGCAATCGGGCATACCACATACGTTCAAACAACTGAATATTCCACACTTAAAAACATAATACTAATCAAAGCACTCTCTCAGTATAGTCTCTTTTTCTGTTACATTTTAGAGTGACCAACTAATTTAAAATAAAACACTGAAAGTAAAAATCCTATTAGCTAAACATCACTCAGTTTTTTTTTGGGCAAACAAAACAAAGATCAACTAGTATTTTTTATATTTCAGAATGAAAATGAATTTAAAAATGCGTAATAGGGCATAGATCATAAAAACAAAAATTCAATCATCATAAAACAGCAATACGAAAAAATGAAACTGGTCACAGAAAAAAGGAAATTCTATAAATATACATATGTATGTATATGTATAAATATGAATAAATTTTTTATATACCCCTAATACCGTTGATTAAATTGATTCGATACAATTCGATTTTTGTCATTAAAACTTGAAACATAAAGTTTTATTCTTTAAAAAACAGCTGTTGTAAATGTTTGGGCAATATTGGTAAAAGGGGTTATATAACACGCAAAGTTTTTAAAAGTAGTTTTATTTCAATATTTATTTAGATATGAAAACAAATGTGGAAGGATGAAACCGAAAGTGCAATACCAGAAACTACGAGTATTCTAGCATCATCGGTTCCATTTTGCAATCGGGATTTGTATTCTCATTTAAGAATAACATTTGAAGTTCTTTTTGTACTGTCAGTGACGTCTGCTGAGCCAGAACGTTCATTTTCAACTTTTAGACGGTTAAAAACGTGGATGAGGGTCACAACAACTGAGACCAGGCTCAACAGATTTATCTTTGTTCAACATTCACAAAGAAATCGAAGTTAAACCTGAAGATGTGGTGAATTCATTCACAAATAAAAAAAAAGAAGAATTGATCTAATTTTTCCACCAAATTATCATACTAAAAATCTGTTTTTTTATATGAAAAATATAAAGAAATAAATTAATAAAATTCATTTCGTACTCGTAACTTATATTCATACATATATAATGGTTGATAGTAAGAATGGTTTGCATTTTTTGATAGTTTTAGTGATACCTTGAAGGAAAATTTTTATTAATTTTTTTCACTCAGCCCCCCCAAAATAAATCCTGCGTACGCTACTGTACATATACATATATGTATAGATACAAATAGCTGTCTGAAATTCATTCATTAAATGTATGAAGTAGCTAATCCCTTAATAATTGTCGAAACTATGTGAAATATTTAACAAAAATGTATCTGAAATCTGAAATTGATTAGAGCCATTTGTTTGTCGAATGTGGAAAAGATTTGTATTTTTAAGAAAATACACAAATCGAATGATATTTTTGTTTGTTTAATTATTTTGATCGTTTAAATATGAAGTCATAGTCATAGATACATACATATGTATGTATCTAGGTATAGTAAAGTTGTGTGAAATGCTGTATACTGTATCTATAACCAATATCATTTATTATTAAAGTAGGTATCTAAACATAAATATAATAATGTGCGATGAGGCCTTTCCCCATAACAGATTTTTATACTTACATTCCATGTTTCGAAATGCAGCTAATTAATATTCTAATCAGGTCACGCTCATCATATCCTTCTTGATTTATTTTGATTCATTAATTATAAAGTGCTAATTAATTAATTGAATGCGAGCTATTGATATTGATAGCTTATGATGACAAAGAAATATTTATATTTTGTTTTTCTACTTCAATAAAATTGATTGATGTCGAAATTTTCTTTTATAAAACTTGAAGTATTTTTATTGAAAATTCACACCACGAATACACACTTTAAAATTTTAAAGACTAAAATAAAAAATCGGAATCATTCTGATTTTCAATTCGTTGTTTAACCCCCAGTTTCACAGTGAGTGTTTAAACTTAAGTTCTGCTGAACCTGAACAGGAGTTTAAATTTCAAATTCAACTAGTCCGGTTTCACAGTCTAATCTAAACTTCAGTTGATTGAACGTAGTTTAAGTAAATTGTTTTCACTTTCATCTGAATCAAAGAAAAAAAAAGAGGCTGGGTGCGACCCACACTGATAACTTCCCATTTGTGGTCTTGAAAACTTTATATTTAGTTTTTTTAAATAACCAAATTTTCAGCGAAACAAACTTTAGCTTTAAAATTCAAACAAACATTATTTTAAGATTGAAAAGCATTTTAATTATTTAAAGAGATTTGAAATTGAGATTGTTGATGTTGATCGTGAGCAACAAAAAATTTGGTTAGATGTCACTTAGTTTTACCAAAATTGTCTCTTAGCACACTATAATTCAGCTAGAACTTTCTTCGTTTTTTTCGTTTCCTGAACAATTTTAGAAATGTCGCTTACATACATACATTTTTACGGGAAGGTATCGATGTATAAAACAACATACTAGAAGGCACTATCGGTGTTCATTCCCAAGAAATTCGCCTTGAAATACAATTTTAACTAGTTTTCAATAGAATTTTTAATAGTTTTTTTATTTAAAAAAAAAAAAACTATTAATTCAATATTTGTCAACATTTTACCAACTGTACAAAATTATACTATGCATAAAATAAACTAAATTAGAAGTCAATATCACTACTAGTTCTCGAGAAATCTGAGTCGAAAAACAATTTTTACCAATTTTCAATAGAATTTTATATAGTTTTTTTATTTTTTGTAAAAAAACTGTAAACTGATTTTTTTTGAAATTTTCACCAGTTGTCAAACACATTATTTTTCGTAAAATAAAATAAAATAAAATTAGAATTAGAATATCTGGGTTATGAAATTTTTTTTTCAGTTTTTTTTATTTAAAAAAATAACGGTATGTTCATTTTTTTCCAAATTCATACCAAATCTGTATGACCTTATAATGAGTACATTGAATTTTATTTGAAATCAATAGCGTTATTTTTTCGTGAGATATTTGAAACTAACTAAAATTTTTACTTTTTTTTTAAACCGTTATAGTGAAAAAACTACTCATTGAATTTTAATAAACGCCCTTTCAGCCTCTTTCGAAGTTATTATCTATTAAACAAAATTTATTTGAAGTCGATATCTTTACTCGTTCTTGAGATATCGACGACGAAAAATGGTACAAGAACGTACGGACGTACGAACGTACGAACGTACGTACACACACATACACAGACATCTCTCTAAAAATGATTGATATAGCCTCTAGGGACCTTGAAACGTCGAGAAATGTCAAAAATTCCAATTTGACAAATCGGACCGATTACAATAACTCCCTATGGGAAGTTAAAAATAATTCTTCCCTTTAAATTCTATAATGCTTATCAGTTCTTATCTACAAATCAATGATAATAATCAATTAGCCGTTTTCAAAACATTGAGTTTGCTTAAAAGTGTGTACATCATTTATAAACATTTCTACTGTCGCAAAACCACTAAAATGGAGATATGCAAATTTTTTTACACTTCAACGATTAATTTATAAAACTGTATGTTTGCACTGTCTAAAAAAAATTATGGCTATGGAATTATTCTACGTAATTTTAAGTAGGTAGTTAGAAGTTTTCGGTCTTCGGTGATCCCCTAGGGGAGAAATTGTAACTTTTTTCGGCTCCATAACATCTTTTATGCCTTTAATAGGGCCTGAGCCCTATAGCGGATTAGGAGAAAATGTCATCAAAAACAAAATTAAACAAGAAGAGGAGGCAAGCCAATCCAAGAATTGGAAAGAACTCCCAAAGCTGAGGCAGGCGAAACTACTACTGGGCAATTACAACCAGCAACGTTTCGAAAACTGCATTAACTTAAGTAGGAATAACCTAAGAATAATAACGGGTATTCTAAGAGAACACTGCCAACTTAGAAGACACCTTTACTTGCATGAGAAAACACCGGACAACATACTAGGAAGATGATATCCACTCATGCACCAACGGAAAAACCATTCTATCTTCTTTGAAGGTGCAACAAATTCTAAGATTTCTAAGAGCAATAGATTTGAAGAACTATAAGATGAGCAAGGTCATCCATTTTTAAGTGGTGGCAAAATAGATCTCCGTGTTACAGTTGCAGTGCAATACCGCCAATACATTAATCATTCATTCAATCAATACATCATGTCATATAGAGCAAGTGAATACGGGAATAAAACAAAAAAAAACTAAAAAATTGCGGGATTAAAGAGCGAAAGGGAAATGTATCCAATCATTTGAATAGATAAAAAAAACAACTGCAACAGATTTTCATAGTATTCTGAGTTTAAATTTTCGTTTGAAAACTCAATATTTTAGGTTTTTAAAAGTTGACATTTAACAGTTTTTAGTAGGTACTATCTACAAGATAAAGGAAAATCATTAAATTTTATCCCAAAATAGCAGCACCCACCATACCAATTTCAAAAAATCGTTTTCGATGGTATACATCCATTTTTAAAATTCTAAGTCTCTTAAACATTAAAGCAAGATCCAGTGGTGCATTTTATTTTTCTTTATTCAAACGTTCTAATAAGTTTCTTCTTTCAAATTAATATGTAATTATAAATCATGTCGATGAGAAATTCAATTTTTACAGTAAGTCCGTAAATATTTCGAAACGGTGCCAGCAGTTTTTTGAAAGAAAAAAAAACTAAGAAATGTATAAAATACGTTTTTCTAAAGTTTTATATGTAGTATTTTTCAAATAAAACATTTAAGAAAATTATAAAAGATCCAGATCCCCAGGAAATATTTAAATATGAAGAAATATAAACAACACTTTGTGTTACAAACAGACCCCTCTTTACCACTGGGCCCACTGGGCCCAGGCCCAGGGCCCCGCAATCACCAGGGGCCCCCAATTGTTGAAACATCACTTAACCTTTATTGGTCTATTTTCAAGAAATAAAATATTTCGATACAATTTTAGATGCATAAAGAATGATCAGAATTCGTACTTTCTTTGCTGAACAACAACCTTTGCTGAACATTTTAAATCTCATTCCCTGCGGAATTATATTCAAATTAAAACAGAAATATGAAGTACCTATAAACAATGCTCCGCTGTGAATAACTCTCGACTGAAAAGGTAAAGTATCTTAAGTCGACTTAAGATATTTCGCGTTTTTTATTGAACCTTAGTGCCATTCTAAAGGACTACAGTTCTATCTTATCGGCATCCCTATATCTCACTTCTTTGCTTTTTTATAGACAAAAACAATTTCATCTTATGTTCAAAAGACATATCTCTACACGAGGTAAAATATCTTAAGTCCACATAAGATTGTGTGTTCTGCTTAATTGTAAAACCTAAAATAGACATAAGATTATATTGTCTGAAGACTTTCTTATTATTGTGAAATCGTAAATCATATTAAGTTGACTTAAGATATTTTCGCGCGTGCAAACAGAAACAAAAGTCATCCTTAAGTCAGCATAAGATAAAATACTTAAAAAACTTCCGAAAAAGTGTGAAAACGCAAATCATCTTATGTGAATATAAAATAATTTTTTGAATTTAAAACTGAAATTTTTCTCTCCCTAAGTAATAATAGGATATTTTACCGTTTGCAAACCTAAAAAAATGCCCGTAATGACAAGGACATGAGATATTTTTAAGCGTAGTTTGGTTCTGGATTTCCCTTTGTGCGAACGTTTTTCTTTTAGTGGATGAGTTGATAATTCAGTTCTTTTTTCATTTAGTGTTTCAGGCAGTGTTGTTTCATACGCGATTGAAAAGTTATTACTAATAAAACACATCTACATACAACAAGGAAGAGTTGAAATGCACGACTGGATCGCACGAACTTGCTCTTATGTAAAAGTGCTTTGGAATTTAAAATACATTTTATAAATATAAAACATGGATCTAATGAGATAAAAATGTTCAAATGTATGAAATTGCCGTCTGATTTCCAGAAAACTAAAGCAAACAAAGCTCAAAAATCGTTTTATTATTAAAAGAATTTTGTATACAAAGAATTTCTTTAAAATTTTAAGTAATTACATAGTAGTATTGCTGCAAAATTCTAAAAAGACTAGCGCAAAATTTTAAACAGCCTGTTATTATTAATTGCTTAGTATGATACTACTTAAAAATTTGCTAACTTTAAAGAAGCTTACTAACTCATTCATAATTTTAAACATTTTCTAACTAGTATCGTACTAAGCTAATTTTCTTAATAAATTGTTTCTTAACATACCTTAAACAATGACAGTTCACACAAAAAACTAAGTAAACAGACCTTTTGTGGCGTTTCTAAAAGCACGATACTTTTACGATGATTTTAACTTTAATAAAAGGGTAGAGAAAGTATGATGCTTAAGTTCGAATAAAATTTGCTAAATCTTTGATTTAACTTAGTTTCATATTAAAACAGCTTTAACATCGTACTAATTCAATTAAAATTTTGAGCCATTAATTTTAGGAAATAATTTCAAAAAATAATCGTTCACAAATTTTGAAGATATATTGATTTTTCAATAAATCCAATTAATATTTTTGGGAATGTTCTTATGTACAATATTATTTCAAACTTCGGGGGCGAAAATAAAAAAAAAACCGGCAGGTACCGTCAATAACATGTTATTCAAAGATTTGTCTGAACCAAAATATAGTTCATGCTCATAATAGCTCACTTAATTTTTATTTTATCAATATCGTTAGAGCCGTTTTCGAAATAAATGAGATCTTACACTACGGGTGTGGTACCGTTAGTTTTGGAGGTGAAAACAATTTTCAATTTCTCCTCTAGGGAATCACCAAAGGCCCTTGAGTCCCTTAGGTCCTTAAGTTTAAGTTTTTTCCAATGAATTTAGTTTTTTTTAAATAATTTAATAATAAATAATAAATAATTTATTTTATGTTTTATTTTAATAATTTTTAAATAAATTAGTTAAATAAATCTAAACAGGTTCTTTTTGTAATTATTTTTTTCTGTGAACCAAATGTGATTTTATAATTTTTTTTAAGAAATTCAAGTCTTTGTTATTTTTATTTTTTTATTATTAAAGCTCTATAGAACAAATGTGATTTTTTTATATTAAGTACTTAAATAAAAACCAGAAAATATCATCTTAAATCTCTTTTGATCAACTTTTGCACACGCAACTCATCTTAAATGGACATTAGAATTAAAAACGCCCTTCGAAAACGCGAGACAAAATATCTTATCTCAACTTAAGATCTTGGAAATTAATATAAAATTCAGTTTAAAGAAAAACCAAACTATCTTAAGTAATATTTTTCCTTATAACGGCCGAAATATTAAAAATATCTTTTTGACATTAATTTCAAAAAAAGATCATAAAATTTTACATACAAATGCTTTATTGAATAAAGTCTACATTTGAAAGATTTTTGGGAGGCAGCTTTGAAGTGTTTTTTTGTTTGAATCGCCAGTAAAAGAGGATAATTACGATATATGCGAGGAGACATCAGATGCATCGCTCATTGAACAATTTACTTATACCCAGCAGGAAGCAGAAAAAGGACAGTATGGATGAAGTTCCATTAGATGATTATCAATCAGACAAATAATTATCCTAAATTACTCATTACTTGCACCGTTTTCGTCATTTTCAATAGTAGTATTTTTTAATTAGATACAAAATTTTTAACTCAACAGGACCACAATAGATTGTGGAATAGGCCTATAGGGGAAACCACGTTAAAAAAAAAACCTGCCAAAACGTGTGCATATTATTATTATGAAGAACACAACTTTTTCAACTTTTTGCATAGCTGTTTCCCCAAAATGGTGATTCTTAGGAGAAAAAGTGTATGGACAATTTTTATAGATACTTGCATGATGAATAATTTTTGTCTCACCTATTTTTATGATAAAACTTGCCATTAAGCTGAAAAATGCAAAAAAAAACAATTTTTGCAACATTTGACCTTGAATAAATTTTTTTCCACACGTCGCCGTCGGATCGATCGGGGCTTTCGACAAATTATTTGTAATAGTGTTAACTCAACATTCATGCCAATTTTCAGCTTTGTGCGAAAGCTAATTTGACGGGGCTAGTAAATAGTTTTTGTTTTTGTGCATTCAATGAGATAGATGAAAGATTATGTTTCTCACTATTTGTTCTATAGCTCAATAGTAAAGAAAATGATAAGCGTATGTTTTCGCGCATGCGGAATTTTCAGATATACTCTGGTAGTGTTAGTGTGCGACTTTGCTCATTTGATTTTTTTATCATCGTTCTGTGTCAAGTTTGTAATGTATTTTCAATTTGTGTTTTTCTAGTTAAAATGTTCCGTTTTGATCATCGTACTGTGTAAAGTTTGCGTGTTTCATTTGTGTTCTTGAAGTGCATACAAATATACTATATTAAATCAAAATACATATGTCTAAACGATCATACGTAAGTGGATCCGAAAAAGGGAAAAAATGCTGCAATAATTATTTATCTTTTTAATGAATTAAAAAAAATATTATTTATTTAAAAAATTAAAAGAATAAATATTAATTCAAAGTTATGTGATTTTTTCTGTATAACTTTATTACACAACATGACATTTTTATATAATCATACAGGGGCCCCATTTTCGTAAAGTGCCCAGGGCCTCCAAAAGTGTAAAGACGGCCTTGGTTACAAATTTGATTATTTAGTATAAATGTAGTTAAAACTAGTTTACAAATATCAAAATTAAAAACCGATCAGCATTCTTCAAAAAAATTAATTTGTTTGCAATAACCAACATTGACCCTTTAGAGTACGGTAATACTGTTTTAAAGTCATATGAAGTTTCATTCGATTCACTTAGATGCAATTATAGAACTATTATTATTAACTCACCATGTTATTATAACACAAACTTTATCAAAATTAACACTGCGTTCCCGTTAAAAACTATCCACTTTTTTATACAAACATTTAATTCTGAAATAACACGGCATCTCACAATAATATTGGGAATAGTCGAATAGTGTCATGTAAATTAAACCATTTTATTAAAATCGAGTTTCTGACTTTTCTGCAACTTTTAGTAAGATCATCTTTTAAATGTCTGAATCTTCAAATCCATTTAATTGTTTTGCTGTTGCCAGTACTCCCAGTTTCTCATATTCGTTTTCAGATGCATGTCCATGAATGTGCATTTAGAACGGAAGCGTATGATAGGCTAATTGAATTCTGATCTCGATAGCATTGTCAAATGGGGAACAAAATACCGCGTAGAATTTAATGCTTCAAAAATACAATGCTGTCTTCTGTCTTTAAAGTGGAATACACCCCCAGCAAACAGAACAACTTTCAGTTCTTGGTATATGCATTACAGACCACCTTGTGTGTATAATGACAACATAATATTCCAAGTCGCCAAAAATGCAACTAATTGCTTAGGTTTCCTTCGACGATGCCAGAAATTGTTCACCTCTTCTGATCTGGCTGTAATCTATAAAGCCTTTATTTTTCGAAAGCTTAAGTATAATTCCCATATTTGGGTTAGTGCTCCACTAATCCACTTGAGTCTCTTGGATAGAATCCAAAAAAAAAAAATTTTAAATGGTAGGTAAAAGAAGTGTAACAGAAACATTTAAATTGCTCGAGACCCCCGCAATGTTTGCTGTCTTTCACTATTTTACCGTTATTTTTATAAACAGTTTTCTGACGAAATAGTCAGTTGCATTCCTCAACTTAAACAATTTAACGGTAATACTCGTGCTTCAGGGAATTTCCATCAGTTTGTCTTGAACCCAATGTCGAACGTCCTGTTAAATTCAGAGATTCTTTCCATACCCGCACTACACGAACGTGGAATGCTTTCCCCTTCTCAATATTTGCTTTCCATATTGCGATATTCACACATTCAAGACCCATGTGCATCGGTATCTCCTTTTAAATCCTCTCCAACTTTCGCGCAAAATATAAAAAAAAACAAGACCTTTGGTTATATTTTTTTTGAGCACATTAACCCCTCCAACTCCAACAAGGTCTCAATTCTTGAATAATAATAACTTTTGCAGGTTTCTGAAGAAACCGCCCTCTTTAACAGATTATACATTTTTTTTCTTAACCCTAAATTTTAATATAATTTTATACATAATGTGAAACAGCCACACCTTCAAAAGCACCATCTGTTCATAAAATGAGTTATTTGCAAATAGAAGCTGCCTGAAAGGGAAGAATAACTTCGAGATAAAATAAAAAATGCAATTTGATAAATCAAAGAAATTTGCATAAAAAATTCCTACAATTAAACATACACACCTATTCAAAAATTACAACACCATCTTTAACTAGTGACCCAATTATAGGTGTCCTAAGTAAAACATTGGAATGTGGTACAAATAATTACTACGTTTATATGCAGTATCGAAAGATCGAGTTGGATTAGGGTCGGATTTTCGACCCAGGTTTTTCGTCATTTGAGTCGAGAGCTCGATTTGGAGTTGAGTTGAAATGGTGTTGAGCGATTCTGAAGCATTTTGTTAGGCCAACTCCTCGACCCAGGTTTTTCGTCTCATATTTCGACTCGACACCGCTGAGCGAGTGAGATCGAGTCGAACGAAGCTCATTTCAACTCAATACCCGTTTACAAAGGGTCGAAGCGAGCTTCAAGCTCGCTTCAATACCTCATATAAACGTAGTAAATGTGAGAACGTTGGTATTGTTATATCTGCAAGTGGTAATTCGAGTTGCTTGTTGACATTGATAGCCTAAAGAAAATTCATTCATTCTGAGCCGAGTGCTTTTGACTTTATAAGCTCGGAACTATAAAACTTATAAAACCGGAAAGTTATCGGAAAAACGCATTCCATAGCGTCTTCATTGTCGTCGATGCAAAATAACAAACAAAAATAACCTTCACAAGCTAACAACTTTTATAGCTAACACTGAAATGCTTTTAGAATAAACAATGACATTACCTACATAGAAAAAGTATTGTTAAAAGTTCACTATTCACCGCATAAAAAATGATCTTATCTTAAATTTTTTTTCTCACCAAACTGGATTCAAGAAAAAAGTAAAAAAAAAGAAAACCCCAACGACTCACCAAAACAACTTTTCCCTTGACATCCTTTTCCTTTGATCCGAATAAGTAATCCAAAAGATGTTTTAATGCAACGGCAAATAAAATTATTGGCAAAAATAGGAGACACAAAATTATCTTCAAATTGAAGATCAATCTCTGGCGTTTCTCATTAGCTTCTGCTTCAACCATTATTGCTGATCTTTTTTTTAATCTAGACACTCGGTACCGAAAAAAATATCTCAAGATATTTTATTATATTCACACAGGTGTTTATATCGCGATTTGTTCGTCAATGCACACGGAAACCAACTGAATTGCGATCATCGAAGAAACTGCTGACTTGATCGATGCGATGTTAGATACTTTTGAAACGCGCACTTCCAACAAAACTACGGCTGCTGCTTTTGCTTGGCTAGTCCATAGCTTGAAGTAAAAAAACCAGGGAGTAGCCACAGCCAGTTTTGGTGGCGACAACAACGATGAAGATGATAATGATGACGAGTAGACGACGTAAGGTATGGAGGGCATCAGAAAAATGCTTGAATGGAAGTAAAATTTCTAAATAAAAAGATTCATATTCACAGCACGCAACGGAACCAGCTTTAAAAAAGTATAAAGGGTGAGGGGTGCATCTGTACTGTAGCTGTAGCCTTGTATATCTTCGAGAGTCGAAGTCGTTTTGTTTTTATCTTTGGATCGAAGATAAAAATTGTGTTCTCATGATAATTCACTTATTTATCTACGTGAGCTTTTGAAGTGTTTGTGCTTTTGTTCTCTGAGATAATTAAATAGATAGAAAGATAGTGAAGCGATCAATTGACGAAATTTGGAGATTGACATTGAAAGCTCATCATAGAGGCATGACGTTGGATGCTTTATGTGTAATTTTGATGCTCTCCTTTGAATAAATTTCAACTGTCAATTAATTTAAAAAGTTTTAAACGGTTTTGAATTAATATGGGCTTGGTTCAAAAAATCGATTACGTCAGATATATTTCATGAGTATGCATTGAGCGTTCTTAAATAGGTATGAAATTTTTATTTTGGCAAGATTGAATAAAGAAAAAACCTTCTTGAATGAAGTATTGATATAAGTCTATGTTTTCCTGAATGGTTTTATTATTTTCTAGGTGAACAAATTGAAGCAAAGTTACTAACTCGTGGCAGTGTGGGAACTAAATTAATTGAACTATGTGCCCAATTTCAATTTTGTTGCCGGTATATATGTATGTAGAAAGGTGTTCCTACCTATTTAAAATATAAAGTAAGTAAATAATGTTGATATGTAGGTAGGTACACTGCAAATTGATTTTTGAATCTGACATGACATCATCGTAATTATCTCTAGAGAACCAGAAATTATTTGGTAATGTTATATTATGTATATTAGAGAGCGCACAAAAAAAATTCCACAAGTTGTAGGTAGGTACTTTTAAAATGTTTGAGCGCAGTGCGAGCCCTTAAGAACATTGGAAAGGATTTAAAAGCAGAGGTGTAAAACATTCCATATTGTTGAAAATCAAGCAATCTATTACTTATCAATATTAAGTTTTCATTGAAAATATTTTTAATTCCTATTCTAAGCTTTGAACGAATAACATGGTTTTATAATTTAGATTTAATAAATTTTTATTTGGAAAACAAAAGGTCTTTAAACTCAATGTTGTGTTGTGAGGTCAAAGAAAGAATCTCTGAAACTAAAAGTACTTTTGAAGTTAGGCTAATGGAAGACAAGAAAAATTGCTGCAGTGCTCAAATAATAATAATAATAAATAATAATAAAATAATAATAATTCTGTTATACTTCTATTACCCATCAATTTTAAAGTTCTTTTTTGGATTCTATCCAAGGGACTCAAGTGGATTATTGGAGCTCCTGTTCAAATATGGGGATTGTACTCGAGCTTAAGACGAATCCACAGCCAGATCGGAAGGTAAGACAAATTTCTTGAAAGGTTGAATAAAACCTAAATACTTAGTAGCGTTATATGCGACGTCGAATACGTAGTCATTTCACACAAAGTGGTCTGTGATTCATATACTGAGAACGAAAAATTTTGTCGATATCGGCATTTAATGAGCTTTTAATACGCTGCCGTTCTAAATACACACTCCAAGCACAAGGACGTGAATCTGGAAACAAATATGAGAAGCTGAAGTACAATTTAATGGATATAAAGTTTCAGACAAAGGTTATTGGTGAGAACAAGAGTTGGGGACAAAATGGTACCCTGTGGTACACCAGCATTTATTTTATGAATTTCAGACTTAAAACCGTCCACCACAACTTGTATTGAGCGGTCCGAAAGGTGGTTTCTAATTTAACAAAGAAGTGACTCATCGATACCAAATGCCACTGTTCGGTGAGATTAACCGTCAGATCATCAGCATCAGTGGACCTATTGCTACGAAAGCTATACTGCCGGTTATTGGGAAGCTTCCGTTCTTGAAGATATATCTTGAGCTGATAATTTATAAGCTATTCCATATCCTTGGAAAGAAGGGGCGTATGTTCAACTGGATGCTTATTAGATGGGGAGAACATTCGTTTTTTTTGGAGACAGGATCGACAAAAAATGCCGTTTTCCGTCCACTCGGAAAGAGACCAGTAAGATAGATGGAAAAGCTAACGCAATGGTTTTGCCAGTGTTGAATAACACCTTTTCATAACAATGCGAGGGAAACTATCAATATCCGGGCGAACGGATTTTGGGATTTGTGTATATTGAGATCTTTCAGTACCTTCTCTTGCAACTGGGTACGATTGCGAAAGAAGATTTCTCCCATAAAATCGTATACGCTCTCAATTAAAGGAGGAGTATTAACGCTTTTTGGCAGCGTCGAATTACCAGCAAACTGTTCTGCAAGCAAATTCGTGTTTTCTCGTGACATGAAAAATAATTGAAGATGAGCGTTTTAACCGAAGACGAAGTAGTATTTTTTACAAATGACCAAAAATTTGTACTACGTTTGGGACATTGTAGTATTTTTTACCTTAATTGCTCGTCATGCAAATATTTGGTTCGTCGAATACGATTATTACAGGTTTTTCCATCTTGCTTGAACTTATTTCGGTTCTTCTCAGTAGGGTTGACTTTATAACATCGTAACTTACTTCTCCTAATAACTCCTCTACAGCTCGAATCCAACCATGAATTCTCTTTCGGTTAAATAGATTTTTTTCTATTCGGGGAAAATGTTTCCATTCCGTAAAGAATAAAATTTTGAATAATATCTGCACTGAAGTGCACGTCACTAGCGAAGAAGCTTAGTGAACAGTTAAAGTTCCTGAAGAAATCGGTGGGACCGTCCCAGTTGACTTTACCACATTGGTAAAAGGGTGCTCTTTCAGTAAAAGGACCTAGTGCCTTACAACTCACAACTATTCTTGTGTGCGGGTAACCAAGACCGGAGGTGATCTACAATTTTCAGTCAAATGCGAATGGCAAGAGATACACTAAGAGGATTTTTCACTTCCTAGCAAAAGGAAAAACCATTTTTTCAGCGACTGCGAATTAAATCAAAGACCTCCTGCATGCCAGTCCAACACACTTATCTATATTTAACGGGGTATTTCAAATATTTATTTAGTTATTATTTATACAAATAGAATAGAAGAAGAATAGAATGTTTATTTCTTATAAGTTCTTGACAGTTTTCGGATATTTAAAAAAAAAAAACTAATTACATTTTAAGAAAATATAAGAAAAATTAATGTTATTTTCAAGACATTTAAAAAATAGAGTTGAATGTCACTTCAAATAATTAAAATATTTACAAAGTTTATGGGTGGGGTGACCCTTAAAAAATACATAATAGTTTAAAAACAAATGAATTATATTATACAAAAATTTTATATAAAAGCAAAAAAAGCACAAACAAATTAAAGTTGCTCAAAATTATTCATCATGTAAATGAAAAATTAAGCCAAAACATCAGAAATAGAAGACTCCAGAGAAATATAGTCTAATTAAAAAAGCCAAGTTTTAACATTAACATTTTTGAGAAACGCTCCAGGTATAGTGATTGTCCTTGATTGAGGAAGGATATTATATAGCCTATCAGACATAATAGACAAAAAATTACTATACGCAGTGGTACGAAAAAAGGTACATATAATAAGTTAGAAAGGTTTCCACGAAGATTGTTCTTCGAAATTAAGCGAAAATTGAGATTACCAGATTTCATAAAGAATATTTTTACAAATACTCGTACATGACGAATGACTCTAGAGCATATTTCTTACAATCTGGATTCAGATCAGGAGACAGCTGCATTTCAGCACTTATAAAAGTTAATGACGACATACGACTAGCATTAGATAAAAAATACACATTTGTGATAACCCTACTAGACTTCTCTAAAGCTTTTGACTGCGTTAATCCAAAAACACTGGCGCAAAATTTTAAACATTTAAAACCCACTCTAAATAACAATAAATAATTAGCATAATTAGATAGGCCTTTAGTAGTTATTTACAAATGTGAACGTCTTGCATGCTCTAGTGGGAGCTATAGTGCATAAAAGTGCATCATATATGCAGTTCTTTCCAAGTCTAAATAATTGTGATAACAACTTTGCCAAAATGTAGCGTTAAGCCCCCTGATTGAAAGTATTGCAGTCTAAGACGTTTTCCAGACAGCCTTCTGCCTGCAAGACGCGATAAGAATAGGGTACTTCTTGCACGAAGATGACCGCCTTCAAAACGTCTTGGACCTCGATATTTGCAATCAGGGCACTTAGCTCTTCATTTTGAAGTTATGACAAATTTTGTATCACAATTTATTAGACTTTGGAAAGAACTGCATATCTGATTCACTATTGATCCCTCTAAAGCATGCAAGACGTTCACATTTGTAAATAACTACTTAAGGCCTATCTAATTATGCTAATTATTTTTTGTTATCAATTACACCCGAAAATTGCTGTGGACTCTTAGTATATTAATTGAAATAAGTAAAATTGAAAGAGTAAAGCCTTGTATATTTATGAGTAAAGGGTGTCATTCAGGAATTTTTGAAGTTTAATATTAAATTTAAAAAAAACTTCTTCGTTCTTTTCAAATTTTACTTAAATTTTGAACACAGGCTTGCAATCAATTCCCAAAATTAAAATCACATATCGGATTTATTTAATATATGTATATGGTGGTCACAAAAATTTTTTCGTTATTTTTCATTTTTATATTAAAAATAGCTACGTGTTCAATGTCATCGATTGCAAGTGTCGAATAGAATTTATTTTACTTCAATGATGCAGGTAGCAAAGTTCCAAGACTTTAGCAGTGATGAAGCCTACGAAGATTACTTGCGTATTGCAATCAGTAATGGAATAATTTTCAATTCATGAATTCTCTCATCACATCCACGTTAGCAAAAGTGTTATAGAAATAAATCGGAAATGAAAGCAAAAAAACCGAATTAAATTTATTGTACCGTCAGCATATTTGCATCCATTAACCTTATTGCTAATAGCCTTAGTGATGATACGGAAAAAAGGAACAACAAGGAACATCTCAACACGTGTTCTCTGTGTAATCTCATTAATATGATATCTCACCCGTGATTTTCATTTCAATTTGCCTTGGCAGAACTTTTGTGTACGTGCATCCATATGGATGCTAATACACTTCCCCAGGATCTGGATAACATCTTGTCGAAGCAAGAGTTTCGTATATTTTTACCCCTTTTGTTCTCTGCGGTGCCTCCAGATCGGTGTGGAATAGTGCACCAAGATCTCGCTCTAGATATCGCGCGAATGACACAAGAGACTAGAGCGCAAGATGTTCCCCATTGGGGCAGGGCATGGATGCAGATACATTTTTTCGTACAACTTGCTGTTCGTGCATATCTTCGGTTGACATTCTGAACAACATGGTCCAGGGATTTATATATGGATGTGGTACCAGAAGCCCAGAAGCAATCGACCGCAGAGATGAGAGAAACTTTGCATAGTCTGTAGTAACAACATCTGGTGTTTAGCTGGATGTCGTTGATGCACAATATGCGCATAACGCACATGCAAATGGGTTTTCTCGTAGCCACTTTTTTGCGTGACGCGCTTGCGTCTTGGCTTCTCTGTCTATATTTATGGAATTTTAATCTTTTTTTTGCGGTCCAAAATCCCTCGGGAATCTATTATAAATGGGTTCATTGACTGGAGCGCATGTGCGAATTGCTTTCGCATGGCATTAGATACTCTGTGTGGCAGCAACCATGACATGTTATCATTCTGTTGAAGCATAAACTATTGCTGGGTAATGCATTTAGTTAACATCTGTATATGGCGGAAAGAGCCAATTTTCTTGTTGTGGTGCATTTAAGTGAGGTCATTAACAGCAAAACTAGGATTTGGAATGGGATAATGGGATTTTAAAGGAATTAGAATTGAAAACAAAAAATGAGGTTTTTACATAATATGTGATATATCCAATCAGCTGCCTTTAAAAAAACACAGGCCCGCGAAAGGTTAAGTAGAGGAATTCAGAAGCGTCAAATCTTTCTTGAATGAATTATTATGATGAAATTTTTGTTATTTCTAATGTGTCGTTTTGATTAAATACAGTGCAGAAAAGCCCTGGGCAAGTCATAACCCTGGCAATTATATAAACTTTTTGTTATTTTTTGAGAAGCTTAAGTGTTGTTTCCTTCATACAAATTGTCAGACGTTATATTTCCAACATTTTGATATGAATTTTAAGATGGTACGATGTCGGAATTTGTAGATTTTTAAATTTAAGTTTGAAAATTATACTTGCAAATGGACTTTTGAACATTAGTTTTGTTGTTTTTGAAACACACCTGAAAACCTAGCTGTCACCAGTGTTTTCTAATTTCGACCTGTGAAATGCTTGTGTTTAGCACTTAGCTCTGTCAGCCTTATTTATTATTTTTCACTGATACTGGGTTCAACCTCGGAATAGTAAAACCAAGCCGAAGCACTTAATTCGGGTTTACGCCACGTCAAACAAATCCTTATTTAAAATTATATTCTTAGCCGTTTAAGCTATGCCTTCCTTATGTCAAATATACTGGGAAAAAAAGTGACAAATCTAAAACTCTGGTTATTATACACCTAAATCAAACCCCAGCTGATTGTATAAAGTTCAAATCCAATAAATGAATGTACTAACCACATTGCGTTCCCAATACCGTACAACTGTTAGAGCGTTTGGAAAATATAAATAATTTATTATTGCAAAATATCTATATTTTTTGTCTTAGTAAGAAACGAAAACAAATTGCTTACCTACACTCCTTTTTGTAAATTTTATGAACTATGAACTCGTGCATTTTCATTATAAATAAGGTTTTCAGGATTAGATCCGTTGTAAAGTCGAAGTAACTTTACTCCGTCGCTAAAACGAGTTAGTAAATAAGGCTGTTGTACGTTCCGTTATTTTATTTTGAGTTTTTAGAGCGCATTTTGAACACGCTGAAAATATGCTCAGAAGCAAAAAAGAAACACAATTTATTTTTTGACAACTCAGGCTCTGCTCTGAACTAAAAAAGAAAAACGCTTAATTTAGAACTTTCCGTGTTCTTTCCTGCGGCCACCTTCAATTTTGAGGATAGATTGGTTTTAGTGTTGATTCCTCAAACCACGCTCATTTCCAGTGAAGACAGTTTGCCAAAGACACGCTTATCACTACTTCAGAGAGAGAACATGCAGGGGCTGTTAATGATTAAGCTGCGACGTCAACCATTGTTATCGGAAACTTGAAAAATAGCGAAAGAATGTTTTGAATGTTGTAGTAATAACTTTTAAGGTGACATACAGGCGAATTGATTTAAACATATTTAAGAAATATAAGAATCAGAGATCGATCAAGGGCTTAGCATCTCTCAGCTATTTATATTTACTATATGAATTGAAGGGGTGCAGGGAAATAAGTCCCCAGGAATTGAGACCGCTGAAGGACTAAGTTCTCACTTGTGCAGGGAAATAAGTCCCCAGGAACTAAGTCGACTGAGGGACTAAGTTCTCACTTAATGGGAACGAAATCCACTTTACTATAATGGTCTTTGTTCCCATTAAGTGAGAACCAGCTCCATCTTTCTTATGGGAAATTAGTACACACTCAAAAGTATAAAGTGGGAATGAATTTCCAACAACAAAAATTAAAGAGAGATGTAAACGGGAGCGGGTCATAATGCTGTATGGTTAATATTCTGTATTTCAAAATACTGTATCTCATAATACTGTATCTCAAAATTTTGTATCTCAAAACGCTGTACGACCAAAACACAAGCTTTTAAACATCAACGAAACGCATGAACACGTGGAAGTATTGATTTTATGTTGGTTATTTTCCAGATTCTTTAAATGCTAAAGAAACTTTGCATACACCCAACCTCGCACCTACCCCAAATTCTATAGTGTGTCCAAGCAGGGGGGTTGCGTTAGATACCTCACTGTTTATACCTGTCGTTCCCAAGGCTCAACTTGGGAATTTATTTCACATTCAAAGGGAACTAAAACCCACAGTTTCTTGTAACGTATTTCCCACCTTGCATGGGAACAAAGACCACTTTAAAAAAGTGGATTTCGCTCCCATTAAGTGAGAATTTAGTCCCCCAGTGGACTTAGTTCCTGGGGACTTAT
Organism: Philhelius festivus; assembly: GCA_963931855.1. Lineage (NCBI taxonomy): Eukaryota > Metazoa > Arthropoda > Insecta > Diptera > Syrphidae > Philhelius > Philhelius festivus. Next base: position 131,440,984 of record OZ007555.1, on the reverse strand, counting down.
TTCCCTGCACAAGTGAGAACTTAGTCCCTCAGTGGACTTAGTTCATGGGGACTTATTTCCCTGCACCAATTGAAGGGGCATACATTTTTTCGGCCAAGTCCTACTGGTTAAGATAGGTAGCACTTTTTACGGTAAAAGGTACTCTTTAAAGATTCGTTACTTCCTCAGTATATGTATCTGATAATATCTTAGATTACAGTGGCTTAGAATCGAACACTAGACTTTCCAGTACGACAGTTAGTCCAACACAATAGTCAATACGCCAAAAGTTACCGCTTAAAAATTTTATTAAAGGAATTTCTTTTATTTCATACTTTTATTTGAATTAGAAATAAATAAGGTTTTTTTAAAAACTTAAGAAATAGGGCAACAACAGCAACAACAAGCATTTTAGTTTTTATTTTGTTCGTGAATGGAGTCGCACACTCTCGGCTACAGCAGCTACATTCTCGTCTTTGCGCACCGTACGACGACGAGGACCATGAGTGTTGTCCACTAACATACCAGTCTTACGAACTTTTTGCACAAACTTGCGTACAGCAGGTGCTCTGTTTGGGTTACACAGCGCTCACTTTGAAAATATGTTTTAAATATTGTCCAACGTTGTTCAAGCGTAAAGCGACTCATTTCGTTCCGCGAAGGTATGATGTTGAATTTCTGTCAAGATTTCGAGCGGGAAACAGCTGTCCTGTCAGTGTCAAAATAACCTATGATTTAAGAAACTACTAGATGCCCAACTCTGTATATTCAAGTTGACTGGTTTAAACATCAGACGAAACTGCATTTTTAGCCACCGGAACTGGTTCTCTTACCTTACCCTCTCTGCCCTGATAATTATTTAGTCTGATAACACTTTTTTTTTCTTCTTTAAACCACTTTAGCATGGAATAAATGACCTCCAAACTTGAAAGTGAAAAGTCTTTTTTTTGATCTGGTGCTGTTAATTTTTTTAGAAAAATAATTGTTAAAATTACAATTTTAAGTGAAATTGAAAAAAAAAATAATGGCAGATGCTCGTGAAGGTATTTACTTTTATAAATCTGTGTTCAAATTGTCTTAAGAACAAAAAAAAAATTGCCCTTTTTTTGCTCACTTCTTAGGAAAAGATTTCTGCGTCCCAAGGAAGGAATTTTTTTAAGTTTGGTGTTCGAATTCCAAATCTTCTAGAACATATTTCGAACCAGCTTAATTCATCAGAACCAGGAAACTGTTAAAATACTTCTAAGCTTAAGAGAATCATCAGTTCAAAATCAGCCAGTTTTGATTTAAATTGGAAGTCGGCTGGAACGGTTTATTCTAAAACATAAAAATTGACTAGAAGTGTTCGAAATTTTTTAAGACTTAAACAATGCAATAGAATAGAATACTTATCTACATTTATGAACATTATAGATGGAGACAGATATTTTCCAAGAAGATTAGAATTTTTCACGTCTAAATGTATGGAGTCGATCCACTGTGCAACGTGATAGATCAACCGAACCGAATCTGAACCACCCTCAGCTGTATAAATAGGGGAATACATCGGGCAGGTTAAAATTGCTTGGACTTGTAGTAAGCTCAATTAATTAAATGTCGGAGACACAGGGCGTTTTTCTAAATGCAGTGTTGCACATTCAGCCTAAAGTTAAGATGACTGCTATACATATAACGGCCTTTTCGTCAAGATAAGAGTTCCCCTACCCATATGGTCAGAGCAGCTTTTCAGAGCAGAGTTTCAGCTCTTTTCAGAGCGTTGTTAAACAGATTCCAAGTTTTATGTCTGTAGTATCTAAGTACAACGTTGGATATGCCATCGACTCCAAGTGATTTCGTTTTCTTTTATGACCCGAAGATGAGCTCGCTTATCACAACAGGGAACTATGTCAGTAACACTCGATGTTTATGACGTTTGCCAACTGTTCTGCATTGAACCCGGCGAAGCCATAATTCTACGATCGTAATTCTTCCATATCATTTCGGAGGTATAAATGCTGAAGCTAATGCTAAGCCCTGTTTTGCAGAAAATGAAAAGGGCGAATGCTCACATTTATGCTGTACACTTTGTTGCTGAAAAGCAACCCAAAAGCCTCTTCTTTATCGCCGCGCCGGGATCTTCGATAATAAAGAGGTCATCGCTATCCGGATCTCAGTCTGCAGTGTGGTCATTCCACAGGAGGTGGTAGTGGTATGTGATGAACCGAGAACTAAGAGCTGTTCGGTTTCATCAATGCAAGTGCCGCTCATGCAAGGTGGGGGAGAGGCGCTTTGAGTTTTTGAGGCATTAAATTCTACGTGGTTTATGCATTTATTTTATGAATTTTAGATTTAAAACCGTCCAATACAACTCGTATTGGACGGTACATTACAAAATTATCAAGTATAAATTTATGTGCAGCAATAAGAAGGCGCTATAATTTTTGCCTTCTACAAAATGGGGATCATATCGAAAATTTTTTGTAATAATCTTTAGTTAAAAAATAGTTAAAAATTTAAATAAACAGTAATTATGTATTTTATTTAAATATGCATGTATTTCTTATTTTAATTGATTTCAAGATTCAGGAACATTTGTGTTCTTATTTCGCAATTGCATTTTTCTGTCATTAGTTAGGGCGTGTAACGTTGCATTATTTAAAAAACATTCGCAGGTCAATATTAATCCAATGCTCTCACGCAGGTGTTCTCAATGAAAAAATGTGTTAATCCAATACTTTGCCACTTTATTGTATGCTTTTAAGACTGATAATAAAAAAATTGTACAAAAAAAGTTAATCCTTTCTTTCGTAAATACACCTAAGCCAAGCCGACCCCACCATAATAAAAAAGTGGCAGGTCAATTTTAAACCAATGCTCTCACGCAGGTGTTCTCAATGAAAAAATGTGTGAAATATGGTTTATCCAGTACTTTGTCACATTATTGTATGCTTATAAGACGATAATTAAAAAAATAGTAAAAAGAAAGTTAATCCTCTTAATCGTAAATTCACCTAAGAATCCAAAAACGTAAAAACTAAAATACAAGGATTTTCTTAGAACAAAAGTAGTTTTTGTTATTTTTGATTTTCTCAAAAACTACAAAACATTTTGAAATTCGGTTTTCTGTGTTTGATCAAAAATTAATAAGAGCATTGAATATTGAATAAAAAATAATACTTAATTACGTAAAATTTTGAAAAAAAATTGTTTAAAAAAAAATTTTCATTTTTTTTTTTCAAAATTTTGATTTTGAAAATTAATTTTTCAAAAACTATTCACTCGAACAACTTTATTTAAAAACAAAATTAAAGAATGTATTTCTGGCTTTTCAAAATGCTGTAGGTATCACCGTTATTTTTTAATATTTTTTTTTCTGTTTTAAGTGATTTATTTCTTAAATTGCCCCTCCCGCCTAAATGGGGGGGAATAGACCCCCCGATTTTTTCTTGTCTAAGTCCAACCTACACGCCCTAGCTTTTTGTCACACCTTATGCAAATCACCCTGTATAGACAATTACTCTAATTTTTTGACTTCACCTTAAACTTCTTAGCTCTTAACCTTCATACAGTTTTAATAGAACATACAACATATTTGTTTAATAGTTTGTTTGTTATTTTTCAAATAGGAATCATATGTACATAATGTATGTACATATTATAATACCATGATGTGTGCTCAGTAATCCAATCTTAGTTTTAGGCTTTAAATCTGCTAATGGAACCAATCTTATAAATACAATCCAACTGAGTAAATACGAGTAAGTAAACGGTACAGAAACAGAAATAATGTTAGACAAAACTACAAGAACCGAATACATAAGTATCTTACTTTAAAATCTGAATTATTTATTTTCGTATTATATTGGAAAATACACAAGAGACGAGAGTGGAGCACTTTACCTTTTGGTGAACACTCAAAGCACAAATACAACACCTTTTAGCTATAATGTTTGCTTTAAACAAAAGACAAGGTAATCGTAAGTATGTCATACAGGTATCCATTTGGCCTTTTTAGTCAATGAATGAATTATGTATTATGAATGAATTTAAGAGGAAGGTAGGTACTCTTATGTCAGGAAGTTTTGCGGAAGTTTCATTCAACAACTTTTTTAACTTAAAACAGCTGCTGATTTTTTAAACAATATTTTAAGTACGTAAATTATGTACCTTCCTTTATATAATATGAATCTTCATTAAAGAATGAGTTGGTACCATATTTGGTTTATTAATACGCCAAAATAAGAAATACAAAAATAATAATTAAGCATTTACCATGCGTAACACACACATATTCTTTTGAGCTCTTCTTTTTATTATCAATTGGATAATAGAATTGATAATGTTTTGGTTTCGCCAAGAGGTTGATTTGCTGAATACAAATCAATCAATCCTTAAACGTTTTAACTAAATATTATGAAATTAAAAACTTTAACTTCATTTTATTTGCATTTTTATTTTATTTGTTGGTTTTATTTATAGATATGAACAAACTTATACAATATAATAAAATAGAGAGGTATGAGCTAATTCTTTCTTTTCTTAATTATTATTACCACATTATTTTCGTTTAGCGCATTCAAAACTATATATTCAAACTATATATCCAAAGTTCTTGCTCAATGTTCTAGTTTATAAAAATAAATGTTTTATTTATTTTTTTATAGTTCATACGTACTAATATTATTTGTTTGCTTTTGGCTTCATATTTTTATTTATTTAAATATCTACACTATTTTTTTAAATTTATTTATCAATTTCAAATAACATTAATGTAGAAAAGGATGCAAGTCCAAAGGCTATTTATCTAGTTTAAAAGAAGAAAAAATAAAATAAATGTTTTAATATCATTAAATAAGGTTTTGTGAAAAAACGATTCTAAATCTGTAACCCTGTAGGTACACGGTAGCCCCTCAAATCAAAGCCCCTTCCAATAATAAGGACTTAACTTTACCATTAATCATATTTTTGTCTGCGTCATCGGGTTTTCTGTGGTTTCTAAAAGCGTCGTCACACATGTACCCTTTGAAAAATATTTTACCAATGCTTTTTATTTTCTTTATCGGTGATCGGTGAAAAAAAACATAAATAATACTCGTACACAAACTAGTTGCTATGAAGTCTTTTTATGGGCAATAATATTTTAAAACCGTTGGGGTAGTATTTTAGTTGAATTTTTAAGATATTAAATCAGTTTTAGTAGAAAATTAGGTTAAGACGACAATTTTGCAAGTTTCAATCGAATGTAATTTCATACTTTCTCTTCCCATTTATTAAAGCCAATGGCGCAAAATTTTAAACAGCCCAGTATTAAGGTATTAGTATTACATATATACTTTTTAACAATTTGCTAACTTTAAAGTAGATTATTAACTCTTTCTTAGTTTTTAACATTTTGGCGCAAAATTTTAAACCGCCTATTTAAAATTATACTTAATTGCATAAAATTTTGAAAAAAATTAGTTTGAAATTTTTTTTTTTCAAAATTTCGAGTTTGAAAATTAATTTTTCAAAAACACAACTTAATTTAAAAATAGATTTCTGACTTTTCAAAAATTTATGGCATGGCATTGCAAGTTTTACCGTTGTTTTTAAATAATTTTTTTTTCTGTTTTTAGTCAACTTCTCCTCGATTGCCCCTCCCGCCTTAAAGGAGAGAAATAGACCACCCCCTCCCCATACAATTTTTTTCTTGTCTTTTGGTGCACCTTATACCAGTCACCCTGTACATTAGATAAAAATTTGCAAAATCGTCGTTTTAACCTAGTTTCATACTAAAACAGCTTTAACATCGTACTAATTCAACTAAAATTTTGCCTTGTTTTTCATATATTTATGTTTTGTCATACAATCTAATTGATAACCGATTGTTTATGGACCAAAAACATTATTATTATAATCTTAAGGACTATTCACATGAAAGTAATATCAGTTTTTCATTCGTCGAACACGAAGTTTAAAATATATACAAAAACTAGAAACTAGACTAGATATTATTTTCGCACGAACAATATCTATTCGAATAATATTATTCGTTGCAGTATGTATGGTATGTGGAACGAAGAGTTTGACTTTTGACAGTTCTTAACAATGGGGCATTCACTAATGTAGAGACGACGTAGTCAAAATCCAACTAGCTTTTAAAATGCAAAGTTGCACTACAAAAAGGGTATTCATGCAATGAGATAGTTTTCCGATTTGCAGAAAGATATAACTTTTCGCCACATATTTGCATGAACACCCCTAAGAAATACTTGCGTAAATGTGGGAAATAATCAGCTGTTCAGTCAACTCATAGAAATTTGTTGTTATCAAAAATGCACATCATTAAATATTTTAACTAAAAGTTATTCTGTTTTCTTACTTCAAAGAAAATAAAGCAAGTAGTTTAAAAAAAAATAATTTTAAACCATTTCTTAAAATTTAGAGAATTTCTTAGTTTCTTAGGTTTTTCGCATCAATTACATGAGATAATTTTATCAAAAAGCAGAAAGTTGTTCCCATAAAAATTTTGACAGCTCGTTTTTGCGGAGATAAATTTTGATTCGTTCGTTCAACTTTACCCAGGGTTGACCCAGGTTTTCTTGACAACCCTCAGAGTTGTCAAAAAAAAACTGGGTTTTTCGGTTTTCAAAATACACCTACGGGCTGTCAATTGTTTTGTTGAAAACTAAAATCAAAAAAGAAATAATTCTGTGTTTTGATAAAACTTTAAATTTGTTATACATACATAAATTAGTTTTAAAAATGAAGAAAAACTATTCAATATTTCATCTGATGGGGATAATGAGTACAACAAACTTTTAATTGCAAACATAGACAATAACATGCGAGATGCATGGAAGCAGTGGCGTAGATAGGGGGGGGATCAGGGGGATATATCCCCCCCCCCCCATTGGGATCGATAATTGTTCAACATAACCAGTCATGAACCAAATAAGTTAAAGAAACGCACTCTGAAATTTTTTTTCACGTCTTTCACCAAATGATAATAGGTAAACGTGCAAGAAAAAGCGCTTCCATCCAACTATATATATTTTATTAAAGATATTAGCTACACTGCCGGTTTCAACGTCAACTCCCGAAAGAACTTTCTCCAGTCAGTAAAGAGAATAAAAACCACTACAAAGAAGCATGACCAACGAAGTGAGATTATTAAAAATATGTCTATTTTAATAACAGTGTGATAAGCTTTGGATGTTTACTTATTTGCAGGATCGTTTGAATGGTTTGGCTGCTCTAGCTATTCATCGCGAAATACCTATACTAGCAGACGAGATTATAAGTGTTTTATCTAAAAAGAACAGAAAACTGGATTTTATTTTGTGATTTATTTTTTAAATTAATATTATTTTACTTACTACAGTGCCTTGCATAAGTAAAACCGCACCTGTAAAAATGCGTTTTGTAGAAAATTAAAATGGGAATGACACCCTACTATTTTTTATTGAATGGCATCACTAATTAAGTATATTGAGAAGAAAAAAAAGTTCCGTTAGTTTCTCTTCTGGTGGCTAAAAATTAAAACAGATTTTTTTTTGTATTGCAAAAGTATAACCACTTTTTTATTTTGATCTGTTTTTTAAGTAAATTTTTTCGGCTAAATTAGTAAAGGACATTGCTGCCCCTATTTTCGACCAATCTAAAAATTGTTTTTGACATACTGTTAACAAGGTTATTTAATATGGAATCGTCTATACAGTTCCATTCTTCCACAATCGCCTCTCGCAGCTCAGCAACACTGTATAATTGCCTATTATGGGCATACATTTTGCGGGTCAAAATTCCCCAAAGATTTTCAATAGGGTTAAAATCTGAAGAACGTGCCGGGAACACCATAAAATGTATGTTATTCGATTCGTACCATCCCAAACTTTGACGACTAATGTGAATTGGGGCATTATCATGCTGGAAGACATGCCGAACTCTACAAAATCGTCTTAAGTAGGGTACCAAATTATCCTGCAGCACCTGGGTGCAAGCTGAACTGTTCATCTTTGTAGAGGTGAAGGCAAGTGCAATCTTACCACGGTCGCAGAAGGCCCCCCAAACCTTACAACTGCCGCCACCGCCAAAGTTCCTCTTGAAAACAAACTTTTTTCCTTTCTCAGATCGTGCCAATAACCGTTAAAACCACCTGACCCATCAAGATTAAACTTTTTTTCGCCACTGAAAATAATCTAAAATAATATAAAAAAAAAACATTCATTGAATTATGCCGTTTGGAATAACAAGAGTTAAGTGTAAATTAATGGAATGTTACTTATGGTTTTCCAATTCCGTTTCATGTTTTGCTGGGCAAATTCTTACTTTTTTTGTAGACTGTTGTCATATTTGGAGCTGGCATCATTTTGCACCGAACAATCACTTTACTGCTTCTTAAGGCACGAAAAACCGTTGAAACCGAAATTCCTAAGCCCAATTCGTCACGAACGTCTGGCAAAAGAATGCGCCGAATTGGATGAAGCATTTATTAAACGCCTCTTATATCGACGTGTCAGCTTCTACAGATGCCCGGGTCTTATTTTCGTCTCTGGATCTTGTAAGAAATTTCGGACGACACGATCGGATCTTTAAATTTTTCTACCAATAGCCCTTAAGCTTAGGCCAGTTAACCGAAAAGCTTGAATTTTGACTTTTTCCGTATCGCTTAAATGTTTACCACGCGGCATTGTTTCTTGTCATTTCGAAGCACATAACTGAATGAAGCTTCAGAGAGGTTTGCATTGTGCGGTTATACTTTTGCAATATATAAAAATCTGTTTTTAATTTTTAAACACCAAAAGAGAAAATAACGGAACTTTTTTTTTCTTCTCAATTTACTTGATTAGTGGTGCCATTCAATAAAAAAAATAGTAAAGTGTCATTCCCATTTTAATTTTCTACAAAACGCATTTTTACAGGTGCGGTTATACTTATGCAAGGCACTGTATATCAATATTTATTCTAGTTCATATTCAAATTATTGTGTATAATCTTTAAAAAATATAATTTTTGTATGGCATACATAATGAATTCAATGAAGTCTTGTTATTTGTTTTTTTTTTAATTATTAAAACTTAAAAAAATGAGCGAACTAGATCTATCCCCCCCCCCATAGCGAAAAGCTATCTACGCCACTGCATGGAAGTGGACTGCAAGATTGACTAACAAGGGCCTTAAAAGTATTTTTTTTTTCTTTAAGAACTCAGAACTGTGAAGAAATGTTGATGTTGTAAGGACAATATGATCATAACTTCTTAACAATACCTTACAATATTCTAAAATAAAATATTGTTTGAGAGAGAATATAAAATAAATGTTATATATAGATTGGTTTCTAAACCTCTTTTTCATTATTAAGAAGACGTTATAATGTCCCATTTTTTTTTTTTTTTTTTGTATTTTAAGCATTGAATTTCATTTTAGTTCCTATTAGTTTTAAAACTCAGAACTGAAAAAACTTTTGCGTTCTTTTTTCTAATTTTATTTAAGCTTTTCAACTTTTAAATCTGTACATATCGTAAATTAATAAAATGAATTATGTTTTAAGTGTATTCTGTTGGAAATTTGGTTTCTATTCATTCAAGTTAACTGCCCTTTTTAGTATCTGTGATCCTATTTCATTTTCATTTGGTTTGCTTTCTAGCGCAATGTTTTCATCATCTTCATTTCGTATCTTGTAATGGCTTGTAGCATCACTACAATAAATTAGAATCAGCAACACTGACAAATAAATAAATGACGACGAGCACAATGTATATATGTAAGTAAATAAGATAATCCTCTTACGGATTTAAATTAAATACCGTTTAAGAAGTCCCGCACATCGCATCACCAGATCAACTTACAACAAAATCAAAATGCGATAACTAACAGATTCGTCATTCGACATCGACAGCTTACCAGTTCCTAAAGTCCAACAAATTGTTAAAATTTTACTTTGTTATATTTTTAAGTTAAAATAAAATATTGAATTTATTTTATTAAATTGCTTTTTCTTTCATTTTGAAGACCTAAAGTCTACAGAAGATGTTGTGTAATTCACAACAAACTTATTATTTGTAGCACTTTATTTGGCTGGTATTTAAGAGAGCCAGCTAAGTACCTAAAACAATTTTTCAAAACGCCGATTGTCCCCTCTACCAATTTTCGAGCCGAGGAATGTTTTTGGTTGAATGTGTGCTCTAAGGTTCCCGCTTTGTGAATCCCTATAGGGCGTCAGAAGAAAAGGCTCTAATCCATAGCCAGCATCTCCTAAAAGCCAGGGAGAACACTCCCCTGTGTCATATCTTCTTTGAAAATAGTTTCGAGCTTTGCTCATGCTCCAGATCAGAGCATCATGACTTGATCCTGGACGACGGACGTCGACAACTTTTATTACTAAGTTTTAATCGCATATTGTTCAAAATAAACGTAAGCAGGGGCGCAACAACCGGGGGTGTCCAGGGTGTCCGGACACCCCCTTGAGGTCGGTGGACACCCCCTCCGAAATCGATAGACACCCGAGTGACGATTTTTAAAACATTCTTAACCCCACAAACCCGGGGCGTAGCGAGGTCAAGCTTAAGGAGACGATGCAAACTATTCCCAAAGCCATTAACCCGACAAACCCGGGGCGCAGCGCCGCCAAGCTCGCGAAGACGACACAAGCTATTCCCAAAGCCATTAACCCGACAAACCCGGGGCGCAGCGAGGCCAAGCTCGCGAAGACGACACAAGCTATCCCCAAACCCATTAACCCGATAAACCCGGGGCGCAACGGGCCAAGCTTTAGAAGACAATGTAAAGAAATAGCTCCTCCCAAAGCTATGAACTCTTACAAATCCGGTGCTCGATTTACGGTTTCAAAGCGCGTCAATAAAAAAGATACGATTGTACGATGTCAAACTAAAAAGCTAGGCGAGGGAGGTGTTCGACGATTTTCAACTATAACTTACCTATTAAGGGACATCGGCAATATTTATTACAGCTATTGTGTTTATATTTTATAAAGTATATAATATTAAATTCTGTAAAAATAGAAAGTTTTTTACTATAGATTTTACTCAATGGGGACCCTGTACTAAAATTAATACGAACCGAGATTTCATTATATTTTTGAAAATTTTCCTGCCAAAAAAATCAAGCCGCTAAAAATCGGAAATATTTTAAGCCTAAATACACTAGGATTGGATTGAAAATTGTACATACTGATTTTTAATAAAATTCCAGTGTATTTAAGCTTTAATTATTCCAAATATTTGTTAAAGTATGAATTTGAAGCGATTTTTTGCAACAAAGTCTTTGGATCTTTAAAAAATAAAAAAAATAGAAAAAAACTGAATTTAATTTCAGTATCAAATGTAGTGCTTGATGTCTTTAACTTGAATAATTTTTTTATTCCAACTTTAGATTATAAGATTGTGTAATATAAGGGTAAGAATGTTTTAAAAGTTGACACCGCAAATCAAGAGAGCTATTGAAATTAATTTTTTGAAATCCTCTTCGAGAGCTTGGCCTCGCTGCGCCCCGGGTTTGTGGGGTTAATTGCTTTGGGGATAGTTTGCATCGTCTTCTTAAGCTTGACATCGCTACGCCCCGGATTTGTCGGGTTATTTGGATTATTTTGGGTTGGACACCCCCATAGCTTTTTAGGTTGTTGCGCTTCTGAACGTAAGTAATGTACTATCTTTGGAAAATAAAACAACTCACAATCATTGCATTTATTAAAAAGTGCCCCTTCCTATTATAAAAAAGTATTGAATCTTGATTTGGCTGCGACATTCTAATGTGGGTACCGTCAATGCATCCTATGATACCAGGAATATTGAATTTTTCAAAAAAAATTTCGTTTTGATTTACTTTGATCTTCATCGGACATAGCAAGTTTTATCCAACTTGGACAAATTCGATTCTCCAATTTCGGAGTTACCAGATCGCTCGAAATGCAGAACACTGAAAATGAATTCACTCGATTTGCAATTTCGATTTCGGTTTCATTTCACTCGAATTCTGGAACCTAGCTGTAGAGCACGAAATGACTTCACTTTATAAAAAAAAACTAACAGAAATTAAGAAAACCAAAAATAATTTTATTTTGTATTTAACCCTGCAGTCGACGCGCGATTACTATTGTTGTGAACAGAGCTTTATACTACTACAGCGCCATCTGTTGGAAAACTGCATATCTAATTTATGGAAGAAACAAAAAGCTCTTTTCCAATGTCAAATGTATTTCCCCTTATTCCAAACATCTAGAACATTCCAAGACAAGAACTTTCGAGAACAACTAATTTGAGTATATAAGGGAGTGTTCACGGTGAGCTAGACACAGTTGATTTTGGATTATGAAAGTGTGCAAAAGTATTGCTTATTGGATTGTGTTATTAAACAAGTGTGATTTAAATTTGAATAAAAGTATTTGAGTTGTTTATAAATTGAGATTTACTGTTTTGAATTGGAAAGTGTGAATAAAGAAGAAATACTAAAAAGAGTAATAAGTTTTATTTAACGAACCTTGGAAAAATATTACACTATTGTAATCCACTAATGCAAAGTTGAGAATGCCGAAACACTATTGGTGGAGATTTGTTGTCTCTTTTAGCACTTACAGTTAAATAGTGAACTAATAAATTTATATTTTTTAACTTTAAATAATATGTAATTTATTGCATTTTCCAGCAAAATAAATTTGAAAAAATTAAGGCTAGTCGCGCACTGGCAACTGTGATCGAAATCAAATAGTTTAATCACCAGTTGAAAGAGAACCGCGCACTGACAAGTCTTTACTCACGCTCACACTCTTTTTCTCTCTTGCGCTTATAGAAAACAGCTCAACTGTTGCTAAGGCAATCGTTTAGTTTGTGTCAAAACACAAAGTTTTTAGTTGTTCGACTCGAGTTGCTCCAAGTGCGCGGTGTCCCATATAAGCCCGTATGTTTCATTTTAACAACCAAACAGTTGCGAAACTAAAAATTGAATGTGCGCGCCTGGCCTAAATCATACTGGTTTAGCGAGAATAATAGTTATTTCAAAATTACAAAGACAATTCAACAGTTAATGGTACATATATTTATATATTAAGAATTAAAAGTAAAGGTTTTTAATCTAAGACTCGCCAGACGTATTTGACGTCCGAGTTCCACAACGATCTTAATAGTAATGGTCTCGTATACGCTTATTGTATTGGGAGGAATTTACTTCTCCTTCTTACGCTGTATATTCATCCTTTTCCCTCATTGATCATCGTTACACTGGTTTTATTATAATTTTAAAATGGATTACATTATGTAATACTTACGGTTACTAATTATATAATTATATTATTGTGGACATAACTAAGGCAAATTTTTGAATTCATAAATAAAAACCACTAAATAATAATCATTTTTTTTAGATAGATTTTTATTTTCAGTATTTGGATATATGTACATTTGGTAAGCTACCGCTGTACTGAATAAGTATTTTAATTAATTTTAAGTTGACAAAGGGTTTAGAAATTACTTTTTGTAGGAAACTACAATTAAAACCTTCAATATAAAAAAGGCAGGTACATTTTGACTCGAATAAGAAATAAAACTTCAAAACAATAGTTAAGAAGAATGTTAAGTTAGTATGAATTGAGTTAGTGAATAATAATAATAAATAATTTATATAATGTATATTAGTAGTTTGTTAGTAAATAAATAAATATATATAATATGTATATAATGAATAGATAAATAAAATAAAATAAAATAAAATAAAATAAAATAAATAAAAAAATAATAAATAAACACATAGATAAATATATAAATAAATAAACAAAAGAAAACAGATAACTAAATAAGTACAAGATAAATAAATAGATAAATAATTGAATAAACAAAAAAAAATAATTACAAAAAGCAAATAAATAAATATATAAATAAATAAATTTGGTGGTGCAACAGCTCGGAGTGAACCAGGACCTAGTGACTTACAACTCTCAACCATTCCTGTGTGTGTGTTACCAGGAACGGAGGGGACCTACAATTTTCTGCCGATTCCGAACGGCTAATGAGCAGCACTTTCCATGACAAGAGATACTCTTGGAGAATTTGTCAATTTCTCGCAAGAGGCAGTACACCCCTGAAAAAAACTTTGCAGCGGCTGAGAATAAATAAATATGTAGTTACAAAAAGCAAATAAATAAATAAATAAATAATTACATGTAAACATATAATAAAATCAACATCAAAAATATGGTTAAGAAAACAATTGATTGATTAATGGATTATCAGGAATTTCACATTTTCGCAAAAAAGAATTGTTGAGTTTATCAATTCTTACAGAGATCATTTCCACATTTGCTCTTGTATGTAAGTCTAATGTGGAATGGTATCGAGAAAGATTAAGCATCATTTTAAGTAATTTGTTCTGTGAAACTTGTAGTTTGTTAATATGACATTTGGAACAATTTCCCCACACTTGGCATCCATATAAAAGGATTGCTTGGAATATTACTTTGTGAATAATTATTTTGTTAGCGTTGCTTAGAGAATACTTTCTATTTATGAATGGATAGAGCATATTGATTGCTATGCTTACATTGCGCATGAATTGCGCGATATGTTCCTTAAAGGTAAGTTTTTGGTTTAGATAAACCCCTTAATATTTTACATTCAAGTCCCATTTCACATTAACGCCATTTACAATAAGCTGTTTACTGGGATGATAGCAAGACTTTCTTTTTCTCCTAAAAAAGATGGCTTGTAATTTATCAGCATTCAGCTTAATTTTCCACTTTTGATAATATTGAATCATCATTTCAAGTGCATGATGTAAATTTGTCTCAATGTTGGGGGGAGAGTACGATAACTTGGCCGCCAAGATTTGATTACGGGTTTTTGTAGAGGGGTCAAAAACAAGCACTTTTTACTATGGGAGGGGGGGTCTATCTCCCCCCGTTTAGGAGGTAGGGGCACTTTTAGAAAAAATGGTTTAAATTTAAAAAAAAAAAATATTAAAAAACAACGGCAACGCTTACAATAAAGTGCTATACTGCGTTTGAAAGCCAGAAGATTGTTCTATAATCCTGCATTTAAATTAAATTACTCATGTCAATGGTTTTTGAGAAATTCGCATTTAAAGTCCAAATTTTGATAAAATAACGTGAAAAAAAAAAGTTTAGACCGATTGTTTTCAAAATTGTGAAATGAAATTGTAAGTTAGCTTATATGTGTTCCATGTATCTATCAGTTTTTAATCGAACACAAAAAACCGCATGGTGAAAAATAGTGCCATGTATTGGTGAACATGGTCGGAAGTTTGTTTTGGTTTTCAAGATCGTTTATTGTATTTTATATGTATTTAGTGGACATTGAATAAATAGAATAAATTTGAATTTTTTTAAATACAGATTCTGTGAATGCAAAAGAAACTTTGCATGCACCCAACCTCGCACCTACCCCAAATCCTATAGTGTGCCAAGCAGGGGGGTTGCAGGTAGTTTTAGTTATTTTCGATTTTCTCAAAAACCAGAAGACATAGAACCATGCGGTTTTTTGTGTTCGATTAAGAACTGATAGATACATGAAACACATGTAAGCTAATTTATAATTTCATTTCACAATTTTGAAAACAATCGGTCTAAACTTTTTTTTTCACGTTATTTTATCAAAATTTGGACTTTAAATGCGAATTTCTCAAAAACCATTGACATGAGTAATTTAATTTAAATGCAGGATTATAGAACAATCTTCTGGCTTTCAAACGCAGTATAGCACTTTATTGTAAGTGTTGCCGTTGTTTTTTAATATTTTTTTTTTCAATTTAAACCATTTTTTCTAAAAGTGCCCCTACCTCCTAAACGGAGGTTTTTTCAAAAACCAGAAGACATAGAACCATGTGGTTTTTTGTGTTCGATTAAGAACTGATAGATACATGAAACACATATAAGCTAATTTACAATTTCATTTCACAATTTTGAAAACAACCGGTCTTAACTTTTTTTTTCACGTTTTTTTTTATCAAAATTTGGACTTTAAATGCGAATTTCTCAAAAACTATTGATATGAGTAATTTAATTTAAATGCAGGATTATAGAACAATCTTCTGGCTTTCAAACGCAGTATAGCACTTTATTGTAGGTGTTGCCGTTGTTTTTTAACATTTTTTTTTTTCAATTTAAACCATTTTTTCTAAAAGTGCCCCTACCTCCTAAACGGGGGGAGATCGACCCCCCCCCCTCCCATAGTAAAAAGTGCTTATTTTTGACCCCTCTACAAAAATTCGTCATCAAATCTTGGCGGCCAAGTTATCGTACTCGTGCCCAATGTTGAGACTAAATTCATGTGATGAAAAGATGCCTGTATCGTCAGCGAATATAGCAATTTCACATTCCTGTAGCCTGGGAATATCAGATAAGTAATAATAAATTTACGTCAAATACTTAGTGGTCAGTTATTTTTAATAACTGAAGCAGGATTCTTAATTATAACAGTTTGTCCGATAAATTCCCGGATAAGGCGGGCCACTTCATAACAGTAATACGGTTTTCGTTTAACCAATCCTTCACAAGATTAGCTGTATGTTTAGAATCGTTAGCCTGTTGACAGATCCATCGCAACGCCATATTTTCATCAGCATGAGGAAGCATAACTTTGAAGTATCTCCCTGTACAAGAAACGACTTATTTAACCGTTAATCTTGCGTATTATACTTTTCACCATGCTTAACTGTGGCATTTTATAACTAAGATTTAGGCGTTCGCCTTTTGGTCTCCGTACCTTATGAACCCCGTCTGATCCCTTTAAATTGAACTTGGATTCATCTGAAAAGAGAACCGTTTTCTATTTTGCCACATTCCGATTCAAGTGCGCTCTGTCGAACTCCGGTCTAACACGTCTTGAGCCATTATGAACCTTTTGAACATATCCCCGGGCAATAAAACGAGCTATTCGGCCCTAACCAGGTGCGTCGGAGCGGAACTTTCTCCGCAACGCATCCTTCGTCGGAAAATCAACTTCGGTTCAAAGTAGCTTTCATCGGAAGAAATTTTATAGAAATGCGACGACGCATTGCGATGGATATAAATTTCAGACAGAGATGTTCAAATTAACCGATATATCGAAAATGTGATACTTATATTTTCGATAATATTTTATAAAATCGGTGAGGGTGTAATTTATTGTTTATAAAAATTATAATGCGCTAGCATTTTTAAGAAACGTAATTAGATGCACCGATTTTTAAATCAAAACTATCGAATAAAGTCCCCTCCCTATTTCCAAACTTATGTTTTTTGTTTCTATTTGAAGTGTCGAAAAAAGAATAAATTTTAAAAAAAACTTTTGAAACACAATAGGTGCGTTTTATTATCCATAAATCTATCTGGATCCGGATCTGGATTAAGTTTTAACATGTATTACAAAATCAATTTGGTATCCTGTTTTCTATCGGGATCTATTTCAAAGATCCAAAAATCAGTTATTACAATGGTGAGTAGATGGCTTTTTATGGTAAGGTAGTGTAAGCTATAGTGTAAAGAAAAAGGACAAGACATAATTTAAAATTTCCAAACCCAAGGATAAAAAGAGACGGGCTTATAACACTGCTGTCAGTAAGATCCGTATCGTTTTATTTTCAAGGGAAGATCCCGAACCGGATTCAGATAGATTTGTGGATAATAAAAAGCACCTTTTATATATTTATTTGACTCAATAAAAGATTAATAAAAATAAATGGATAGTGTAGGCCTATTTTTGAATGTCGAATCCAACGAAATTAGGAAAACATTGCGAAACAAAAGCAATATACGCGAACTATCTGACGCTGCGGAAGTTAACTTACGAGTATCTTCTAATTTAATTCTTATCTTCTAATAATACAATTCTCTTCCAGATTCAAGAAAAACTTTCGTCTTAATAAAAATGCGTTTGCTTTTGTTTTTTTTTGCATATTCAACACAAATACAAAACAAAACATCGGTCTGATTGTGTCACTCCGGAACATAAACTAGCAGCATACCTTAGATTTTTTGCGGAAGGAAACTACGAACATGGCCTTGGAAAAGATTTTGAATGCTAGGTAAAAATATTTTAGAACAATACAGACCATCTGAATTTCGTTTTCATTAGGTGATTCAGGATATCCTTTGGAGCCCTGGCTTATGACAACATTCAGAACTCCCATACCGCAAAGCGCAGAGCCGTTTTAATGCACGTCACAGAAGAGCTCGTAACATAGTTTAACGTTCCATAGGATTATTGAAAAGCAGATTTCGTTGCTTGTTAGGTGCAAAACAGTTGCACTATGCACCTTTAAAAGCTGCAAAAATCGTTAATGTTTGTTGCGCTTTACACAGCATTATGTTTACATTTTGATTCAAGTTATGAAATTTTCGAACATGAAGACTTAAACAATATGGAAGAGGAACTGGAAATTCAAGAAATTCAGACAAATTTGCCTCGAAGCCAAGAAGCTATAATTCGAAATGAAATAGTTCAACTCAACTTTAATGCATAAAAATTTATTAAAAATAAATGTATTCATTTAAAAACAAACATTCTTGGTGTTTGCCTTTGGTTCTTAAAACTAATTTTTGAAAAAAAAAATGACTTGCCTCCCTGGCGTTTGTCTTAGAACTATTAAATCGTTCTTAAAACTAATTTTTAAAAAATCACTTCTCCATGGCGTTATTTTGGTTTCTTAGAAATAAAAAAAAATGAAAATGAAAAAAAAAACAACTTAAAACAAATAAAAATGAAAAAAAAAGCAACTTAAAACAAATAAAAATGAAAAAAAAAAAACTAAAAACAAATAAAAATGAAAACTAAAAATAAGTTAAAAAAATCATTCTATCAAAATGTTGGCTTTCGCAATTTCAAATTCCAATTTCCTTTTTTTTAACTCGAGCTTCTGCAAAGCTATTCGGCTCACTTCGGTGTTGTGAGCTTGCATCTCTTTTAATTTTTCTTTTTCTACTTTCCAAACATCGGCGAGTGAGCGATGAACCCTTTTTAAGGTTTTCGTAGAAAATCGGAGAGAATTCCGCTCCGACGGTTACCTCGAAAGGTCCGATTATTCGCGAAATCACCTTATGGATTATATCAAATTTATTTGCAATAAATGTAATTGATTCACCGCTAGGGAAATCAGACTATTTTTTCTTTCAGTTCATTCGAATATTTATTGCGAACCATGACACACAACTGATTTTTTTCATTATTTAGATCATGCTTGAAAAACCAGGTATCGGTAAAATTGACTAGATGCAGGCGAGTTGCTCATAAAATAAGATTAATTTGCTTTAGTTTTATCCACTTACCTTTTAATTATATCTGAATTATTTTGTTGAATTTTAAATAAGGTTAGAGTTAAAATGTAATTAATAACTGTACTCTGATTAAATAAAAATATTAATTATTATTGGATTTCTTCATTTCTTCTTCTAAAGTGAAATCATTTTGTGCTTTAGTTTTGGACAACACTGTATGTTAACGATAGTATACGAATTTACAACAACAAACTTGAATGACTAATAAAAACGCTAGTCCTTAAGCGATAATTGATAAACGATTTGATAAACGATAAAACCTAAATTGGGATGGACCTGATCATGTGGTCTCGGTAGCGTGATGCGTAGGACATTGGCTTCTGACGACGCTAGGTCTGGGTTCAAATCTCAGTCAAGGCAAAAAGTTTTTCGATTAAACTTGATAGTATAAAGGCTAAGCACCACCACCACTAATAAAGGAGTCTGACGATCGGCTTGGCAACCGTGAAATAGCTATAACTCCAGCCAAATAAGAACCCCCTTGGGTGGTAGTTCATTCAAGTTGTTGTTGTAATATTCAAATATTCATAAATATATGAAGCTTCGCAGGCACACTGCATGTATGTAACCATACAAAAACCCCTTCGATAGTATACGTCTTTAAGGTGAGAAACCTCATATATTATTAGTCTAGATAAATAGATACATATTCTGGTAAGTTAGTATGAAAACATGCACAAGCCTTCTGATCATGAATCTTTTCATAACTTATCCCAACTCGGTGTCACTTTCATTACAGTTCATTGAACATTGAATTAAATGTAACAAAAAACAAATATTAATAAATTACGAGAAAATTTAAACCAACTGATTTTGCTTTTTAATTGTATACTTTTGTATACATTTCAATTTTTTTTATTATCTCTTAAAAATTTATTAAAGAACTTACGAAACATGTTTTTTTAAAGATACTTATTACAACTAGAAAAAATCATAATTGTTGCTTTTCAATATTATAATGATTCCCATTTTATAGTATATTCCAAGTACTTAATACAATTTAAAAATTTTGTTGTTTTCCATCAAATTTAAATCTTAACATAATATTTTATGAAGGCACATGATTTAATAAATTTAATTTATATTACTTGAGATATTATTTAAGTTTAATTTATTTTATTTATTGTTTTTATAAACAATAGTTTACAAAATTTGTACTTGTAGAAACGATGGCCAACCAAAAACGTGCACAAGGTAGGGAAACAAAACGAAAAGCAAACACGGAATGAATTGTTTTCTTTATCTTGTTATAACAAACAAATATTTTTTTATGAATATCAATAAGTATACATAATGTAAATGAATTCGAAATCAAATTAAAAAAATACAAACAAAACCTCAAACGGCTGTACGCGGCTTCATCTAAAAACTACAATGCACCGAATTATAATTGACCATCGGTATTAATTAAGTATGGTGTTTTTCTTGTTACTTAAATTAGACGCGCGCATTCTATGCCAACAAAAAAAGAAAATAATATTTTGTACTTAAATAAACAGTTACAAAAAAACCTTACATATAAAAACAAAATGTGGTATTTATAACTGAAAAAAAAAAACGTTTTATGATGGGTATGGAATCAATAATAGTGTTTCACCGGGAAACTAAAAATAATAATACAAAAAATCATAATAATTGTTAATAAAAGTCAAAATAAATTAACAGCTAGTCTTATATTCTATGGAAGCTGATACAAATTGCGCCCTTTAAGGCTTAAATAAAGTAAAATCATATTACAAAACAAATAATCGTAAGTAAGGTACTAATTTATGTTATGTTTAATATTATAGGGTCATCATTTATTTTGGCTGTTCATTAATTAGTCGTTTTGATTTAGCTATAAATAAAGTAAATAAAATATTGAGTTAAAAAATAATAAAGATATGAAGATATAAAGCGTGTTTTCTTGAAAAGAGAATAAAAACGAAAATGATCGTTTCCATTATTACTCTATATATAGAGAAAAATATGCATATACAACTACGAGGGCGGGTCAATAAGTCCGTGACTTTTTGAATTTCTGACCTCTTTACTGAAACAGCAACACTGCTCCTGTCAACAGGCATCAGTTGACTCCTGTCAAAATTTAAACTTGCTGCGTCAGTTAGTTTGTGTTTGACAGCTATTTTTATCAGACTACTCACTAATTTGAGGAGAAAATGGAAAAAAGTGAATTTCGTGTGCTTATTAAGCATTATTTCTTGCGAAAAAAAACCATTACCGAGACCAAGGCTAAGCTTGATAAATACTATGGGGACTCTGCACCATCGATTTCAATGGTAAAAAAGTGGTTTACTGAATTTCGTTGTGGCCGTACAAGCACTGAAGATGCCGAACGTCCTGGACGCCCAGTTGAGGTCTCTACACCCAAAACAATCGAAAAAATTCACGATATGGTGTTGGCCGACGGAAGATTGAAAGTGCGAGAGATTGTGGAAGCCGTAGGGATCTCGCATGGCTCAGTGGTTTCAATTTTGAATGATCACTTGGGCATGAGAAAGCTTTCCGCAAGATGGGTGCCGCGTTTGCTCACAGTCGACCACAAACGCAATCGTGTAACAACTTCACAGGAAGGTTTGGCGTTGTTTAATCGCAATATGGAGGAGTTTTTGCGCCGTTTTGTAACCGTGGACGAAACATGGATTCATCACAACACACCAGAGACCAAACAACAGTCAAAACAGTGGGTTTCTAAGGGTGAATCGGCGCCAAAGAAGGCCAAGGTGGGTTTGTCAGCCAATAAAGTTATGGCGACTGTTTTTTGGGATGCACGCGGGATAATCCACATTGACTACCTTCAAAAGGGAAGAACAATCAATGGGGAATATTATGCCAACTTGTTGGACCGATTCAATGACGATTTGAAAAAAAAAGGGACCTCATTTGGCCAAGAAAAACGTTCTTTTCCACCAAGACAATGCAAGGGTGCACACATGTGCAGTTGCCATGGCAAAAATCCATGAATTGGGCTATGAATTGCTCCCTCATCCACCCTATTCTCCAGATTTGGCTCCGAGCGAATACTTCTTGTTCCCAAACCTGAAGAAATGGCTTGGTGGAAAAAGATTTGACTCCAATGATGAAGTCATCTCGCAAACAAAGGCCTATTTTGAGGACCTCGACAAATCATTTTTTTTGGAAGGGATAAAAAAATTGGAGAAGCGTTGGACAAAGTATATAGAGCTCAAGGGAGACTACGTTGAAAAATAAAATTATTTTTTTATCAAAAAATCTGTGTTTTATTCCAAAAGTCACGGACTTATTGACCCGCCGTATATTCAAAACAATATTGGTCGATCGTTTTCGTTTTTAATTTAATGCGTTGTTGCTGATGCGCGTCCGTGATGCATAAATGTCCGACGTTTATGAGTTGAGCCAAAGCATTTATAATAACTTTTTATTGTTTGTTTGCGTATAAGACTGTTTTGTTTGCGTATAAGAACTGGCTATACACTTTTGAAGAAAACACGTTTATAGATATTGAATTCATCATATATATGGATTTATGTACTTAAGGAAAACCACTTCATTGGTCACAAGGCTGCAAACCTATGAGGTTCCATCCAGCAGAGCATCAACTTGTAAATACCTATTGACATTATAATTCGTGAAATAAAATGTCATTGCGGTCTCGTTTTAATTGAAACTGATTAAATGGTAACCTGATTATGGAGTTCGATGCCATTTATGATATATATTGCTACTTCTCTCTGCACCCGATTTTAAGATAATAATTTCGTTATTTTGTCAAGCTTCATCGATTGGGGTGATTGCGAATTGATTATCAAAAATTAAAAAATATTCGGATTCCATAATCAGTGACCGCGCACAATTGCCAAGTTTCGAACGTATATACAATATTCATCAGACAAACTTTTTAAAAATTCTACACATACCACAAATTCCACAAAAGAATTGTTAAAAACGTTAAAATTCTTTCAATAAAACAAGCAGAAAAGGAAGAAAAAAGAAGAAATGTGGCTTTTTTTCACAAAGTTATAGATTTATATCTGATGTTCTAGTTTAATTTCTCATTAGAAATTAAATTCATTTTTGTTAAAAATACTTACAAACTTAAGTAGGCTTTTGAAAAAATGTACATATTTACATCTAGGTTTTCTACTTACCACAGCTTTTCTTGAGTGCTTTTATAACTCTTGAATACATTATGGCACTTTCTGGTTTCATAGCCATTTGTCCGGCGACCTTATTGAAAGCACATTCATAGACATGATTTGCAGCTTCCATATCTGGTAATTCCATGATAACTCTGACTCCATTAGGCGTCAAGACTATGTCATTTACTTCGGTAGCGCTAGAAAAAGAATCGTCTTCATCTTCTTCTTCTTGTTTTGGCTCTACTTTTATGTCACTATCAAGTTTTAATATCTTCTTGCCTAATGGACATTCATCTAGAAGGTTTAAAACAAATATTAAATATAAAAAACTTATCTCTATCTACTCATTATGTTACCTTTTCTTGATCTCTTTTTTGGCATTTGTGAGTCTTCATCTTTACGCATATCACGTTTTGGACAGCTGCAAATTTTTACGTTTGTGATTCTCTTTGCCAGAATCTCACCACTAGAATATAAGTTTTTTTATAAAAACCAAAAACTCGAAACATAAACAAATTATATTTTGAAATCTTACTTAGCATTTTCTAAATAAAAAATGATGGAAGTTTCTCTACGGCTGACACAAGAATTCTGACAAACAAACTTTAATGCTACAGTTTGCTTCACAAAATCATCCTCATTTGGCTCTACACAGCCCAATGGAATACGCACGGACAATCTGTCGCTAATATTCTTGCCCTCTACAGTTCCTTGATAGATAACATTGGAGTTCTCACATCTTAGAACACTATGTTTTATGTTTTTCTCTATATCTGCAAAGACAACATATATTACATGCATAAAAAAAGAACCTCATTCACTGGAAGATTTTATCCTTACTGAGATCCTTGCTGCT
This sequence comes from Philhelius festivus, assembly GCA_963931855.1. Lineage (NCBI taxonomy): Eukaryota > Metazoa > Arthropoda > Insecta > Diptera > Syrphidae > Philhelius > Philhelius festivus. The sequence continues at coordinate 131,416,797 of OZ007555.1, read as the reverse complement.
GTGATTCTCACAACGAACAACTGGTTCACTGACTTCAGAGTTAAAAACCATCATGCAGCGTATGAAGATTTTTTCATTCGATGATCTTGGTCTGTAGACGACTTCAACATTAAAAATCTCATTGAGTTTTATATAGACTTTATTCGAGTCTTTCGAATAGAACCAATTGACTTTCCCTTTTTGTTGTGGCATCAAATTCAACTCAAACTTCATCCCACATTTATCGTGTTCTTCCAAATCGGGAAGAACTTGATTTATCTGAAAAAAAACAGAGAGAATAAGTTAGTGAAAAAGAAGTGTTTTAAAAAATTAATTTTATTTACATTTGGGATTTCGGTGGCACAATCTTGGTCGATGAATTGACTAAGTGATTGAGACTAAAAATAAATAAATACAAATATTTCGTTAAATTGGGCTATTGAAAATAAATTAAAGTTTTATATTCTCATACTCCTTGACTTATCACCATGATGGCTAATTTAATACTGTGACTGTTTGCATTGAGAAATTTTAAGTTAAGGGATGTCTGATGGTATGTTCGATACATTTCACAATGTGAATCATATAGACAAAGCCAGATTATAAAATTAAAAAGGGGGTGAAATGACTATAACAACTTGGGTTGTGCTAGACAAGTTTAAGCACGTTTAAAAAAAGTTGTTTAGTTGAAAAAGATGAATCATAATGTCATAAGAAAGGATGAGTCATGAATTTAGGCTAGTTATTGTATACAAACTCAGCTGACAGCTCCATAATTTGTTTGCAACATGGCAACCCTGGTTCAGTTAAATCTGCGCTTATATCGTTAAACAAGGAATCATGTCTCCATAACGGCAGGTCTTATTTTATTTAATATAACATACACGAAATAGCGATTATTATAATTAATTTTATTTGGGTAAATAAATAGTCTGATAGTTGTGATTTCTCGTATCTTCGTCTCGCATTTCAAATTATTATATTCCTTACCAGATTGAGCGTTAGGACGGCCGCAATTCTAATACTAACTTTAATTTTATTTAGTTTAAAACTAATGTCAGTAAGGACATCATTCATCATTCACGCTTCTTTCATATAAAGAAAGTAATAATTAAGGCGAAAAGCTTTTATATTAAAAACATAATAGACGCTTCCGAAGATCAAAAGTCAATGTGAAGAACAATCAAGCAATTCTTACTTAAACAAAAACAATCTGAGTTAAGCAAAGTTGGTTTTGAAAACATAGGCCCCGATTGCCGTTGTCGATTGCCAATCGAATCGAAACTTTTCGATTGTTTCGATTGGTTTTCATATTTTGTATTGTGTAACTCAATCGATCGAACAATGTACTATTAGCTGTGTTTTATTTTCCCCGAGATCTGATCCGGATTGGATCAGATGTAAGATTTATGAAATAAAGGTTTTTATTTGGTATTCACATACACATATTTGGTTTTTGAAATACTTTCGCTTATCCAAAAATGTGTCATTGGACTTCTAAGTGAAATTAACCCAAATTTTATGTCAGCAATAAGAAGCTTTTCGTTTCCCAAAAGAATAAAACTTGCTAGTACTTTGAGATGCTGTGCTCATGGATATTACCAAGTTATTATTAGTAATTAATTTTGTATTGGCCGTGCACAAAATTATGGTTATAAGTAATATTGTGATAAATAATTCTGTGATAAACATTCGTGTCGACAATGTAAACCTTGAGGTTGTGTCCGAAGTTAAATACCTGGGTGTTATTATAGAAATAAAACTTAAATGTTATCAACATATAAATTATATATTCAACAAAATATCTAAGAAAACGAATTTATTAAAAAGAATTAGAGAGAACATTTCAACAATTAGTGCAATAAATATTTTTAATGCTATAATAAATCCCCATTACGGTTACTGTCATTTAATTTTATTTTTGTGTAATCAAGACTTGACGAACCGTCTCCAACTGCTGCAGAACAAAGCAATGAAACACCCATATATGTACGAGTATCATGTTAAAAATGATAATGTGGCTAAGGCTTCGTGTTAAACAAAGAATTTTGATGAATGTTTTACTGTTTGTCTTCATAATAAGGAATAATCTAACACCAGATGTTTTATTTTGTTGAATATATAGGTAGATTTCAGTCCTCTTTATTGAGGAAAACTGTTTACCACTAGTGAGAACGAGTACAGCACAAAACAGACTATTTTTTCAATGCCCTTGGGAAAGTATAAAGAGTTATTTGATGATTTAAATAATTTACCAACTCAAATAGGTGACGTTGAAGCGCAATCTTGGTAATAACTCTTTGTTATAACCGGTACAGTTAAAGACATAAAATCCAATAATTCCATTATTGACATGATAAAATTTATTCTTGATAGATAAACTCTTATCCCTAGCAACCTAAAAGCTTATGTTGCAAGGAAAATTCTTGCTACTATTATGGCCTTAAAGATTTTATCAGGATGAGAGAATTAAGCTTCTTATGTTACAAAACCAACACCACTAAGAAAAACTTTCATCTGTTTGATTCACATGTTTGGCACATTAGTCCAGTCAAAGCGTCATTTGACCTTGCGCGCAGAGGCATGGTCTGTTTTTTTTTCATGGATTGATAGGTGATTATGAGAAAAGCTTAAAACCAAATTTGCACCACATGACAACTTTTTTTACCAAAGTTATTGGTAAAAATGTATTTTGTGTCATTTTTTGGTCATTTGCGAATATCTCGGCTCCACTATCTCGCACAAACAAAAATTAAACATGATTTTATTCCTTATAATATTATCTATTATGTTCTAAAAAAAAACATTTGTTTAAACAAATGAAAAAAAAGTTATAGTAAGTTAAACAAATTTTTTGTTGTTTAAAAATCACTTTTTCGTGATTATTAAGAAAAAAGCTCATTTAACGATGAAACTTTTATTTTTTATTATTAAAGTTCTTGTAATTCCCTACAATTTAAAAAAAAAAATCAACACTACGATGAACGAAAGCCGAGTAATAAATTATTGAACATGGGTAAGTCAGCGCACCCACGCATTTTATGATTTTATGTTTTAATTAATATCTCAGCCCCAGTATGTCGCAAAGTGAAAATAAAAAACTGTATTGCTAATAACAATATTTTCTATCAACTTGCATTTAATTTAATATGTTTGAGCAAAAACATAAAAAGTTACCGTTGGTTTCAACGTTTTTTTTCTTGTTTTTAATACCTTTTTTTCATAGTTATTGAGAAAAAAACTGTATTTCACGGTAAATACTTTTCAGTTTTGGATTTTTGTTTTATAGTCCTGCTAATTTTCTTCAAATTAAAAAAAAAATTAGTCCATTACGACAAACGGGAGCCAAGATATTCATGATTTAAAAACTTAGGAAAGCTTACAATTTAGTATTTTAACCTTGTAGCTTGTAATTTTGGTGTCGCCAGCAACAAGAAGCAACAAATATGTGTAAGTATGCGTGGGGTGTTTGAAGGATACCAATATATCTTGTTGCTGGCGACACCAAAATTAGAAGCTACAAGGTTAAAATACTAAATTGTAAGCTTTCCTAAGTTTTTAAATCATGAATATCTTGGCTCCCGTTTGTCGTAATGGACTAATTTTTTTTTTAATTTGAAGAAAATTAGCAGGACTATAAAACAAAAATCCAAAACTGAAAAGTATTTACCGTGAAATACAGTTTTTTTCTCAATAACTATGAAAAAAAGGTATTAAAAACAAGAAAAAAAACGTTGAAACCAACGGTAACTTTTTATGTTTTTGCTCAAACATATTAAATTAAATGCAAGTTGATAGAAAATATTGTTATTAGCAATACAGTTTTTTATTTTCACTTTGCGACATACTGGGGCTGAGATATTAATTAAAACATAAAATCATAAAATGCGTGGGTGCGCTGACTTACACATGTTCAATAATTTATTACTCGGCTTTCGTTCATCGTAGAGTGTTGATTTTTTTTTTTTAATTGTATGGAATTACAAGAACTTTAATAATAAAAAATAAAAATTTCATCGTTAAATGAGCTTTTTTCTTAATAATCACGAAAAAGTGATTTTTAAACAACAAAAAATTTGTTTAACTTACTATAACTTTTTTTTCATTTGTTTAAACAAATGTTTTTTTTAGAACATAATAGATAATGTTATAAGGAATAAAATCATGTTTAATTTTTGTTTGTGCGAGATAGTGGAGCCGAGATATTCGCAAATGACCAAAAAATGACACAAAATACATTTTTACCAATAACTTTGGTAAAAAAAGTTGTCATGTGGTGCAAATTTGGTTTTAAGCTTTTCTCATAAGCACCTATCGATCCATGAAAAAAAAATTGACCATGCCTCTGCGCGCAAGGTCAGGCCCTTTTTCATGACGCTTTGACTGGACTACATGTTTGCATAAAGCAATTTTTGTTTGTGCAAATATATTTTGTTTTTATAAAATAGATCTTACAAACTTACACATATTTTTTTTTACTATCCAGTGCCTTCAAAGTTTATAGTTGCAAAAAAAATTGAGTGTCGATTTCACAAATCCTTATTCCCTTCGGCCCAGACAATTCTTAGCGCACTCCATTTACACATCAAATAAACTACCGTAAATATTATTCGAAATAAACTCGTCAGGCGAGTAGATATATGTATGTTTATATTTTTCCTAAAACTTCACAACAAGAACAATTAAACCAACCAATTAAATACACATATCACATTCATCAATCGCGGTTTATTCGTTATCTGATGTCTCCTTATTTCCAGCATTTATTTTTTCCTAGCATTTTCAGTGTAAAAGAAGAAGTCCATCAAAATGGATGTAGTGTTCACCGCTTCAAAAATAATTATTACAACTATTGTTTTCTTTGGATTGGGTGCATATAGCTACTCCCCCAAGAACGATAAATTCGGCCAATTTACACTGTCCACAATCTATACTATAATTGTGATTTGTACATATTGCACCATTTATCTCAGAGATATATTCAATCAAGTAGTCACAGGTGATTTCGATATTAATAACGTTGGCAAACTATACTCCAATCTAAACATTGTGGCTGGTATACTTTCGTTCGTCGTTCACATTTTTTATGTTCGGCGACATATTAAGTTTATAAATTTAAGTAGACCTCATTTGAATAAATTGATAGACTTTTTAGACGATAACGATGGACGGATAGAAAAAGGTGTTCTGAAAGTGGCAATTAAAGTGTTTCTGTTTCCTATTGTACTTGAGATCGTTTTGATTCTACGTTCTCTACATTTTGAGCCGGACAGAAGTTTACTGTGGACAATTTACACGTTGGTTCCATATTTAGTTCGAACTATACCAGCTACAAGTGTTTATGCCATTGCACTATTATGTGCTGGTATTATAGAAGTAATGAACTTGCATGTCAAGTCAATTGTGGATGAAGTGAATCGAATGAATTCGCACAAGGAGTGGCTTTGTAAGACTTCTTTTCATCGGATGCAAAGTTATTGTGATTTGAGTGATAAAGTTAATAAGCTGAGTGATATCTATAACGTAACTCTTGAGGTTGGCAATGACCTTTTAGATTTTTCATCATTGCCATGGCTATGTTCGATGCTGTGTAATGTTGTTGGAATAATGTCAGGTTGTTTTACGCAATACATGAGCATTGCAGATTCAGTCTTCAATGGCAAAGAGTATGACTATTACAATGTTATGACCGATTCAGCCTTTATGCTGATTTCTCTAATGGAAATTCATACACAGTCGGGATCTTGCGCTGCAATAGTTGAACAAGTAAGCTTAAGTTTGTGATTTTTTTTTTAGTTTTATATTTTACATTTATTTTTTGTCCTTCCTTAGGTTCGTCAAACAGGAATTATCTTAAGTCAGGCTGATGCAACACGAGCAGATGTAAGGTTGCGGGAAGCTTTTGAATTTTTCAATTTACGCTTACTTCAGCGAGACTTTAAAATCAAACCGTTGGGTTTGATTTTAGTTGATTGGTCTCTCCTTCATGGGGTGGGTTAAAATTATATTCATTTCGATAATTTGGTTATAATAGGAATCACCTGCCAAATTAAAAATTAATCTACGACCAAATCATTAATCATTATTTTTTTATTTTGTTCGTTTGCAGGTATTTGCAACAGTCACTAGCTTCCTATTGATACTTATTCAAGCTGATTTATCAAGAAGGTTCCTGCAATAAATTATCTACTGAATTTTTTTCAAAATATTAAAAACATTCACAAAATAATCTTTCTCTTTAAACACATCTAATTTGTTGTGAACTTTCAACAAGCTGAAATGATATAATAAAGTATTTAAATTCTTGGAAAAATCTGTTTTGCTTCTCTTTTCAATAAATAAAGAATAAAACAAGAAATAAATGTGTTAAGGAATTTCACTTATTGAATAGTTCTGGAAGGTTCTCTTCTTCGTTACTATTCAGCGTCAGTTTGTTTTTTCGTCAAAATAACTTTGCCCATATCGAACCTTCGACAGAATTAATTTTTGTAATTTGAAAAAAATGTATATGAAGTTGAACGTTTCTCATTTAAAATGATTTGTTTCGATTGGATAGAATTATTGTAAAGAGCACGAGAATGGCATTGGAAAAACCTAAGAACTAGAATTGACAATTTTGTAAAAGTAAACATTTAAATTTTAAAGTCTTTTGAATATTTCGAAGATATTCACCAAAAATATGTATTTACATTATTTTTATAATGTGTCCAAAAAACCGAAAAATGCATTTATAGTAAAATATTAGATTTAGATTTTAGATTTCAACAAACACTTCTCTACTACAATATCCGAAAGGCGGGGATGGGAATCCAACTCACTAATTAGTGAACAAGGTATCTCCTTCTACACCGATGAGTCAAAAATGGAAGAGGGAACAGGAGCTGGGGTGTTCTGTGAAGCTCTAAATATTAAAGAATCATTCAAACTCCCAGATGAGTGTAGTGTCTTTCAGGCTGAGATCTATGCTATTGAAAAGGCGGCAGAATTGGTACGCACGAAAGGATTGAACTCGTCGGAGATCACATTTTTCGTGAACAGCCAAGCTGCCATCAAAGCTTTAGCCAGTGAGGCTATAAGACCCAAGTCAGTATCAAAATGTCGAAACATGCTGAACAATATTTGTAACACTAACCAAAGTCAACCTCTGCTGGGTTCCCGGACATAGTAATATAGAAGGGGATGAAATAGCAGATGAACTGGCAAGGAAAGGATCACTATCAAATAAAAACAGCAGTAGCCATTTAAATTTAGGACCAAAAATCCCGATTGGCGTGATTAAAAGGAAAATAGACCTAATAACGAAAGAGCAAATCAATAACTCCTGGTCCTCCAGGGACGACTGCGTTATCTCTAGAAGTTTATGGCCAAGAATTAATGAAAAAGAAACTAGGTATATTTTATCGCTGAGTGAAAAGAACATGAGAATCCTGATAGGTGTACTAACAGGTCACTGCGCCATTGGCATAATGGCCGCTAGAATGGGTGCATTTGCACCCGATTTCTGTAGGAGCTGTCAGGATGTCGAGGAGATTGAAATCATTAAACACCTGCTCTGTGACTGTCCAAACCTACGCTACTTTGGAAACATTTTTTTTGGAGAACTAGACGATCTAACGCAAGTCTCAATGGCAAATATGAGAAAATTCATTGTAAGCACAGGCTGGTTCGAAAATGAACCAGTCTACATAAGACATTAGTTAGGAGCATCTCTGCTTTTATTAATAGGGGATCACAATGGACCAATAGGCCCCGTGTACCCAACCGCCTTTGGGCTGTGCACTCCCCTCCTAACCTAACCTAGTAAAATATTATCTAACGATTGAATACCATTTTTATTGGTTTCTTGCGTGAAATCCATCCATAAAGTACAGCTTCAACCAAACGACGTGCAACAGTTCTTTTTGATAGGCGGGCATCAGATTCATCCATCATTTCGCGCTGGATGGCTGCTGCACTTTTTTTGAAACCCACTTTCGGCAGCCCAGCAATTTTTCTATCTGTATAAACTGCGGTTTTCCTTAGTCTCTTTCGGCGGGGAACATTGTCTTTTTGGAACAGTTAAGAGGGTTCAACATATTGGTATGATAATTTTTTTGGATTTTTGGCGCAAAACTCCTAACTTTGCCCATTCTGAAAACCGTCTGCCCAACAGTTTTTTGTTAGAAACTTTAAACCCAATCGTTTCTAATTAGCTGTCAATCAAAAACCACACTTCTCAACTAAAATTGTAACTCTGCAAAGTTTTATCTACATGTCAAAATTCTAGGCATATTGTTTTAAAGAAAAATAATATATAACAATACGTGTATATATATGTAGTAATTTGTAAGGAAATATAATTTACAATCTTTTTCGAAGTGGCAACGCTTACAGGAACACTTTTCAGTCGGTTGATTTTTTGAGAAAATATTAAATCAAGTTTTCGCATAATTTAGGGATACATTTTTGGTAGACTTAGATTTGGCTTAGACCTAATCTTTGAAATAACCTCAAAGAAATAAAATCTAACTGCAAGATCTATGGTGGGATTGAATTGAAGTAACCATTAAAACCATTTTTTAAAGACATGTGTGGCATTTGGCGCGGAGAATTTAAATGTGATCGGAAAGGCAATTAAAAAAATTGCAACAAACTTAACATGAAACATCGAAGACCATTCACTTTTTTAATAAAAGTTGAAAAAAATGTGTTTCTAAATTTAAAGCAATTAAGTTCTTATTTTTTTTATATTCAATTCTCTGATCATTTCTTTAATCGAATGGCTTCAAAAAGAAAATTTATGAACGCTTTTATATCGAACTTCACAATGTAAAAGGATTAGTGTTAAACAAATAATAAAGAGAATTCAAAACGTATTAAATTTCGATCCTCCTATTAAATTTCGTGATTATAAGATTTTTCTTGTTTCTTACACATACTCTGGAAATATTTTTTTTATTTTGTTCCTATTACATACATATATAAAGGATTTTTTAATAAAACGGGGTAGATGTTGAAATGCAATAAAACAAGCTGTGTGTGAGGTATTAGCATAAATTTTTATTTGGAAGACGAGTATATGACATCGTTCAAATGCTCACCTCGGCTTCTAACGGTGACACGAATCGCAGTGGTCCAATGTTCAATGACTTCCGCATAGATCCGAATTAGAGCGATAGTGTATGTTATGTACATCTTAAGGGTACAGGAAACCTCATAAGGAAAAGTCTAACGGGGTAAAATCGCATGACCTTTGTGGCCAATTCACGTAATGTCTGCGAGAGATAATCTTACCCTCAAATCGGTCATGCAAAATGTCAGTCGTGGCATAAGCTGTGTAATAGTTCCTTTTTGGCCATAAGAAATTAGTTATCGTCGTTCTGTAGCTCCCGCCATTGATGGTTACAGCCTCACCAACGTCGTTTTCGAGAAAGTTCGGAACAATGACGCCACTCGTCCAAAATTAGCACCAATCGTTAACTTTTTGAGAATGCAATGTCATTTGGTGAACCTCGTGTGGGTTGGTGTCTTCTTACATACGGCCATTCATCCAAAAATGCTCCTCGTCGCTAAAGATGATTTTTCGGCCAAAATTGAGGTCCTCTTCGAAACGTCCCGATGCTGAGTAAAGCGCGGAACAGATTGAACCAGCAACAGCACCGTCAAAAGCAACAGCGGCCGCCATAAATTTAGAACCAATGTATTTCAATTGTTCAACACACATAAGAACAGCAACAGCAACGCCAACAGTGTCGTTAGGCCAGAGTCCTAAATTTGCTGTTGCTGGTGCAGTTTTGTCAACTTTCCCACTGCAATATTCAGTGGCACCACAATGAAAAACTTTTTTTTCGATATCTATGGTTCGTGGGCCTAATGATAACAGTTTTTCTCAAAAATTTTTGAAAATTGTCCACCTTCATTTGCAAAATACCCGATTATACAGTTTCTGAAACAAATGGTTGAAAATTATTTAGACGTTATCAACTTTCTCAAGACAACGCCTTCGGTTAAGCCTTTTCATTAAGTTAAATATCTTATTCAATGTAAAAACATTTTATAATTACCAACTTTGGCTTAAAATAAAAAGTATGGAACCATAAATTTCATTTTGACGAAATCCAATTTAAACTTAACAGCTTGTACTTTAAACAGAAAAAGCGAACCATATTCATGCAATCAGCAGTCACCAATCAAGTTCTTGAGTTAGAATATTGAACCAAAATACATCAAAAGTCAGAAAAACTTACGATCTCTTTCAGAATTCTAATATCGCAGCATGGTTATTATGATGAGGATATATCAGCTGAAAATCAATTTTACTACATCCTTCTTCCATCCGAAGTCTCATTTTCTAACCTCAAGATCTTTCTCGAACAGATTATGCATTTCTACTTGATTATTAATCACCCTTATTCCGGTAGTCGTTTTAATAAAACGCCTTTAAAACGAGAAGGCTCCAGAGACCACATTTTGGTGTTTAAATAATACGAAAAGGGCAGCGTTCTCTATGTTCTTCACTTTTCTAAGCATTATAATGATAATCATTTCAATAAAATTCCAACTTTCGTTTCTAGAGCCTTGTCGTTTTACTGGCGTTTTAGTAAAACGACTATCGGAATAAGGGTGAATTTATTGTTTATCTAAACGAAGCACAAGATTTCCGTTCACCCAAAAAAGGTGTAGAAACTACTCAGCAATTGTTCATAATCGCTTCATCAAAGGAAGAATTTTTTGAATTTGATAAACATCAAACTTTGCCATCAAGGACTCAAAGATTATTCCGGTTCCTAAAAACAGTTCGAATACTGAATTAGGTCCCGTCTGAATCCTTCCTTTTCTGTCCAAAGTTTAGAAAAATTAATGCAGAAACAGCTTACGGCCTTTCTTTCCCAGAATTCTATTTTGGCTCCAAAACAGTCAGGTTTCAGGTCAGGGCACAGCAGTACAACGGCACAACTTGACGTCATCGAACAAGCAAAAAAAGCGTTAGACGATAATAGAGTGACGTTACTGGTTGTATCAGATTATTCTAAGGCATTTGACACTATCGACCACAAAATAATGTGTCGAAAGTTACAAAAAATGTATAAATTTTCACCAGAAGCTTATTCTTTCGTATTTATCTGACAGACGGCAAGCGGTTTCGATTGGTAGTCAGGTATCTAATTTCTTTTCAATTTCTTGTGGAGTTCCCCCAAGGATCGACACTTGCTCCTTCCTTTTTCTCATTATACGTTAATGAGGTTCAAAAAATAATAAACCACTGCCACGAACACCTCTTTGCTGATGATCTGCAGTTACTGAAAAGTTGTTCAATTGGATTGTTTGAGGACTGTGTTAAAAAGATCAATGAAGACGTCTCAGCTATTAGATTATGGTCAGTCAAATGTGATCTTACTCTAAATCCTCTAAAAAAGAAATGTTTCGTCATAGCTAAAAGATATATGGACTTGAGTTGCTTTCCTGTTATCGAGCTAAGTGGGTCACGAATTGATTATGTAGATACAAAAAAAGCTTAATGTTGTTTTTAACAACATAGCACGTTACATTTTTGGCCTTAGCCGTTATTATCACATTTCATCATTCTCCAAAAGTATTTATGGTATTTCTTTTCATAACCTTCTAAGACTTCGTACCCTTATTTTGTTTTTTAATATTGTGCATACGCGAAAACCTTTATACCTTTATAATATAATCCAGACACTCAACCCAAATAATAATTTTACGCTTCTTAAGACTTAATTCAGAGCGAGAGTTCTTTGTTAACGCAGCTCGTTTATGGAATTCACTGACACGCAATGTGCGAAATACAGATAACTTAAAACAATTTAATAAAAATGTTTTTGAACATTATGCCACGTCCTAATTTGATTTTGCAGTCACCATCTAACCTCCGAACAGATCGCATCTTTCGTAGTCTACAGTGTGCCTCTTATAATTTATTGTTTTTGCCGGGCAAAAACTGATATTTCCCGTTATACCAATTTTCTCTCTAAAAAATATTTCCTATTGCAAGTTTTTTCTTTCTCTTTTACCCAAGTGAGTGTTTCTTATAATAAAGAAGATGCCCATCGGGCAGGGGGGATCCCGCTTTAGGCAATTGCCTCTTGATGTGGATTCCGCGTTTACAATTCAACCAAACCAAAAACATAAATCAAATCCCACCCCATTATGCCTTTACCCAGATCTCCCTAACTCTAATAATAAAAAAGACCCCAAGTTTATATTAATTTCCCCAAATTCATCAGTGAACCCCATTTCGGCACTTAGTCCATTTGTGTTAAAAAAAACCATTGACAATATAAGCACCGAATACGAACAAATTTCACAATTACGTGACGGTAATCTCCTCATATTAGTGAAATCTCAAAAAATTGCAGACATTTTTCTTAAAGTACATAACCTCACAAACACGTGTCCTGTCACAATTAAACTCCACGAGAAATTAAATGAATCGAAAGGTATAGCCTATGCCCCATGCTTAATAAACGTAAAAGAAACCGAAATAATAACAGAAATGAAATCTCAAGGCGTAACTAATGTGTATAAATTTACAAAGACTACTGAAGTAGAGGGAAAAATAGTACAAAAACCTAGTGGTCTCATGCTATTTACCTTTAATTTGTACTATACACCAAAAGAGGTAGATATAGGTTTCTATAAAGCTAAGATTACCGAATACATACCTAACCCTATGCGTTGCAAAACTTGCCAACTTCTTGGACACACAAGTAAACGATGCAAAGGTGTTGCAAGGTGTGTAAGTTGTATTTTCCCACCACACGATACGGAACAATGTGACAGGATCATGTGTGCAAACTGCTCACTTGCCCACCCCTCCTCTGCAAAAATCTGTCCTGCTTATAAACAGGCAAAAGAAATCTTGACAATAAAAACACACAAAAAATGTACAATGGCCGAAGCAAAAAAATATTACAAAGAACAATCTTCCACCCCCCCCCCTATTCTTTCAACCGCATCAGTTCCATTCGCTGAAAAGGTAAAACTTACTTCAAACTCTCAAGATATAAATAAAGTAAATATTCCAAGCTCTTCAAATTCTAACAAAATACAAATTAAATCGAATAAAAATATTTCTAACATAACAAACACCCAAAACAACACTAAAACTACTGATAAATTCAACTCGTGTAATACAGAATCTACAGCCACTACCTCAAACTACACAACAAAACTCACTCCAATCAACGCAGTCCCATCTCTAGGACCAAAATCAATTTCACAAGAAAAATCATCCACATCAAATACCTCAAACAACTTACAAACTACATCAAGCCTATCTAATTTCAATTCAAGTGAAAACAAAAACCCCTTCCCCAACAAAAAACTAACTGACTCCTCTCTATCACAAGTTACACAAGCACTACTTGAAAAGAATAACTATTACATAGTTAATTCAGGTACCAACGATGCCGAAATGGACTAAAACTAAAAACACCGCAATACTTGACTCCGCCGATTGGGAATTAAACCATTCAGACTCCCCACGGGGTCTGGATGCTTCAACATCTGATCTGCGGAGTCAAGACTACTCTGACCACCACAACTAAGACAACCATTCCTTTTTACAAAATAGCTCAAATGAAGCAAAAAACTTAGAATATAAAGCTTTCAAAATACTTCAATGGAATATGGAAGGCTTTATGAATAACTATAACGAATTAAACATTCTCATCAAAGCCCATCTCCCAAGCATAGTTTCTCTTCAAGAAACTCACTGCACGTTAAATTCTAAACCAAATATTCCTAAAATTTTTACAGGGTATTTTCATAATTTCGATCAAAATACAACAGCGAAGCAAGGAATAGCTATTTTAGTCAAAAAAAACATTCCACACAAACAAACCTTCATTCAATCAAATATCCTTACACTTGCAATAGAAGTACAACTAGCCATCAAATTCACCATACTCTCTATTTATATTCATCCCAAACAAACTTTTACTATCAACGATTTAACAAATATAATTAATCAAATTAATACTCCAGTAATTTTAGCCGGTGACGTTAACTCCTGCCTGGAGTGTCTTATGGGGTTCACCTCTGACTAATACGAGGGGTGCGATCTGGGAAAGGTTTTTTACAAATACTAATCTAATAATTCTCAATGATGGCGCTCCTACTCATTTTTCCACCCATCATACTCTTACACATGTAGACATTACCGCCTGTTCCCCCGAATCGTATCCAAACACCTCATGGTTGGTTGTAGATGATCTTCACAACAGCGATCACTTTCCTATAATAACAACGATACGGCACAGTCGAGCTACTACTGGTAACAAAGCTACATTTAAGTTTAAAACAGACTTAGCTGACTGGACTAGTTTCCAAAACCATATCTCATTATATTACTCAAATAAAAATATATCACAAAACATAAATCAAGAAGCAGCTCGACTTACCAAAGCAATTCGCTTCGCAGCAAATTTTTCTATACCTCAAACTTCCCCCAAGCCACCAAGGCGCACAGTCTCGTGGTGGAATGCCGAGCTTAATAACTTGCATAAAAAAAAAAATAAAGCATGGAAACTCTTCAAAAAATACCCGAATAAACAAAATTTAATCTCATTTAAAAAATCAAACGCCAACTTCCGCAAACACATAAAAATTTGCAAAGATAATAAATTTAATGAAATTACATCTTCACTGAAACCAAACTCCTCTCCGTCAAAAATATGGCAAGAAATTAGACGTCTGACAGGCACCTACATTCCGCACTCTATTTCTTGTATCGTAAACCATGATAGTGTACTAACAGCTCCTTCTGATATAAGCAAAATCTTTGCAATAACATGGTCTAATTATTCAAAAGACCAAAATTTTTCCTCTGCTTTCAATAAAGAAAAATTTGCTTCAATAAACTTAACTCCAAATTATACATCTCTGTCACCTCAATCCAAACAAATTGAAACACCTGTCTCAATGATTGAATTAGAAAGCTGCCTCTCTAAGCTGGTAGGTAAAACTCCGGGTAGGGATAGGGTTTCATACCCTATGATAAGGAACCTTCCAGAAAATGTTAAGCGCAGACTTCTCTGCCTTTACAATAATATACTGGATACAGGGATCATTCCACAAAATTGGAAACTTTCAACAATACTTCCGTTACCTAAAGTAAACAAAAGCAGAGACCATATAAGCGGATACCGGCCGATATCACTGATTCCTTGTGCTTCAAAAGTTCTAGAAAAAATGGTTGCAAAAAGGCTTCTTTGGTTTCTAGAGTCTAAAAAACAGACGCCTTGCTCCATATCGATTTCTATATTACAAAGGCCCTATCAGCCCGGAACCACGTTACTGTTCTCTCTTTAGATTTTGAAAAGGCATTCGATAGAATTGGTATACATAAAGTCTTAAACAAATTGAAAAATTGGGGTGTTGGCCCAAAAATGTTCAATTATGTCAAGTCATTCTTAACACACAGAAAAATTTGTGTTAAAACAAATAATTCCTTTTCCAAATATTTCCCTTTACACAATGGTATCCCACAGGGATCTCCATTATCAGTAGTGTTATTCCTTATAGCTTTTGATGAAATCAGTACCATTATATCAAAATACAAACAATTAGAACATTGTATTTACGCCGACGACGTTTATATTTTATGTAGACATAATAGCATAACAGAAACAAATAACCTTTTCCAAAAAGTCCTCGGAGACATAAAAGCATGGGCTATTGTCTCAGGCGCTAAGTTATCAGTTATCATCAAGGCACCATATCATCACGCAGTACGTAGAAGCTTAAACGCCTACCCAACGAGTCCAACGCGGTGTATCTTGGCAGAAGCCGGTCTTCCCTCAATAGAAGAAAGAATCATTGAAAACAGACTTAAGCTATACATAAAACTTTCTTTTCTTAGAGGAAGCATCATTAATGAAGATCTGAAAGCACTAAACCAAACGAACAACCTGAAGCGTATTCAGTCAGCTATTTCAATTGCAAAAACGAACGCCGAACTTTTAGACCTTCCAATGATAATAAATTGTAAACTTCCTCCAAGCTGTCCACCTTGGAACATACAAAACTCCTCCTTCAAAATGGAAATGACAAAGCTAAACAAAAACAATACTCCCAACCTCGTATACCAGTCATTATTCGCTGACCTCACCACCGACTTAAGATCTAAAGGCTGGAAGATCTTATTCACAGATGGATCCAAAACTCAGGATAGTACTTCATTTGCGTCAACCTTTGAAGATGGTACACTCCTCTCAGTAGGCATATTGAACAATCTGGCCTCCATTTTTACTGCAGAAGCAACAGCAATCTTAAAAACAATAATGATAATTTCGAAAGTACCTGGAAAGTTCCTGATTTGTTCGGACAGTCAATCAACGCTTCGAACTATACAAAACCCTAACAACTCCACATCAATTGTCAACGAAATAGGGGACCAGCTGATTAAACATCCAAACAAATTGAAACTTATGTGGGTTCTAGGACATGTCGGTATTTTGGGTAATTCTCACGCCGACAAAGCAGCCAATGAAGCTCATCTGGCTCCGGTCAAGTCTTTTAATTTCCTAACTAAATCCGACTTACTACGTGTTGTTCAAAATAAAGTCAAAGAACTTTCACTTATCGAATGGAGCAACTACATGCATCGATATAAAGCTATAAATGCCAACAAAACCAAACCAATATACCCCACCACCACCTCCAAACAGATGAACACTATATTCGTCAGATTGCGTCTAGGACATACCAAGCTTACACACCAGCATCTGCTAAGAAAAGAAATTCCACCTACTTGCCCAAACTGTCAATCACGAATCAGTATCGAACACATTCTGGATATAGATTCGTGCAAACACTTAACCCACAACACCAGTAGCAGTAACACATCATCTTCAACAGAAATTCTCAACAACTTTGATCCAGAAAACATCAAACAAATTTATAATTTCATTAAATTCAACAACATAGAAATTAAAAAAAAAAAAAAGAAGACATTGTACATATACACATATAGCAAAATTATAATAACTATGCATAAATTCTTATTTATTTATCTATTTAATTTTACCTAAGAGTCAAAAGCCCAGGCAGCTAGTGCTCAATTATATTAACATGCAAATTTAAATTTAATGTTAATAAATAATAATAATAATAATAATTTGATTTTGATCTAGACTCCTGTGGTTGCTGTTGGTCTCGCTGCTTCTCTATTTCTTATCTTCTAAATTTGTCTATTCTTTTTTATTATTCTATTTTAATTACCTATTACATTTAAATTTTCTTTAATTTTTTTTTCATTCCATTGCTTATAATTTTTTTTTCTTTTTAACCTTTTAATTATGTCCTAAGTTAAGCTTTCTTACCAAAAGATGTAAATCTTAAAATTAAGCTCTTAATAAATAAATAAACTAAACTTAAAAACTTCTGGCAGTTCCCTCTGTTGGATGTAAATCTTAAAATCAAGCTCTTAATAAATAAATAAACTAAACTTAAAAACTTCTGTTCAGTTCCCTCTGATGTCTGTTATATCCGATGAACCCCCGTTCATAGTTGTTGAAGATGGTCAAATATCAGGAATAGATGATGGTATCAGAAGACCCGAAAAATGAAAACTTCAAAACTGCAAACTTCTGCAAAATGTCAAATTTTGGCATTGAAAAATTGCAGTAATTGAAATTCTTCTATGTTGTTACCTAAACACTACAGCAAATGTTTTGACTAGAGTTTGAAAAATAAAAAAATTGACGTATAGGCAATGACTAAAAAATATACTCGTATATGGATGTTGTTTGAAAAATTATTCTAGAAATAAAGGCGTAATTGACAAGAATTATATGTATGTGTAATCTATTAGCTCTCAAGCCCTCGATAACTCGAGTTAACATCTGTAACATATTCCATTTATGCGTAAAAATTATAATTCGTCACCATCTCAACATTAACCTGTCGTGTCAGTGACATTTTCAAGGTAAAATGGTTGATAGTTTTTCATAGTTCCATTCTTCACTTCTAAACTGGAAAAGAATATGCTATATTTTACACTATATGAACATAAGATGACCTAATTTAGACCCCTTTACTTTTCCAAATCAAATTAACATTTGATTTAACTAACGTCGTTTTGATGATAGCTGTCTCTTGTAACATCTATAGAGATAAGGAGAGCAATCATCGAAATTTATTTAAAAATCAACATGCATTCTTTAGATTACTTATTTTTGTGTTAGTTTATAATATCAGGGATACATAATTTATAACATCAGTATCATCCTTGTGTTAACTGGAAACATTCAAATGTAATTTGCGAGAAACAGATTGCTACAGCAACTTTGACAACCACATCACTCTTTTTAGAGCCACTGGTTTCAAATGGCTTTGATTACATTAACACAGCAACTTCGACATCGACATCAACGTTAGACCTAAACCCTAAATTTGAAGTCGCTGTGCAAATGCTACCAACTTTTAAGGCGAAATTTGTCAGTATTATCAACACTCAAATGAAAATGTTACAACCATCTTTTTGTTTCGTCTATTTATTTTGGTTTTGACAATGGAAGAATTCCTAAAAACAAATTAGTTTTAGTACGACAAATTGCGCAAGTCGTATACATTGACGCAATTTACGTTATTTTTTATCATACTATGTAAGCCAAAATCATTTCGCAATTGAAACTATTTTGATTATGCTTTCAAAAACGCTGTTCACGTTGTAATCTACTTCACAAGACTTTTGATGTTGAAGTTTTCGTTGCTGTTAAAGTTGCTGTTGAAGTTGCTGTTAATCTGTTTCTCGCAATTCTCAACAAAAAAAATTCTCGCTTTCGCCAGGATGGTGTCAAGCTGAAATTGTAGAACTCCATTTTATACACAGAAAGGACATGTCCACACTCCATGATATATAAAATCTTATACGAGCCCAAACTCAAAATAGTTGGTCTACCGAGGATAGAATGCAAATATGTGTTAATTCTTAACCTATTTCGAAACAAAAACTATTTTTTGATATACATATAAAGTCCTATTCATTTTAAATAAGAAAAGTGGACAAAAAAAGAAAGTGGCTTAATAAAATATTGATATGGAGTCTCTTTACAAAACTAAATAACGATTTATACACATTTCTTAGATGCAAAATAGTTGGTCTATGATTCTTTATGTTGATTTTACCACATTGTTAAGCGACCTTTGGCCTTAATCACTGCTTCTATAATGCACCTTGGCATAGTGTCAACTAATTGTTGACACTCTTCGGCACCAAAAGATTCCCAATTATTTGTAATTGTGGATCTTAAATCTTGAAGAGTCCGACGCGGTTCCTTTCGCAATTTTTGCTTCATCGTGTTTCGATTGGAGAAAGATTAGGGCTGCTGGAAGTCCATTCCAATAAAGAATTGCTTCAGCAGTTAACCATACCATTGTTGACCTAGCCGTATGACAAGAAGCACCATTCTGTTGGAAAATATACTCCGCATTGCTATATTGAAGACGTAGTATTGACGGAGGCAGCTCCTGTTCCAAAATGTTGCGGTACTTGACAGCATTAGCTATTCCAATTACAAAATGCAAATTACTCATACCACATCCCGACATGCACCTCCATACCATTAGAGATACTAGGAGCTTTACGGTTTGTTTAAGGCAGTCCTTGTGAGTTGTGAAAGGCTTCTTTAGCATTTTTTATCACTGGTCCTCGTTCATCACCAACACAAACTTCCAATCTGTACTGATCACTCCAATTAACGGACCGCCATTGACTAAAAGTCCAAATTTTTAAGTTGTTTGGCCCACTCAATGCGCCTTTTCTTTTGCTTAGGTGTCAGTAGTGATATTTCTTTTGCCTGCGTTTTTAATGATTTAAGTTGTCGTAATTTATGCAAAACTTAAATATTTTAAAATAAACCTTATAAAATTTGTATCCCATTTTTTTCATCATCTGCTTACAACTGTCCACCGAAACACTTTTTTGAATTTGTTCTCTCCACTGTACCGTTATTGAAGCAGATAAATATCGTCGATTTTTTTTTTTAAATTTGTCAATCGCGAGGTTTTGCTGTTAGTGGATGTCCCGTTCTGTTGCATATATTCACATTTCCAGAATTTTTAAACTTTGTTATTATGTTCTTCACTGACGAGAGCGGTAAATTAAAATTTTCAGGGATTTCGTAGCTAGACAATCCAGTTTCAAACGTTTTAATCATTGATTCCCTTAGGTCTCCTGATAATGCAACGCCACGCGCCAGGATTGACATGAAACTCTCGCTGGCTTGTATAAAATCATACAATAATCATTAATAAAACCAGTGCTTCTCATTTTTTTAATAACGGTTAACTGAAACTATATTTAAATAGTCTTAGATCAACTATTTTGCACCCAAAAAAGAGTAGACTAACTTTTATGCTCTTATCTTTGTCTGAGATGAAAGGAATATTGTTGCTATTTGCTCTCTTAAATTTTGTTTTGTTAGGTCTAATTTACTCTCAGTGAAACTACTTTATTAAATTGACAACATTTTTTAAATGAACAAAAGCTGACTGCCACTAAATTTAGGATATATGAAGAATTAATGTGTTAATAAATGAATAGACCAACTATTTTGAGTTTGGGTCGTAAGTGTTAACATCGCTGTATTAGTTTTTAAAAAGGCTAAAATTTAACAAGACTAAAGCTAAGTGTACACGATTGGTAGATCTTACAATATTGTCAGATCTGTCAGTGAAAAACATGCTTACAATGTCTTACAACCGTGTAGTCTTACAATTAATTGTCAGAAAATTTGTCTGACAATTAATTGTTAGATCATTGTCTGACAATTAATTGTAAGAAACCTGACAATCATGTGTACGCTAGCTGACAATCGTGTAATCTTCCAATTAATTGTCAGAAAATGTATCTGACAATTAATTGTAAGACGGTAAATTGTAAGGTATTTGATAATCGTGTACACACACAATTTATTGTCAGGCCTGCCAATTTTTATCGTTGTCTGACGTTTCTGACAATGAAGAAATTGTAAGATGTTCGTTTTTTAGCATCATACAATTTTTTCATTGTCAGAAAATTTGCAGCCAAGGTTTAATTGTCAGTTTCCATAACCAACAAAAACTGACAATTAATTGTGTGTGTACACGGTTGGTAGAAAATCTACCAATCTCTTACAATTAATTGGTAGGTATTAAGCCGGCTATCTGAAAATGAATTGTCAGCCAACTTCTGACAATTAATTGTAAGAGATTGGTAGATTTTGTACCAACCGTGTACACACACAACTTATTTGTCAGCTCATTGGTAGATAATTGTCAGACATTGTAAGATCTTACAATATTGTAAGATCTACCAATCGTGTACACTTAGCTTAACAAGCAATAAACGGTTTGTTGTAAGCAAATATTTTCTGAAATTTGTATTTGGTAGAACCTAGGTAGAAATATTTTTTCAATTCACGAAGCAAGGCCTTTCGAAAATCAATAAATTTTTAACATTACAATAAATTATTTTTAAAACCCTTAAAAAAAGGAACTAAAAAGCAGTCCCAGATACTAATCTTCCAAATAATATAACTTAAAAATATCAAAAGCGCATTTTCGGTTTCATCATCATCACCCTATAAAAACTTTGTGTCGTATTTTTTGGCTATCATACAAACTATAGTGCTAAAAGTTTTAGTTTTTATACTAGAATTTGTTATTATGAAAATGTGTATGTATAAAAGTACTTACAACTTCTCCACCTGATAAAAGTGGCACCAAGTCTTCAGTCTGAAAATGGAAAAAAACTGAGTTAGAAACCAATTACTTTCCGAAACTAAAATAAAGAAAACATTACCCGAATTTCACTCAAATCAGGGAACTCATGTTGATGCCTAAACAAGATAAGAAAAAAAGTGTTACTCTCATTTATCCTTAAATAGAATATTATCTTAACCTAGCTATATATTTAAGCCGATAACTTTAAACAACCACTCTAGGTATTACATCATATTTTAAAACTATAGTTTAAGAAAAGAGAATAACTTACTCCTGAAAACGAAAGTACTCTATTGATGGAATTTCTTCATAGGAAGCTGGACTTCCATTGGAACTACAAAATAAAGAATGGAAAACTTATTAACTTAATCCAGACGGCAGACCTGGTGACTTACTCTGGTAGGGAAGACATTAAGGGGTCCCGGAGCATGTTCTAAAATCAATTACTGGCAACCCTCTGCTGGGAGATCTTGAGAACTTTAATCGATCTTGCCCTTTGCAATGAAATAATTCAGAAGATGGAAGAATAATCATTATTTGAAGGTTATGACAAACAGATTTTAATATAGAACCCGATCAGTTAAAAATCAAAATAAATATTAAAAATATTTGTTATTCGTTAAACACTTACCTTTTCACTTGATCTTTCACTAATTAATGAGCAAGTTTTTGTTTTGTTTTTTTCTTTTTTTGTGTAAAGTGATTGTGCAAAAATCCGTCAGGTATATTTTTGATAAAATTCCTCAAGTCTGGATGTTTTACATTTATGTGGATGCTTTTGGGATACACTACTAATTCATCGGGCAATATCATGTAATTAATTGAAATACAAAAACACTGAACTAATTAGCAAAACAAGAAAACAAAGTTGGTGGAAGTAAAATTATTTATAAGAACAGCACCGGGCAAGGGCTTTACGTTTACGTTTGCATTAGCACGAATTGTTCCCAACGTTTAGAAAATTTAACAAGACATTACAGAAACAAAAACATATAGGGTCGCGCTAAAATAGTGGCGCTAGTTTCTCATTGGAGAATTAAGGCAGAGTGTAGCTTTTTTCTGAAATTTGGATTTACACAATGCATGAAGGGCAAAGATTTTTGTTAACAAAATGATTAAACTTTACCTTCCAAAAAAATGACATCGGGACTGTGCGATTTACATGCAAATGCAACAACTACTTTAATCTATACATACTACGTTTATATGAGGTGTTTAAGCGAGCTTAACTGGCTGAACACAATAGAATGCTGCAACTGGAGCTGCAGCTGCAACTGGAAGAGCTGTCAAAAAGTGTCGTACGTACTTTTTTTTATGCGCCCACAATGAGGCTGTACAGCTTTCATGTGTTGTTGTCATTTGTTGGGTCAGGTGTTGAATCTTTGGCAAATTGTAAATATTTTAAGTAATTGAAACTATAAAATGGACACTGAAATTGAAGATTTTCGTCCATTATTTTAATTAAAATTTAACCACGAAATCACAATACAACAAAACAACACTTAAAATCACAGACAGATATATAAAATTTGAAATGTCAAAAATGCTGCACGAAAAAGTTAAAAGTTCGCCAACTCTTGCAGCACCGACTGCAGCACCGACTGCAGTTGCGTTGTGTTGTGTTCGTAACATTGAATTTACGTGTATTGAATATTTTGACAGCTATTCCAGTTGCAGCTCCAGTTGCAGCTCCGTCTCCATTGTGTTCAGCCAGTAAAGCTATTTGGAAAAAAAGCTTCTAAATCCCGATGTCGTTTTTTTCTACAATTCTATATGGACTTGCGAAAAAAACACGGCTGTTATTTGTAAAAATGTTACAACCATATTTATAAACGAGTGCATAAGGTTATACCATCCTTATAATGCCTCTAAAAGCAAAAATTATATTTATAAAACGTGTGCAACGTTGAACTGAGGGAGTAGCCCTTTTTTTCTTGCAAGTATAGAATTTTAGAAAAGAACGACATCGGGACTTAGGAACTTCTTTCCGAGAAGTTGGAAGGAATGGTGCACGCTATGGCATTTGTCAGCTGGGCCTTCATCGCGTAAGATGACGATAGTTACACGACGTCATCTGATCTGAACAATTGAATTGCTTCGTGTAACACATAAAAACTTGAATCGTCTGGACGATGTCGTTAAGACATGTTGAACTCTGTCAAATATCGTCGACTGAACGATTGCGATTGAACGATTGCTATTTTACAATCGTCTCATACATTTTGTGGGTTTTTCGAATTTTTGAAAGTTTTTTTTTTATTTTATATAATACTAGCATACCCGTGCGGGAACTCCCGCAAGCAAATTTTTTTTTTCAACTGAAGTTTTTCAAAATAAATCATGTGTCTAAAAGTTTCTGTAGATTCGCTCAGTTTTTCTTGCATTGGAAATCTTGTGTGAATTACGGAATGTTGTTTTTGGGTGTTTATTTTACTTCTGTGTGTCATCGTTGAACAGCTCTATTTGAAAAAGACGACTTACCACTGAAATAATAAACACGTTTAGCTTAGCCAAGAACTATCACAACTGATCTCCTGTTCAACATGAGAAGTTGAAAGCGTAGGAATTATTTTTATTTTACGTATGCATGTACCTGGATTAAAACAAAACAGCAAACCAATAAATCCAATCAAGTCCTTTTCTTAAAGGTAATGGAGCCAAGCGAAGGATATTTTGAAAAAAACTAACAAACACTGAGCAAATCACATACGTATGTAACTATCATATAACAATGTATGTAAGTAGTTAAACCTGTATAGGCACATAAAGTTTAACTTACCTTAAAATAGTTAAAATTCAAAGACACACAAATATTTGTCAGATTTTTTTTGTTTTTAATTCGGAGAATTTTATTTTTGTTTTATTTTTTTTTTAAACTTTTTTGAGTGTTTTTATCGTTACTGCTTAGGTAAATTAATCAAGCAATGCCCCTCCTCTGGGCCCGCACCAACAAAGCATGGCATTTCAATGCAACTACTTATGTATATGTACTACATTTCAGTGCAATACGAAGAAAGAAATAGAGATAAATAATTTTGGGGTGTTTCGACCACCCAATGCCCCTCCCCTGATAATAAAAAAAAGTAGCCTATACGGTAATCCAGACTATAACTTTTTTGTGTATTAAATTTTATCAAGATCCATTCAGTTGTTCAAGCGTTATTGAGTAACAAACATCCATACATCGTAACATTCACATTTATAATATTAGTAGGACTAGGAAGAAAGCTTAAAAGTGGAGCCGTCCATATCTAGTAAGTCAATGGTTACGACACATACATTACAATTTGTTATTTTTCGATGATAATGGACACTAATTTCGATTACCTTTATTTACACACTAGGGATTTCGATCCCGGATAATTTTTTTTCTTTTGGTGTGCGTATTTCTTATGCATGTAAGTCCCTCTTCAAATAAGCATTCGAAGATTTTGATCTCTGTTAAAACAAAATCGAGTGTTTTGGTGTAAAGGAACATAAAATCTGTCGAGAGATCTAAATCTTCATATAGAAATTGATTTCTCATGTGTAAAGAAAATCGACATAAGGAATGCATCGGATCCTCTCTCACTTCCAACGAAAACTTTAGTTTGATTTCAACCAGAGAGCACAAATGACATTTGTTGCTTCTTTATGTTCTCAAACTGTGGACGATGGACGACACGACCGAATGATGCGATTGAAACTTTACTTTTACTTTTGATGACGTCGTTTTCGACAATCGTTTGGTGATGATCGTCTTAAAAATTACGCGATGAGGGCCCAGGATTTAGATTAAGGCTGGTATTCACCGAGCGCTCATAACTTAAGAAGCTCATAAACCTATTCACCAAGCAATATTAGTGAAGATCTACGAGCGCTCTTAAAAGTTAGGAGTGGTCCCAACCACTCCTAAACTTACGAGCGCTCTCTTCGAAAAATTGTTCGCTTAGACGTGCCACGCACGCATTTGACTCGAATCCATGTGAGAGTGGCTCTCATTTT